>WNGS01001312.1:51456937-51472676 GCA_020271785.1 Procambarus virginalis
GTGTTGATGAGGACGGGCTGTGTTGATGAGGACGGGCTGTGTTGATGAGGACGGGCTGTGTTATTGTTATTAACAACCCCGTAATGCTTCGGAGCTCATAAACTGTTTAAACAAAGCCGCCATGATTGAGGAACGATATACAGCTTAAGCAAGTGGTTGCTTTACCTGAATTTACCTGAGGGCCACCAACACTAGTGGCCTCGACGAGGACAGGAAGCCTGCGGCTTATTAAAGGTCTCCCTATGTACCCTGATGAGTTTTTCCAGCTGGATTTTAAAATTTAACAGTTTTGGCATTTACGGCTTCGGCGGGTAGGCGGTTCCATGGGTTTATAACCCTGTGAGTGAAAAAACATTTGTTTTCATTCCTACATTTGTCTTGTTGAGCTTGAAACCGTTGCTTCTTGTCTGTGTTACGTCTGACCTTTTGAAGACGTTGTCTGGATCAACATCCTCCAAATTGTTCAGTATTTTCAAAGTTAAGGTGAGAACAGCCCTGTCATATCTGATTTGTAGTGTTGTTAGCGCTTGTGGACCGTCCATGGGAGGGTCCAGCTTTTTGCATGGTTGGTGACCGTGCAAGAAGCGAGGTCGTCACCCTACCAGCCTGGATATGGGAGGTCGTCACCCTACCAGCCTGGATATGGGAGGTCGTCACCCTACCAGCCTGGATATGGGAGGTCGACCATACTGGATATGTGGGACATGGTAACAACTCTGAAAGTTGACCTCCACTATGAGAACCACGGCTGCAGCACCAGTTGAGAAATTCTGCATTAATCACGTCGAGAATGATCAGCGTTATATTGCAAGTTTTGTTACAAATATTCTTGAGGCTACAATTTGCAAAGGTGAATAGCCTCTCAGAGTCAGTATACGAGTCGTCCAAACAGCTCCCCCGCCACCCCCCACCCTCCTAGGGGGGGGGGGGGGAGGGGAGGGTGCTGCTCCAAGTAGGTATTTACCTCTTAACAGACCTGACGAACCCAGTGACCGTTACTGAACCTGTTCAGTAGAACCTAACCAGAACCTGTTCAGCAGAACCTAACCAGAACCTGTTCAGCAAGGAGACAGTTATTAGTCCGTTTACACTAGTCACCCCGGCAACGGTCGAAAGAGAATTTTAAACCATTTTCTGCAAAATATTATATGCGAGGCTCAAGAAATTCAAGTATTACACAGCTTCGATCTTGGCACTAGAGTAGCAGTGTAAAGTCAGTAATTAAATCATAAAAATATTACCATATTTAACAGTATAAGTTAAGGACTGTTCCATTTTCAGGAAGACTGTATTTTTGCCGACCCTCTCCTCAGATTGGCAATAAATTTTATCCGAATGCACCAACCGGTTAGAGGCTTTGTGTTAGAGAAAGAGACTGTCAGGTAAAATAAACAATCCGACTCCCTGCCCAGGAACGCCACCTGGGCCCAATAGCTTTGGAGCCGACTGCTGGACAGATGCTCCCCTAAGCTAGCATGGGGCCTGTGGCACCAGGCACTTTACTGCCATGAACAGTACAAACTAAGCTAATTTGTTTACAAGAATTGTTCCCGGGATATCTCTGCGGGTCTCCACCCGTTTCTACGGGCTCACCATAGCCCGTGGTACTTGGAACTTTTTGTTCCAAGGAGCGAATCTTAAACAACAACAACAACATCCACCCGTTTAGTTGGGTCCTTAATACAACAACAACAACAACGCTTACAAAGAACGTCGCATTTCGCATTACATAAGGTCAAAAATTTTCATACTAGCTCGCGAAAGTGACCTACTGTCCCTTTTTCTGTTTTGGGTCCTCTAGGAGCGGACACTTTAATTTGGCCGTTTTCTTGATGTTGTGAATGGTGCTTACAATGGCTACAAGGCCTTCCCGGTGTGGCGCCTTCTGTTGATAATTACTTACTTACTTGACGTTGGGAAACAGGAGGACGGACTGAATGCAAGAAAGTTTAACTAGGTATTCTTAGAGTTTGTTTAGGTTACAAGACGCCCGCACCTAACAATAATTGAACACAAAAAATAACAAAGACAGCAGAAGGACTATTGGCCATATGAGGCAGCTTCTTGTTACTGATACACACTAAGGTGAGCCTGGGCTTCCAACACGTGATCCCACGACTATCATGTTACTGGTAATAATGTTCGGTCGTGGCTAACTAAACATTTACACAGTTAAAGGTTAAATATTTATAACCTGGAGGCTGCTATGAGCGTCTTTTCGTACAATAAATTGATATACGTTCGAACGTTTTGTAATGCTTCTACTAGTCAGATGCAGAAGCTGCCAGCAAACCAATATATGTTTACAACACTAGTTTCAGTTGAATCCTAACCATAAAGTAGACCGTACTCATCAACACAGGCAGACCGTCCTCATCAACACAGGCCAAATGCTCATTCCTCCAGCCACCAAACTCACTGTTTATGAATGAAAAAAAGTTTACACAGGACTCACAAGTGATGACGTTCGAACATTTTTCGAACACTGCCTTGCTGATGACCATTGCTTGAATCGCAACTCTATAAATGCTTTACCTTTGTACTTCAAATACAAATAATCGTCAACAGAACCCAGACACCTAACCTAACCTATGCCTAACTAGACATAGAACTTTAATATATAATAATATTAATATGTAAATGAGAACAAACCAATTTTGAATACACAGTTGCTAAAATGGATGAATGCGTCATGAAGGGATGGCCGCAACTTTAACGAGCCTGGCCGGAGGAATAGTTTGTACTACAAACATTTGCCAACAGAACCCATGCCTAAATATTCGCAATATGTTTATAATTTACACTTGAGAAAATTCGTATTTTGAATAAACAACAAGTTAATTATTGGGGCGTGCGTCTTGGGGTGTGGGGTCGGCCGTTGGATGGAATGAACATCACATGAGGAGCGTGGGGACGGTCGGCCTGAACGTGTCTTAACAACCTCTCCACATTGTCATGCTTACTGAAGGTTTTTGCGTGCCACGGCACAAAGTTGAAGCCAATTTAAAAAAAAAGTTAATATTATCATGGACGACCCCCAGTAAGCAAGATTTATACTGGACCTGGAGTGAAGATCTGGGGTAAATAGTACATTGTATACAGAGACCAGTTATACTCTACATGGTATACAGAGACCAGTTATACTCTACATGGTATACAGAGACCAGTTATACTCTACATGGTATACAGAGACCAGTTATACACACTACAACATTATTAATGCTTTGCTCTCCAAGGAGAAGTTCCTACGTACATGAAAGTTGTGATTCAGACCGTAGCAGAAAATACTAGATACCTAGACATTTTCTAGCATACTTAGAGACTCAAATACCAGGCAAAAAATTGACTTCAAAAACTCAGTGATGTGCTCGGAACGCGATAGTGCCACTCTCGTAATTAACTACTAACGTTCAGGTAACTAAACGGTTAAAGAAAATCTTGAAACATGGTGGTTATCTTCCAAATGAAATATAAAGTCAAAGTACTTGACTCAAATGTCTAAAATATCAAACCCAGCCAATCCCCGGCCAGGACTTTGCCAGACACGATTGGTTGCTCGTCTCTGGTGTGGAGAAAGGTTATGTGTTTGTGTTTGGGCTCAGGTAGATGTGCTGACGGCTGAGCTATGAGGATAAGGGAGCTAAACCTCTCAATTCTCGAGGTGAGAAGAAACAGAGGGGACATGATCACTACATACACGATACTGAGGGGACTAGACAAGGTGGCCAAGGACAGCCTCTTCAAACTGAGAGACAATAGGACAAGAGGACACAGGTGGAGGCTGGAAGCTTTATTGAGTCGAAGGAATGTCAGGAAACACCCTGTACCCTGTACGGTTGGTCTACATGTGGAATGTCTTGAAGGAGGAAGTTGTGGAAGCCATCTCCAGCCACTAGTTTATTTCCTTACATTTCTTTGACTCATTTACGTTTCCAACTTCCATATATGTCCTTTCGTTATATTTTCTCTTACTTTAGAGATGCTGTCCTTGTCCACCTTGTCAATTCCTCCTCAGTATGTTTTATGTTGTGATCATGTCACCTCTGTTTCTTCTCTCTTCCAAGGTTGTGAGGTCTACTTCTCTGAACCTGTCCTTATAGTTCAGCCCTGTTAGTCCCGGTACCAATTGTGTTGCTGTGTCTGTGTAGGACGCAGACCTAACACAGTTATGTTAGACCTGCCCCCAAACGCTGTACGTGTTAGTGGCTTTACGTCAATGTACAAATACCAGTCTTATGTAATCTCACCAACCCATTGTACCTTCTGGTGAATAAATATTATTATTATTATTATTATTATTATTATTATTATTATTATTATTATTATTATTATTATTATTATTATTATTATTATTTATAGGACAGACGATATAGTGTGTCTGCAGGCTAACACTGTTATTATCACCTGTAGTTGAGTACTCAATATGTACTCAAGTACTATGTACTCAAGTACTATGTACTCAAGTACTATGTACTCAAGTACTATGTACTCAAGTACTCACAGTGTTCTAGCATTCTAACCGTGACTATGTCTGCAAGACTAGAGTACACGTATGCTCCTCACTATTGTATAAATGAGCTGACACGTCTGTAGTTGAAAATAGATTATAAAATCTAAAGTCTATTGTGTATTGAATAAAGTCATTTGCCATTATGCCCCTGTGAGAGCAAGTCTCGGTTGTGATGTGTGGAAATGAGTTCCTGTAACTCCATGTTAATTGTTTTAATTTTTTTTTCAACAGAGAANAAAACTCTATTCAGTTTATAAAATCAAGCTTGAAAGACTCATCGGGACAAATGGGGAGCTGAATTGACAAGCTGCTGTCTTCATGTCCTCGTCGAGGCCACGTGTGTGTTAGTGACCTTCAGGTGAATTAGTGTGATTAACTTGATACATGCAGCTCTTTACAAAAATGAGTACACTGTAGGTTTATTTGATCTACATCAGGCTTTTGACACTATCAACAACAAAACAACCTTTTTCCTAAACTGCAACAACTACAGTCAGAGGTCACATCCTCCAATTACTGCAACCCTACCTCAGTGACAGCCTGCGTCACCTAAGGCTATTGAGGCCACAAGAGATGGTGGGTCTTGAGTAAATTAGGTACTGTAAATACACACTAATATTTTTTCAGAAAGAGTATCTGCAAATTGTGAAACTTAAAAAATAGTAACTTTTTAATTAAAAAAAAAGAATCCCTATGAGAATGAACTTTCCTGACACCATGTTAGCTGTCTAATTCTTCAGTTGGAGATCATCCTGGACAATTATTAACTGTCCTGTATTTTATCACATCTAAAATTCTTAATCATACTCCTATTCTGCAAATATATTAGCCTGCAAGTTATGTTTTAAGTTTGATTTAAGAGTCCATTAACACCATTCAGTACTACAATATAATATGCATTTTCTGTACTATTGTACTAATTGGCCACTGTGTTGTCTTTCATGTATGTTTCTGTCAAAACATTGTGGATCGATATTATTAAAGCTGTTGCATCTTTTATATATGACATTTGACCTTTTAAAGAAGTTGTCTGGATAATATCCTGAAACTTGTTCATTTATTATTACAGTACAGTATTATTATTATTTGATAGGAGTGATTATATTGTGTGCATCTAACACATTTTTTTTACAGCTAATAAAGATGAAGAAAGAAAGAAATGCTGGTCTTAATGACCATGCCTCCAGAAATAAACAAAGGGGGTGTCCATATACTCTCCAAACACTATGAAGGTCACTCTCAAGAATGACATATAGGGACTCCAGCAATGTCACTTCATATATAGCTTTGGGTTTTCAGCACTGTATACTGTTTAGTAAGCATTATTTCATATAATGACTCGCAGCATCATCACTCTGGCTACTACTGGCACCTAATGATGGTAATGATGAATATGAAACACATTGCTCCAAGATATGACTTAATTGCATTACTTTATGTCTGTGCTTATTAACTGGTGGTCCTTGGGCCAATGGTGGTCTCTAGTGTGTATGTTACATTGGTTGATGTAGCCACTAGAGTCACCTTGGAATATACACACACACACTAGAGCCACATTGGAATATATACACACACACACTAGAGCCACCTTGGAAATACACACACACACTAGAGCCACCTTGGAATACACACACACACACTAGAGCCACCTTGGAATATACACACACACACTAGAGCCACTTGGAATATACACACACACACTAGAGCCACCTTGGATCTATACACACAACACTAGAGCCACCTTGGAATATACACACACACACACACTAGAGCACCTTGGAATACACACACACACACTAGAGCCACCTTGGAATACACACACACACATAGAGCCACCTTGAATATATACACACACACTAGAGCCACCTTGGAATACACACACCACACACTAGAGCCACCTTGGAATATATACACACACACTAGAGCCACCTTGGAACAGTTACCCACTAGAGTTAGAACATATACACACTAGACAACTTTGCAAAAATACACTGGAGGCGCACCAGTGGCCCACGGACCACGGCTACAAAAACACAGCTTAAGAAGCTGTTCACAAATAGCACATGCAGCTTATTAAACATTATTTTTCGAGCCAGCTTTTGTCAGTTGGTATTAACTGCCTACTCTGAATTCACATGAATTTTCCTCATACAGTATTTTGCTAGTACAATATATTTTATTTTGCTACTATACTGTATTTGACTCAGTGCGTCTTATAGGCTATATTATACTATCTAGAGTCCTTTAGCATTTGATTAAAATCAAAACTTTGTTTACTCTTAAACTGTGCTGCTATTTGAAAAGTACTGTACTACATAAAAATGTATATGACTACTAAAAACAGTTAACCATTAAAATGGGGAAAATCACATATAATGATTGTGATGCAGGAAGGAATCACATATAGAGAATGAAGCACAGGAAGATATTGCATATAGAGACTGGAGTACAGGAAGAGTCACATATAGCAACTGGAGCACAGGAAGATATTGCATACAGTAATTGTAGCACAGAAAGAGTTCACATATAGCAAATGGAACAAAGTGAAGTAGCTGCAAACAATGGAGCACAGGAGAAAATCACATATAGCAGTTGGAGCAGTGTAAGGGATAATATTACAGTATTGAATTTATTGGTTACATATACAGTATTTTGATAGTAGTTTGTTGCATTTAACTTTGTAAAACTAAAAACTAATTATTATTTCGGACAGATTAGGTCTGATGGCACCCTAGGCCCTTGCCTATATCACTGATCAACTCCACCCTTCCCCAATCCATAAGAATGCTTCTTTTATTTTTTGTGATGAGGTGGAATTATACTTTTTATAAGCTCAAGCTTAATGGCAAGTACAGTACTCTACAGACTATTTGAATTTACCTGTGAAATATTTAAATGCTAATGATTTGTTGGACTAATGCATACAAATCTACAAACTGGATACTGTGGTACATACCTAGGTACTGTACTTAGCGCTGTGTGAAAGATTGAATTCAGCTGTTGTGCTCTCTGCAGCTGACACAAATTAGAGCGAGGTCCTATGTTCTATTCCCATGGAGGACAAGACGTTTGGGCCTGTTTCTTTACACCTGATACCTCTCTACACCTGACATGTATTGTGGGTTGTTTCTGGGAACGGTCAGTCATTGGTATAGAGAGGAACCTCAATAAACCTTAACAGGTTTCCTATCCCTGACAATGGGATAGGAAACCTGTTAAGTGTATTGTCTGTATAAAGCAGAGTATACATAGTTCCCTAAACCCATTTCCATCACTAGGACTAACACTAATTATATTCATTATTAAATAATATATTATTAACTGTTAATTATTAATATATTATGTATCTTTTGTAAAATAATTAAAAAAAATCAAAATTTAATTCTCAATAATTACTTAATTAGGCCTATTATCCAAACATAGCTTAATTTAATTAAGCAATGATATGGAAACCATTAAAAAACTTAGAAGCCTCCTACTGCAATAATTAAAACAATTTGGTACTCAATGTTATAATAATAAATTATTATTATTTACATATTAATTTTGTTTTGCATATTATTTGTAAAAATTTAATGCATATTTCTAAAAGATAATCCTAGTATTGCCTTGTTCATTTTTCTTTCTAATGCTGACAATGTTGAGAGCAGTAATTAACTAATTATGTATAAATGGCCACTGCACAAAGAGCTAGATCTCACTTCCCATAGTCACTGATAGGTAATCATTAAGTCTAGTGATTAATTTACAAATGAACAGAAACTACTGTACAAACACGGAGTTTAGCCCATTCTCTCCATTATCACTCCATAAAAAATGGAACATTTTTGTCTAATCAGAAGCATTAGAAGCTATAGGCAGCCCACCTAAGCTACTGGAGTTGATTCTCATTATAATTTCCCTACATCATCAAAATGTTTACATTGTGGTTCATAGTATGAAAGATGTAGTGTTCAGTGAGAGGACAGGTTGAACAGTTGATCTTAAATGTGAAGGAACTCTTTTTGTTTATTTGTTCCAATATTTAACTTAACTTTCAAATGTTTTTGAATTGTGTAAAATTTAGTTATAAGTTATTTCTTCTTTGTAAACTATTGTTTATGTTAGTTGATTTCATAATACTGACTTCCCATATAGTCTGGGACAGGAAGTGTATACTTAGCTCTCCCTAGCTCAATTACTGATCTTCGCATGGATGCAGCCCAGTTTTGATTTATTTACTGTATTTATTCAAGAAGGTACATTGGGTTTGAGTACATAATATTGGTGTTTTTAATTCTTGTTTTACACTATACATGCATAGTGTTTCAGGGAAGTTTAACTCCTGGGTACCTATTTACTGCTAGGTGAACAGAGGCATCAAGCGAAGGGAAATTTACTCAACCATTTCTGTCCTGCCTGGGGATTGAACTCGGGGTCTTGATTGTGAGTCATGGACGTAGACCACCCTATCACAGGATCCATATTTCCAACTAAATATGAATGACCAGAATAATGATTTTTATTAATTTGTCATTAGTGATTTACTATAATATTAATATGAAAAAAATATTTGTTTAGGCAAGAGTACACACATACGATTCATGAACAGTAAATTTTACAACAGTATGTGGTAAATAATTTTAAGTTGAAGAGTGAATAACTAAAGCACACATGTAAATAATAATAATAATGATAACACCTTTTATTCTTAAATATATATAAGAACATGCTACAATGGTTACTTAAATGATACTATACAGTACAATAATTTTATGATATAATTTACATGTATTTACTAATTACCACTATAAAGACACAAATTACCCATAGCATTTAATGAATTTAGTTTCAAGTTTATTGGGGTAATACTTAATACAGTACTATATAAGAAGCTGGGTAACATATATGAATTATTGAAGACATAGAGTATAACGAATAATATACACACACACACACACACATCATGAGATAACATGCAACTTCAAGATTCACGCTAAGGAAATAGAGGTGCCAAAAAACATATGGAAGTTCTCTGTTGCAAACGGAGTTGTAGAAGGTTGGAACAAGTGATGAAACATGGCAGTGGATGCCAAAACCATCAGTAGTTACAAAGGGTTACATCACGAAGGTTATGGGGAAGACGGGACACTACCAGTGTAGCTCTCATCCTGTAACTACACTCAGGTGATTATACAATGGACACTGCACATAGTTCTTTTTTCCACCAATACCAAAGCATTTCAAATAGAATATTAAGAATTTACTTTGCACAAATCTTGCCACCATCTTTACTATGGAACAAATTACCGGGTAACATAATAGATGTGGGTTTGATGGATTGTTTCAAGCATAGATTTAGATATATACTGTATATGAATGTGTTTAGGAGGATAGAAATAGGAGCTGCCTCGCATGGGCCAAAAGGAGCTGTATTATATGGACCAATAGGAGCTACCTTGTTGTAGGCCAATAAGAGCTGCTTCATATGGACCAAGAGGAGCTACCTGGTTGTGGGCCAATAAGAGCTGCTTCATATGGACCAATAGGAGCTGCCTTGTGAGCCAAAAAGCTGCTTCATATGGACCAATAGGAGCTGCCTTGCATGGGACAATAGGCCTTTTGCCATTTCCTTTATTGTTATATTCTCATGTACTGAACATGCTCAATAAATAGCATTTGATAAAGTTACATAGAATTAAATATGACACGAGTGTACTGTATGCTTGTTATAGTTCTCAATTATCAGCAGTGTGTGAAAAACTTCCCAAATCAAGTACAGTAAGTGCAACCATACGCAATCTCAAATTTAAATAGAATTAAACATATTACAAACTATATATGCATCTAATTCTTTGTATTTGATCTAAAGTAGATAATATATTGCTTTTTTATTGTAGATGTGATTAATGTAAATAGATGTTTATTTAATTCGGCAGAGAATAATTCACAATAACATCGTTGAAAATAAATAACCAAATCCACATGTACGTAGAGTAAAAAATGTGAAGACGCTTCGGTCTGACCTCGACTATTATCAATTGCATCTTAATAAGGATTCAAGAGGACCAAAATGCTTTCACTTTCTTTTCATTTCATGTGTGTGGGTTGGGTTATTTATTTAATTTTCATGTAATGCAATTTTTCTAGTCATAGTACATAATGAATGTGGTGTTTTTATGATGAATATATAGTACACAGTAATATTGCATACAGTACTTACCTTGCAAGCAATGCACTTTGCAATTTTTAATGATTGCTCTTTAATCTGTATTGGATTGAAAATATGATTAAGTCAGTAAAATAAATGTTGGACTGAAAATTCAAGAAAGGATTTTTATTGTGTTTTGTTTTGGATTCATAGTGCCTACTATACAGTTTAATTTATATTGGTCTCTGCACAATTCAGTCATGATCTCTCAAGATAAATTATTGCTATGAATTAGAGGTGTATTGATGCTACAGCATCTTTCTGCCAATTTAAGTAATACCTGTATCTATAATGGAGTTTGGGTATTTTTATATTAGAGTATTGATTAATAAAACATTGTTGATGTTAATACACTTCTAGTAGGCATTAGAAAATATATTGTGTTCCATTGCATTTTTATTTTTAAGAATGGCCACAAATCAAAACAAATTTTTCCATTTTTCTTGGAGCAGAGTAAGGCTGGCATCCATGACTCAGTAGACTATTCTGACAACAGCTTAGTATGCCACTTAAACAATCTAATTACAGCAATGGCAAGTATTTGTATCTTATGTTAAAATCTTGGGGTTCAATTTTGCTTAACATGTAAGACATCCTTCCTATAGGTATAATAAGTAATTTTGTATTTAGGGTATAAGGTACATTTAAAACCAATATTTATTGGGAAGTGATAAGACTGTAGTGGAGATTTAATTAGAAGTCTTGTAAATCCAGCGTTGAATGTAATGAAAATCCTCGTTTCGTTGTCAACTTGGTGGCTCCTGACTAGTGGAGGCCTCCCAGAAAAATGAATTAACCTTGGAATTTCTCAGCTATATAAAACTGTATTGTGGTGCACCTGACAAAAAGTAATTAACAAATCAAATCAAATGTGAAAAACTGCATATGGTGATTTGTGCACAAGAGGTAATTGCAAACAGTGTAAGGGTTAGGATTGAATTTTCTAGTGATGCAACAATACATTTAAATGTAATACCAAATGGGGAGAGGTTGTATAATATGTGTATGCTATGAATGGTGACATTTTATATACTATAATATGTAATGCATGAATGCTGTATGTTTATGATAAAATATTAAAACATTTATAATTTTATATTCTGTTTTGTCAATATATTTTAAATTGTATATATTTTATTTGCATTTATGTGAAGAGTCATTGCTTTAAATTAAATTTTTTGTGTAAGATTTGGTTTTAATAAGACACACGTTTAACATTCCAGTGATATGTTAAACCTCATCTCTCCATACCAGTGGTTCCCAACCTTTTCACCACCAAGGACTCTTGGTGGTGATTTTATTAACTAAAATCAAACTCATTTTTCCAGTTTCATCTCTCAATTGAAAGACATAAATGAGTATGTAATGAAATAAATGGCATTATTTAAAAATCTTACTTGTTTAATCAACCCATCCTCCAGCCCAAGCAACAGGTCAAATACTGAGTTTTTTACTAAGTGCAGTTATTAATTTAGCAGACAACCAACTGAATGGCAGTCCCCGTGGCACAGTGGTAAAACACTCGCCTGGTGCTTTGCAAGGACTTTGCCTGAGTTCATATCTTGGCCTGGGAGGATTGACTAGACACCAATTCTTAACTGTAGCCTCTGTTCACCCAACAGTGAATGGGTACTTGGTTGTTAAATGATTTAACGGGTCATATTCCCGGGAAAATTAGGCTCAAGGACCTGCCCAAAATGCAATGCGTGCCAGTGGGTTTACAAGAATGTAAGAACTCGTGTATGTATTAATAAAATAAAATAAAAATGAATCTTCCATAAAATATAATAACAAACATTAATTTCTGAAATGAAATTATATAACCCACAATATATTATATATTGTGGGTTTATGTATACAGTAATTAGACCTAGGTTAGGTTAAGTAAAGTACAGTATTTAGGTTATGCTGATTTTTGGAGTGTTTACACTACAGGCTGAAAGTGAACAAAGCACATTTCAAGTCATAGTCTTTAACATGGCTATGTGGACTGTAAGGCGATGTCTTAGACCACTTAACCATGACATGCTCAAAAGCATTGCAACCTGGGAATCTACTATATCCTCTAGAGTTCTTGAGGCTTCCAGTGTAGCCAAGTCAAGGTTTCATACATTGCCCCACCCCCCTTCCCCTGTGCACTCTGGCTGTGGTACAGGAGTTCTACCTTCCTCTCCTCAAATGCACAAACATATCACATTAACGTGATTCATCAATGAGAAAATCAGTAGGAGCCATGAGGAAGATTCGAACCTGCACACTGGGTACTCCCAAGCACAGCCTTAGACCACTTTACAACATGCAGGTTCGAATCCTACTGATTTTCTCAATGATATAACATGTTAATGTGATTTGTCTGTGCACTCACAGCCCTTTGTTTTAATGAGGGGGCTGTAGCTAATGAGATGGTTGATGCTGTTCTGAATTTGTGGTTCAATGCCAGACAGGTTTATGCATAGACCAGGTTTCACATTCATCCCTTTTCTTACTTTGATTTGATATATATAAATAACTGGGAGAAAATCTGTTCACATACATATGTAGTGGGAATGGCATTATATATCTCAGTACAGTACTTTGGATGCCAGGACAGGAGGCTCAGTTGCAAATGGAACTAAAAGAAATTGTACTAAATGAAACTTGACCTCTGTGAGGTGTCACACGAAAGTTCAACAACACTATTTTCTTGCAATTAAATACTTTTACATTTTTTTTATAATTACTGTATATCAATTGAACCCCTAAATCACTTGTTATGGACATCAGGAAGAGGAAAATAATCTCTAAAACTGTTTATTCAAACTTACCTGATATTCGACTAATGTTCTGCTGATGCTGCTATCTTGAATGAACAGTACGTTAATGAACATCACGTTAATGAACAGTACGTTAATATTGATGAACACGTTTGGGGGGGGGGGGGGATAGACCGCTGGAGGGAAGGAAGGAAGGAAGGAACTATCAGGAGGAAGCGCCAAACCATTACGACTATATAGCACTGGGAAGAGGTCGGGATTTGGGATGAGACGGGGGAAAGTGGGGTGGTGCCCAACCACTTAGACGGTCGGGGATTGAACGCCGACCTGCATGAAGCTCTACCGTCGTTCTACCGTTCACCCCTAAGTGGTTGGGACCGCTGGAGGGAGTGAACGTAGCCTGCGGGCGGGTGCCTGCTAGTGTGAACCTTATCCTGTTAGGTCCCTGTGCGGCCGCTGACCTGCTCTGCCTTTCCAGAGGTGATGTCTGTGTGTCCCGAGTCTCTCGTGGCTTCTGTGCCTCGTGGCACGGCTCTCAACTACTGTGGTACCGCCGCCGCCTTTGTCTGTGCTGCTGGATCTAAACCATGGGAGGTTAACCGTGTTTTTTGAGTACGAAGTGACGTCTCCAGTAGCCGGGATGAGGAGTGATGGTGAAACAGATGGTATGTGAGCCTAGTTTTATACCCTGGGGGCCACGGATTGGTTCCTTACCACACACATACACCATCAATCCTCACACACACACACACACCATCAATCCTCTCCACACACACGCATACACCATCAATCCTCCCACACACACACCATCAATCCTCACCACACAGCTAAATACTACAGTATAACTCCATTCTCACTAATATTAATATCAACGATACAAAGTCAAACTTTTCCGCAAAAAAGACACAAATCTACCATTTCGTATTATTATTATTTTTGCTTAACGAAACATAATGATATTTCACATTACTTCGGTTAGCGAGTACGGGCGGTTTGTGCTGTGTACTGTGGCTCAGGCCAGCACCATGTTGGTGGCTGTTGTCAGTTTGGTGGTCGTTGTGCAGGAACCTTTGAGGACGACGTCTTGTGGCTGTTGTGTGACACCTTTGCCATGGATACGAAACTGTTCTTCACGGCCTATATATTTACTTTCCTCTTCGGCCATTCGCGCTTTGGCCTACGGATCATCTTGGTTTTTGTTGCTATTTTTCACATCGTACTTTTCTTCCTTTTCCGGAATATAAAAAACTACTTTTTTCGACATGAATGTTTTTGGTAAATCATAACTATTCGGGCGATGATGTTGGTGGACCTTTGTGTTCTCGTAGCTGTCAGCTCAACCTGGATCATGTTTACGTTCTGGAACACAGAGGATATGCTTCCATATATCAAAGAAGCGTGGCTCAACCAATAAAGCCTCTACCTCTAAAGGCGAGATATAAACAGGATTATAAATGAAATCCAGCTTAAATTTCCTGTTGCGGCCACAGTTACGGATATGCGGACTGGTAGGAGGAGCTCAACGACATTCAACCGTCCCATACTCGTGTTGCAGCACCGACACGCTCATTCCCTGCCCCATCAGTGCCCTGGCCTCATACCAGCTTCTGGGCACGTATGCTCAGGACCCTTCCGCGGTAATTAGTATGATAGCGGAAGTTCTCAGTTCCGACAAGCAGTGTCCCAACGCCGTTATTGACTATGTTACTCTCATACGAAATAATATACCGCCTGGCCTTTATTATACTGCTCCAGGCTTATTTTATTGGGAACTTGGCGCTGTCGAGCATTCATAACTCTACCAAGACTAGAGACTCTCTTGCTGTGGTGCCAGCTAAGCTTTTTACTTCAACTGGACCCAAGACCGCTATAGGTGCAAAAGGCTTAGCAGCACTCCAGCAGAGTACTACCCTCAAGTCCTTCTTCTGACTCGTTTCTTGCTGGGTCGGTGTTCGATTCCTCCCGTTGGTCCTAGTCGGTTTGGCTCTGTTCCTTCCCAGCTCTTCATATCAAGTTAAAGTGTCGTTTAGTCTTACTGGCAACGCTTGGCTCTCCTTTCCTTTCCTGATAATTACTTTGCCTTTCTAACGGGTGCTTTGAGGACAGCGCAGGGCTTTGTGGGACGGCCCTTTGAGGTCACCTGGAGGAGTGGGTGTTGTCCTTCGTACTATTGATTTGTGTTGCGAAGGGCAACCTGATCAACATTGTTTTGTGTGTGCGTGTGTACTCGCCTATTTGTGCCTGTAGGATCGAACATTACCTCCTGTGTGTGTTTCTGTGTGTGTA
>WNGS01001312.1:51494395-51514395 GCA_020271785.1 Procambarus virginalis
CTCATCCAATTCTATTATAATAGGCTCTTAAAAAGGTAAAAACCATCAGGATTCAAATTTGTCTCTTGTTTTTATGATACATATAAATACATTCATAATTGACGGTTGTATTTGTATAGGAAACATAATTCGCACCCCCATTATGAGCCACTAAACTTTATCATTGTTTACAGTCGGTAGCACATAATAGCCTACTTGTTCACCTTGAAAATGTATCAATATTTACAAACATCAATATGATGTTGATCTCTTTATCAATGTTATTCTAAATAAGTAGTTATAGCCTGATGGTGTGCAAACTGGACTTGTTGACACGCACTCCATGCCTCCTGACCCCTTGTCCCACGTCCTCCCACGCTCAGTACTCCCCTCCCACGCCCACTGACACCCTCCCACGCCCACTGACACCCTCCCACGCCCAGTGACACCCTCCCACGCCCACTGACATCCTCCCACGCCCAGTAACACCCTCCCACGCCCAGTGACCACCTCCTACGCCCAGTGACACCCTCCCACGCCCGGTGACACCCTGCCCACGCCCACTGACACCCTCCCACGCTCACTGACACCCCTCCCACGCCCACTGACACCCTCCCACGCCCAGTGACACCCTCCCACGCCCACTGACACCCTCCCGCGCCCACTGACACCCCTCCCACGCCCACTGACACCCTCCCACGCCCACTGACACCCCTCCCACGCCCACTGACACCCCTCCCGCGCCCACTGACACCCCTCCCACGCCCACTGACACCCTCCCACGCCCACTGACACCCCTCCCACGCCCACTGACACCCCTCCCACGCCCACTGACACCCCTCCCACGCCCACTGACACCCTCCCACGCCCACTGACACCCCTCCCATGCCCACTGACATCCCTCCCACGCCCACTGACACCCCTCCCACGCCCACTGACACCCCTCCCACGCCCACTGACACCCCTCCCACGCCCAGTGAACCCTTATCTACAGCCAAGTAAATAAGAATAATACATCCAGAAATTAATAGGTCTAATAATACCATCCAAGTTTAATAATATCCCGAAAAAGGTAAACCAAGGTGAAGATAGGAGGCGGGTAAAGGACAAGTGGCTGGTGTTCCCTGGGGAAGTAGCGTGGGCGAGCTGCAGGAAGGGCAAGCTCTCAGCCTGCTAACAGGAGTCGCCAAACGTCTGTTGCTATACCCAACGGTGTAAAGAAAAAAAGATTGGGTAAGCTTTTATTCAGCGCTTTATTTAATTCATTAAATATAATTAATATTTATTTTATTTAGTTAACGCTTAACAAAATGGTCCACAAAAGCTTCGCGTTACAAAATAATACAAAACTTGCCTAATACGAGAATATACTAAATAATTTGAACATTCTAATGTCCACGAATTCGTTCAGACCATCAGAAGATACTTCACTACACGGCCATACTCATTAATATCATAGGCCTATCAGTAGGCTTAAGAGTCATTAATCTGACATTACCAAGGAAGTCATACAAAAAAAATTATTATTGTACAAATTTATAATTATTATAAATATATGATGATTATAATATTGAAAATCATATTCACTAACCACACCAAAATTTATACAATAATAACACTCATTAAATCCCTAAAAAACTTTGATTTGGTTTTCCTTGTATGGTAACATCCCCCCCCCCCACGCCCTTCACAAAATTTTACTACAAATTACAAAATCTAAAATAGTTAAATAACTGTATTATCACAACAACCACAAGCACATAACCTCACAACAACAACAACCACAAGCACATAACCTCACAACAACAACAACCACAAGCACATAACCTCTCAACAACAACCACAAGCACATAACCTCACAACCACACAACACACCTCACAACCACAAACACAACCTCATAAGCCCACAAGATGCAGGTAAACACGGGTGGTACACGAGGACACAGGTGGAAACTGAGTACCCACATGAGCCACAGAGACGTTAGAAAGAACTTTTTCAGTGTCAGAGTAGTTAACAGGTGGAATGCATTAGGCAGTGATGTGGTGGAGGCTGACTCCATACACAGTTTCAAGTGTAGATATGATAGAGCCCAGTAGGCTCGGGAATCTGTACACCAGTTGATTGACAGTTGAGAGGCGGGACCAAGGAGCCAGAGCTCAACCCCCGCAAGCACACCTAGGCGAGTTCAACTAGATGAGTACACATCACAACAACAATCCCATAATCTCACAACCACCACCACACATCACAACAACACCACCACACATCACAACAACCACCACCACACATCACAACAAGCTCATCATCACCCACCATCGCCACTTTTGTAGCTGCAAAAGAAAAAAAAGTATTTTGCTGGAACAGAAGTGATGGGCGGGGGGGGGGGGAGTTAGTGGGAGCTGGTGTCATAGAGGAGGGAGGGGGGGGGGGAGGGAAAAGGGGTAGGGGGCAAGGGGCCCGAGTGCCAGAGGAGCCTAAGACACTCAAACGTAACTATTTCGAGGGTGGCAACTCTCATTCACTAAAATCTAGCCATTTCCAGTGTTTCTGTACTCACCTAGTTGTACTTGAGGGGGTTGGGCTCTGGCTCTTTGGTCAGGGCCCCACACAGGTGTGTGTGTGTGTGTGTGTGTGTGTGTGTGTGTGTGTGTGTGTGTGTGTGTGTGTGTGTGTGTGTGTGAGGATGTGCCTTGGGGAAGGAGGGAGGAGACTCACCATAATGCAACATGCAATTGCATGCACCTGGCCAGCCCCAGGACACACACACATCATGACCTTGGGCAAGACGCTTCATTTTGGGGGTGATGGAAGGATGCGCCAATTTTCCTCTTATCTTGCAATTTCCTCAACACTATTCAAACACAAACAATAACCCATCAACAGAAAAACCTGTAATCAATATTCTTGTTGCATGACATAGGATGCAATGTTGCAGACGGCAGGTAAAAGAGGAAAATGTGACGATTGCGCGAGTAGTATCGGCAGCGAGGCGCATGGCGGCGGGCTGGGGCTAGGATCTATCCCCTTTATAGATTGTCAGATGCGCGCCGGACGCCGCCGCCTGCAGGTCGTTGGGTCCTACGGCCCTGTCCACTCATCCCTCACCTTTTTTTTTCTTAGCAAATCGACCAGACCGTTTCAAATGTGACGTATTTGTTCAAATTAAAGCACTGTAATACTGACGTATTTCCTCTATATCGGCCTCGATAGGTTAGGTGGGTTGCTTGGGTTTGTACGTTTCTGGGCAGGTAAATAGGAATTGAGCAATAGGTTAGAAATGCGACGTGTACATACGTGTATACATTGATGACGCACTGGTAGGTGTAAAGCGTCATCAATGCACATGTGGGTCGTGCAACACGCTCTTCTTGACAGCTCTTGTCCCACCAACCTCGACGGATCCGCCAAATTGTTGCAAACAACGTTTACAACAATACAGAATTCGATGAAATCGTAAGAAGCTCGGCGGCCATCTGCCCGAGGATAATCAGGCCCCAGGGGTGGACAAGCGGACCCCAAGGGAAGACATTGTAATGCATTATAAAAATACATTCCCTCAGGCATACAAGAAGGATGAGAACGTGATACGAGACATAATTGACAGTAATTGCAAACCTTGCAGTGAAAACGCCAGGATGCGTCCTGTCATTTATTACATAACCCTCATACATCTTTCCTCGTTATGAGAAATAACATCTCTGCCTCCTCTGACAAACTGAGGTGTAACAATGTATTGTATCAATACAAATTCAACTCTGGAGACTGTGCACTCAGAAATATATGCTACATTGGCTTATGTCTAGATTTATCCTGGTAAGTTTCCGATGAAAAAGGCTGCCTATGATCCAACAATCCTAAGGCGCATCATAGAAAAGCAAATAAGCAACATTGCAGTTGCAGGAGCCACCCACATCTTCACAGAGGGATCGGTTGACCCAGAATATGAGAGTGCTGGCGCTGCTCTTTGCACGGACAGCGGACAGGCATATTGGAGACTGGGAGGACAAGTATCGTCAACCCAAACTGAGCTGTTTGCCATATAACAGGTTTGCTACGTGATTGGACAAAACACTCAAAAGTTAGAAAGGTTAAAAATCCCAAAAGGAATCCATAGGGAAATAGCGGTTCGGTTATATAGACAACGTCTAGGTTACAGATGAAACTGGGAGATTGGTGAACCCCGACAGAGGGAATGTATCGTCTGCCAAACTGCCACACAAAAGCCACTACTTCACTATCTCCTGGAATGTGAAGCAACCAACGACCTTAGAAGAGCTTTAAGAGTCCCTGAATCTTGCAGTAACCACCGTGAAGCCATCAACACTGCCGCTCACCTGGTCCACAAAAGTGTCCAGCAGCTGGAGACCCTCATAAACACTGTCCACCAGTATCCTCCCCCACGATAACAGTCTGACAATTAAATCCACTGTATACATTTAATAAACAAAAATTGTACTACTTACGAGCTATTCGTGCCCGTGCCACCTCTTGGGTGGCTTAATCTTCATCTTGTAAATTTTACGGGTTCACCATAGTCCGTGCTACTTGGAACTTTTTGTTCCGTGTAGCTGAATCTAAAACA
This sequence comes from Procambarus virginalis, assembly GCA_020271785.1. Classification (NCBI taxonomy): domain Eukaryota; kingdom Metazoa; phylum Arthropoda; class Malacostraca; order Decapoda; family Cambaridae; genus Procambarus; species Procambarus virginalis. The sequence continues at coordinate 51,498,958 of WNGS01001312.1, forward strand.
ACGACAACAACTTGTAAGTTCAGTATAACTGTGTTAGTGTACTGAAGATGTCACACTGCTGACGAAACGTCGAAAAATAGAAAGATCAAGTGATCTAGTGTATCTTCACCCCCTATATGGTAGAAGATATTTGCATAGAATGGAAAATATACAAAACAAAATTAATAATAGTCACAATGCTGTTGTGTTTAATGACATTATATATATATATATATATATATATATATATATATATATATATATAATATATATATATATTATATATAATCATTATGTGTGTGTGGAAGCTGGTCAGAATTGCATTTCACCTTTGTAAACGCACATTAATGACACTAAGTAAAAAGACACCTCGAACACTGTTTATGTAGGACAGACGTAATCTGTGTATTTATATTTGTAGGTTACCTTAGCATTTTAATAGCACTACAATCGACAACAGATTGTACAATAAATCACTTAACTATATGTTTAACATATCTCTCCCCCTGTCCATGGAGGACAGAAGAAAATGTAGATATGCTGGTTAGCATGTAAATGTGTGGCCACGTCTGTGGTAGAAAATAATAATAATAATAATCACACATGATAATGGTCGAGGACGGACCGAGGCGTCGTCGGTCTTTCATTTTCAGGCGTGATGTGGGTTACCAACTATTCAGCCACGCTACTTTGACTTTTCATGTATTATATATATATATATATATATATATATATATATATATATATATATATATTATATATATATATATATATTATATTATATATATGTGTGTGTGTGTGTAAATCACGAAAATTAACACGTGAAGAAAAAAGCTATCACGTCATAGCTAAAAAAAAAAGCTATGATAATTTGATTTATTCCTTCTGAAGATTTATTAATATGCGAAAGTACTTAAGGAAATTCCTGTTTCAATTCATCCTCCGTGGTCTGACACTGTCATATATATATACAGTATATATATTAATATATATATATATATATATATATATATATATATATATATATATATATATATATAATATAACACACACACACACACACACACACACACACACACAGGTGGCGGTACTCGGGGTCTCTCTCTCCATTCTCCCTCTCTAACCCCCCCCCCCCCCCGGCTTCCAAAGGTCAGGTTAAGTGCACCTTATTACACCTGCGGCTTCCGTCCGTGATCATTACATTATTTTACCACAAAACTTAAAAAAGACAGATTCTACATATTTTGTATTTATCGAACAGTTTCTCAGAAAGAATGTAGTGATAATTGGTTGTAAAGGTTTCTGGCCAGAAGCGTTTCCTTACAGGTATTTACCCACGTCTTACCGGTATTTACCCACGTCTTATCGGTATTTACCCACGTCTTACCGGCATTTACCCACGTCTTACGGTATTTACTCAGGGCTTTCCTGAATCCAAACTTATTCACTTGATATCCGCCGTTTCGAGCTCTTTTTTTGTGTTGATATATTTCAAACGTTATACAAACCAACCTCCAGAAATTATTGTACTTGAAGCAAGTATTTGGTCAAACGTACGAAAAAAATTGTTGGATCCGACAGAACTTCACTTTTATACTAGAAATATGGGAAAATGATATACTAAAAAAAACAATATTTATATGACCTACAATATCTAAGGCCTAAAAAAGCAATCCTGGACCAATATGCACCATATTAGGCCTAGTTAAATATGTATATGTGCTACATTAGGCCCACGAATGTTTAACTTCAGTTTTTTCGTGTGCATAAAGTGAACTTTTGCTAGTACAACAGTCAAGTGTGTACGTTCCACCTATAGCTAATACATGTTCTATCGTTTTTAGAGGATAGATAACATATATAATTGTGGTTACCAGTGTCTACGAGGAAGTGTACACAGACCCTTAGATCACCAGCTAAAGCACCTTAGGGACATGTTTAGGGATAAGGTGGGGGGGGGGGGTCTAGAAGATATTCTGCACACCGCCCAGGCAACACTGCGACGAAAGACAAGGACCAGCTCCTTGAACCACCGAGGCCGAGGACGGAGGACAAGAGATGGAGTCTTCCCACCCTGTTTTGTCCAGGCCTAGCGAAGCAACTCAAGGAGAAGCTGTGGGTGATTGATTGATTGATGAAGATTAAGCCACACAAGAGGTGGCACGGGCATGAATAGCCCGTAAGTGGTGCCCTTTTAAGCCATTACCAGTATCAAAAGATGATACTGGAGATCTGTGGAGGCACAACTGCACCCTGCGTGACGGGAGATGTCTCCCGGACCAAATGGTGACCAAATGGTGAAGCTGTGGGTAGTATGGTCCTGGTTAAGAGAGCCCTACGAGCAACACCCCTCCTGGCCACAATTTCCTAATGATCCACCTATGGTCGCACGGTAAAGAGATAAATCCTTGAGAGACCATCTAGTTAGGGCGGGCCCCCCGCCCGTCGGCCTAGCCAAGGTGAACCAGAAAATAAGCGGAGGTATAGATACAACCAAACTAACCTAACCTGATACCGGAGGCCAACATCCTCCTCCTCTAGTTCTAGAGTCCGAGGAGTTGTTAGAAGGGCCCTACATTACACTCAGTCTAGCTCACTTCCCGCTGCTGGTGGTGGTGGTGGTGGTGGTATTCCTGCTGCTGCTGGTGGTGGTGCTGCTGGTGGTGGTGCTCCTGGTCTTCCTGGAGCTACAGCAGAAGCTAGTGTTACCGGTGGTGAAAGTAACCCCAAGCCTGAGGTTTCATTTCCACAATCAACATGGAACTGGAACTTGCAGAGCAAGGTCCATGTTCCATGTTGGGCTTCCTACCAAGTGCCCTCCAGGACGTGGTAGAAAGGCAAACCATTGCATACACACATCACCACAACTGATCACACCAAAAATGTAAAATTATGCCTTACAGGAACACTGGCTTTCCTGCTACGAACTCCTGGGTACTGGAAGACCTCCAGGAGGCCCTGTTACAGACTCTTGGGTACTGGAAGACCTCCAGGAGGCCCTGTTACAGACTCTTGGGTACTGGAAGACCTCCAGGAGGCCCTGTTACAGACTCTTGGGTACTGGAAGACCTCCAGGAGGCCCTGTTACAGACTCTTGGGTACTGGAAGACCTCCAGGAGGCCCTGTTACAGACTCTTGGGTACTGGAAGACCTCCAGGAGGCCCTGTTACAGACTCTTGGGTACTGGAAGACCTCCAGGAGGCCCTGTTACAGACTCTGGGCACTGGAAGTCTTCCAGAAATCAACGATACTCCGGTTCCATCCATAAACTAGTCCAAGCAATAAGTCAAACAATACGTACTGTAGACTTTGAAAAGCCAGCATTTGACTTAAATAATAGACTACCAACTGACAGGATGAGTCTCTCACACGGTATAATAACGTTTGTCTTTCAAATATTGATTCACATGATAAAAAATTACATTATTATATATGGAGTATTTTTCTTGTGGAGGATAGGTTTGATGAGGTGTTTTTCTTCCACTGAATTCCACGTATGTGTATTACATTGTCTTGTTCTGGAAATACAGGTTTTCATGCATGGATTGTTGACCCGCCTTCAGGCGAAGGTTATTACTGCGGCTGACGGTCCCGAGCCCGACGGTGTGTCTGGCTGGGTGCTGTGGGTGTCTGGCCCTGATCCCGACGGCGTGTCTGGCCCTGATCCCGGCGGGGTGTCTGGCCCTGATCCCGGCGGGGTGTCTGGCCCTGATCCCGGCGGGGTGTCTGGCCCTGATCCCGGCGGGGTGTCTGGCCCTGATCCCGGCGGGGTATCTGGCCCTGATCCCGACGGCGTGTCTGGCCCTGATCCCGACGGCGTGTCTGGCCCTGATCCCGGCGGGGTGTCTGGCCCTGATCCCGACGGCGTGTCTGGCCCTGATCCCGACGGGGTGTCTGGCCCTGATCCCGACGGCGTGTCTGGCCCTGATCCCGACGGCGTGTCTGGCCCTGATCCCGGCGGGGTGTCTGGCCCTGATCCCGACGGCGTGTCTGGCCCTGATCCCGACGGGGTGTCTGGCCCTGATCCCGACGGCGTGTCTTGTTGGGTGTTGGCCAATGGGAATGTTTGGCCAACCGACATCTGGTTGGGTGTCGGCTACGGAACGAGTGAATAAAAGCATTTGAAGAACATTGTGAAAAAATTGGATGGCATATTGGAGCAGCAGGCTAACATCTTAAGAGACTGTTTAAAGACAATACTTTAATACCGTACACATCTTTACAAGATTCATGGACACAAATATGATGTCTTGTGCCACTATTGAAATATTACTATCATGCCAGTAAGTTCACACTCATAAAGGTGGCTCTTATGGATATCATGATCACAGGCCTGGTCAGAAATGCACGACCACAGGCCTGGTCAGAAAATACACGACCACAGGCCTGGTCAGAAATGCACGACCACAGGCCTGGTCAGAAATGCACGACCACATGCCTGGTCAGAAATGCACGATCACAAGCCTGGTCAGAAATGCACGACCACAAGCCTGGTCAGAAATGCACGACCACAAGCCTGGTCAGAAATGCACGATCACAGGCCTGGTCAGAAATGCACGATCACATGCCTGGTCAGAAATGCACGATCACAGGCCTGGTCAGAAATGCACGACCACATGCCTGGTCAGAAATGCACGACCACAAGCCTGGTCAGAAATGCACGACCACAAGCCTGGTCAGAAATGCACGACCACAAGCCTGGTCAGAAATGCACGACCACAGGCCTGGTCAGAAATACACGACCACAGGCCTGGTCAGAAATGCACGATCACATGCCTGGTCAGAAATGAACGACCACAGGCCTGGTCAGAAATACACGACCACAGGCCTGGTCAGAAATACACGACCACAGGCCTGGTCAGAAATGCACGATCACATGCCTGGTCAGAAATGCACGATCACAGGCCTGGTCAGAAATGCACGATCACAGGCCTGGTCAGAAATGCACGACCACAAGCCTGGTCAGAAATACACGACCACAGGCCTGGTCAGAAATACACGACCACAGGCCTGGTCAGAAACGCACGACCACAGGCCTGGTCAGAAATACACGACCACAGGCCTGGTCAGAAATGCACGACCACAGGCCTGGTCAGAAATGCACTGTAACACCATAAATGTATTTCTGTACATTATTTGACATAAAACGCGTCAGTCACACATGATATTGGAGGCGCCAGACACTCGCCCGATGATTGTAGTCACGCCGCCTTTCAGGTGTCAATTGTAACAGGTTGCCTTCGGGTCACGTCGTCTGGAGTGACGTAGCTTTCTGCTAAACCGATAATTGCAGCCGGTTGGCTGTGTCTTTCCATCAAACAAGCCGCTGTCTAGGTGTGGTAGACATCTTCCTAGTAGATGGTAGACTAGGTGTGGTATCACCTTCCAGGGGATAGCCAGAGGCTATCCCCTGGAAGGTGGAGCTCAGCCCCCCGGTCCCTCCCTTATATACCCGTGGAACTGTACATTTGAGACACCGAGCAGGACACCGGTAGATAGATGACTTGTCGAGGGGTTCCCGCAGCCAGACTAGGCCTCAGTTTTCTTGTGTGGTGATTCAACTTTGTGTATTAATGTTGACATATTGAACATCAAGTGACATGGGGGAATTATGGTACCCATAATAGTAAATATATAATTAACTTATTTTTGTGAATTGTCTTTAATTCTGATCTCTAGATCTTGGATTTTGAAAGCTAGAGTGGAGAGCACTCTGAAGTTTACTGGCTTAAAAGATTATGACTTAAAGAGCCTTGGTTAAATGACTTATATCCGTAGAGCGGGTATACGATAACATCAGATAATATTATTGTGCAGACAAGTTCCAGTCCTTGTCTTATATACTTTAATGGATGGTGGCAGCAGCCTTCTATCTTTCTACTATTCTAGCACTCTTAGTTTCTACTCTTCTGCTTTCCTCCTTGTTCTCAGTTTCTGTCATTCTAAAGATTCCCTTTCCCCCGACCTCTCTACCTCCCTCACCTCATGAGGTTCTTCATTCATTTTTTGGTTTTCAATTTTCGATACATTACAGCACGACCACAGGCCTGGTCAGAAATGCACGATCACAAGCCTGGTCAGAAATGCACGATCACAAGCCTGGTCAGAAATGCACGATCACAGGCCTTGTCAGAAATGCACGACCACAGGCCTGGTCAGAAATGCACGACCACAGGCCTGGTCAGAAATGCACGACCACAGGCCTGGTCAGAAATGCACGACCACAAGCCTGGTCAGAAATGCACGACCACAAGCCTGGTCAGAAATGCACGATCACATGCCTGGTCAGAAATGCACGACCACAGGCCTGGTCAGAAATGCACGACCACAAGCTTGGTCAGAAATGCACGACCACAAGCTTGGTCAGAAATGCACGACCACAGGCCTGGTCAGAAATGCACGACCACAAGCTTGGTCAGAAATGCACGACCACAGGCTTGGTCAGAAATGAACGATCACAGGCCTGGTCAGAAATGAACCATCACAGGCCTGGTCAGAAATGAACGGTCACAGGCCTGGTCAGAAATGAACGGTCACAGGCCTGGTCAGAAATGAACGGTCACAGGCCTGGTCAGAAACGCACGGTCACAGGCCTGGTCAGAAACGCACGGTCATAGCTGTTGGTTGATGCTTGTTGGCAAGACAATTATATTTTCATTCGCATGGCTCGGCTATTTGTATTTCAGGGAGAGCCTAACAATAGGCTTTCCCTCCCTTTCTTTCCAAGGACTTTTCGCGTTACCAAACCCTGTTACCGTGTGGTGATATCAAGGATCAGCGTCCTCACGGCCCAGTCTCTGACCAGGCTCCCTGTTCGATGGTCTGGTCAACCAGACTGTTGGCCGCGGCTGCTTGCAGCCTGATTTATGAATTACAGCCTGGTTGATCATGTAACCTTTGGAGATGTTATCGAGTTGTCTCTTGAACACCTTGAGAGGACGAACGGTTAAGCCAATTATGAGTAGAAGGAGAATGTTGAAAAGTCTTGGGCTTTTGATGTTGATAGAGTTCTCTCTCGGTTCACCTTTGCCTCTGTGTTTCAGTGGGGTTATTTTGTCACTTGTGCCATGCCTCCTCGTTACGTGTGATATTATTACCATGTGCACATTTGGAACCAGTCCATCTTAATATTGTCCAGGTGTAAATTATGATGTCTCTCTCTCGCTGTGTCACTGTCTAATAGTTAATAAACCACAAATGACGTTCTCCAGCGATACGATGGTTCATTACTCAGCACGTCCTCCTAAGATTCCCAACGTTCCCAACGTCAAGAAACTGTTGTACTAAAGTGCCCTTATCCAAACCCACCAGAGGACCCAAAACAGACAATGAGTCTCACCACGTGAAACTCGTGAAGAAGGACTCATCCATTCCACCACCGACCTCCTCAACGAGAGAGACCTTCCCCTACACAGCCCATTCTCTTAAGTCACCACTGCGGACATAAACATAGTACAAGTTAACCTAACCTAACCGACCATGCGTAGAAAATATGGTTGTGCGCCGCTCTAATTCATAGTATGCCTCATGTTGTCCGGTGGAGATGTTTGCGTTCAAACAAGGTGTATTATATGAGAGGACAGGCTGCTGGTTACCCACACTCACTGACCCACCGCACTGTTGTTCAGGATAACGAATTATTCCCCCTCACAGGACGACTCCTCGCCACAACGGCCGGCAACACCACTGACCTTTCGCAACACCTGATTATATGCTGTTTGAACAACTGTCAAGGTCTCGGTGTGGGGGGTGGGGCGGGGTGGGAGAGGGGGAAGTGGTGAGAGGGAGGGACGAGGGGAGGGAGAGGGCGCGGGAACGGGGGAGTGGAAGGGGGAGGGAGAAGGAGAGGGGACGGGAGAGGCTCATGTTGGATGGGATCATGATGGAACGTGTAAGCCTGCGGCCTTATCTCAAGGTGAACAAATTTGCAGCCAATAAATGTTTCCCAAGATGACCACCACAATGTAATACTTTTCTGCTGCCCACAGGAACATGCGCTATTACTCACGAAACCTGTACATCTTTCCTCCACCATGGCGACTTTGTTTACATATATTAAACAGTTTATGAGCACCGAAGCACCACGAGGTTGTTTATAACAATAATAATCTTGGGTTGTGAAGTTCCCAGGCTCATAAACTGTTTAATATACGTAAACACAGCCGCCACTGTTGAGGACAGATGTACAGGCTTCGTTAGTGATGGCGCAAATGTCTGCTGACTCCTGGGAACTCAGGTAAGAGGTAATTTTAGACTCGATAATATATATATGTTATTTGCTCTGAATAACAGCAATTTGGTACGGGATAAATCACTAGTTTTATAGCACACATTTTGGTTATTTAAGTCTGTGCATTATAAAACAGCCACATCCTCCATTGCATTATAAAATAGCCTCATCCTCCATTGCATTATAAAATAGCCTCATCCTCCATTGCATTATAAAATAGCACTATCCTCAATTGCAGTATAAAATAGCCTCATCCTCCATTGCATTATAAAATAGCCTCATCCTCCATTGCATTATAAATAGCCTCATCCTCCATTGCATTATATAATAGCCTCATCCTCCATTGCATTATAAAATAGTCTCGTCCTCCATTGCATTATAAAATAGCCTCATCCTCCATTGCATTATAAAATAGCCTCATCCTCCATTGCATTATAAAATAGCCTCATCCTCCATTGCATTATATAATAGCCTCATCCTCCATTTCCTTATAAAGTAGCCTTATGTCAGTTTCCTAAGTACTTACTGCTAAGTGAACAGGTGCATCAGATGACAGAAAACGTCACCTGCTGCCTGGAACCGGAATCCGGGTCAAAGGCCTTACAAACTGATCTTTGACTTTGCACACAATTATCAGAGGCCGTTCTCATAATTTACCAATCCGTACAAAATACAATTGAAATAAGTTTATTGGGGTAAAAACACAATTGTTCCATCGCACCAGAGAAGTGAAATTGAAATTGAAATAAGTTTATCGAGGTAAAACACACACAAAGGGATGAGGTAGCTCAAGCTATGCACCAGGGAAGCGTTTCAACCAAACTAAACCATCTATATAACTTATCAAGTTCAAGTATGTTTATTGAGATAAGCAAAAAATACATCTCAAAGGGATAGAGTAGCTTAGGCTATTTCTACCCCCCCCCCTATAACTTATCGAGGCGGACGTATCGAAAACGTCAGTATTACGGCGCTTTACTGCGTATACGTCGCGTTCTTAACGGAGTGCTCGAATTCCGTTAACTATGTGGCTCATTAGCTTTTGAGGAGAGTATCGAGCACTTCACTGTAGCTGGGATACAGGTACAACACACCTATGGGTCTCTTAAGCGTGTTAATGGCAATATAAAATACAGTCACAACACGCTTTAGTGAAGCAAAGCTTGTTGTAATAAATAATAGTCAATTCTGTCAAAGTTAAAGATAATTCCCTCACCAAACGCGTGTCATTTTATTTAAAATGTTTCTCTATATAAACATTCATACATCTACGATTAAATATTATAATTAGATATATTATTTACGCTAAAAATTAGATATTAATATAATAATAATCGATATATATTTTTTTAATTATTGTTATTTGAATTATTATTCAAGAAAAATGGTGTTACGTTTCCCGTCATGATCAAGTGTACAAAGAAAACTTTAAAGTTTTTAGGGGTAAATGAATTAAAATTAATATGTTTATATGTTCATGTACTCTTATTGATTGACATGCAAGGTAGAATGAGTTGCTCAAGCACACATTTTGTGCAAAACTACAAACTACTTGTGGAGGTAAGTAATAGATGAAGACTTGTAATAATCCTTCCCGTTGTTGGGGGCAGGAAGCCTATGTGTATATCTAGTATATACCCGCCAAACACACCGAAACTACGACGTTGGTACAACGTTCGAACAAGTTTTAACACCTAACCAGTTATAACAACCAATATAGCAAGTTGTAACAACGTTCTAATACGTCATCAACACGTTAAGCCAAGATGTAACAACTTTATTACAAGTTGTAACAAGCGGAAAATAGAGACAGTTTCGGTTTGTGTTTCCAAGGTACACGTCCCTACAAGATGGAACTACTAACCTTCGCCAGATAGCCTCACAACCCTGTCCATGGAGGACTGAAGAAAATGTATATATGCTGGTTAGCATTGTAAATGTGTGGCCACGTCTGTGGTAGAAAATAATAATAATAATAATAATAATAAAAATCTACACAACTGTGGGTTACCTGCGCAGTGCTCGGCGTACACAGGCAGCGTGCCCAATCATTAATGTTAGTGTGGAGAAAGAAATTAAAACAAAAAAGATAACTAAACGGATGGCAGAGTTTTAAATGGTGTAACAACCAGGTGAAACCTCTGGAAGTAGAACCAAACCACCAGGAATCCCATACTTTATGACATACACGAAACAAATGTGTATAACATAAGTCTTGCGAATGTTAACTACCCAGAAGTTAAATATAATTTAACTTAAATGCATTAAATTTCGTCCTGCCCGAAACGCTATGCGTGATAAAGTACATAACATTGATGTTTTTACAACCAATAACAAACCCAGTACACCTTCTTGAATATAAATGAAAAATTAAATAAAAACAAATAAAATAAATAAACTCAGCCAAAGAAACCAAGGATTTGCTCAAAACATTAACATGTTTATGCTTATATAAGAAGTAAGTTAACAGACTCCGTAAATCCAGTAGAATATGAGACCAACCAATTTATGAGTGAGTAAAAGTACCGACCAGTCACTAACCTTACAAGCCTACAGGCTCACGGAGTGAACAATTCACTGTATCACTGTGAACAATGTAGTCAAATCAACGCAAGACGGTTTTGTTAACAAATGAATCTTGTCTTACTAACTCGTTGACGCTTTCTGTAAACAGTAAGCAGCTACTGAGACAAAGTACTGCCAGTAGACACAGTATACACGGTCTTCTCTAAAGCCTTTAACAAGGCACCACATCAAAAACTAACAAGGAAATTACAGGCACATAGAATAAAGGGTAAAATACTAAAGAGATAACGAAGGGTCGTCCTAAATACAAATTAATCTGACTGGAGGAATGTGCTGAGTAGGGTACCTCAAGATTCTATTTTGGGGTCAACCCTTTTTGTCATATACATTAATGACAGATCAGAATATTACAAACTACATCATCAAATTTGCAGATTACACTAAGACTTACGCAACGTAGGAAGCAAAAAGTAAATTAGGGTTTTACAAATAGATCGATACGAACTCAACAAATGGTCATGCGACTGATAAGTGCTTTTCAGGATTGAAAAAATGGAAGACTATGTATGTAAGGTATAACACTGCACGTCAAAACTATCATACCATGAAGCAGACTCATATCGACTAGGACCTATAGTTAGAATCCTCCACTCATTGAAAGTTACACAACAAGTGGAAACTGCAGGAAAAAACAAAACTTCAAGAAACGAAAGTGGATATTCAAGTGTACAAGTCTCTGGTGCGCTCTCACCTGGTCTACTATAGCCAAACTTGGAGACCTCGTATCCTTCAAAAGGATATATATTCTTTCTCCAAAGTTCAACACAGAACGACAAATATCATCCCAGAACTTAGTAACCAGGAACGGTTGAAGGCCGCAGGACTAACAACACTGCAAACTAGACATGCCAATGTTGATTTCCTTGAGACCTTTACAATACTGAACAAGTTAAAGAATATTGATCTAAACCACTTCTTTAAAAGGTAAGCTATAACGAGTCACAATGGTATCTTTGCCCGAGGATTTACCACCCTGATTTACTCGGACTAAATTTCTCTCACTTAATTACTCCAACTCAATTACCTCCAATTAATTACTTTACATAAATCAGCAATTAGAACAATAAGAAACTTCATTCCCGAACACCACTGCTTCCCTATGACGTTTGCACAACGTGGTTGGGCACGTTTCCTATCACCTAATGCGCATGTTGACATAGCAGTAAATAGGTACCCAAATTAGCTTGTTAGGTAAATAGTTAGCTTATTGGGGAGTTGTATCCTGGGGAGGGTCAGGAATTCGATCCTGGGGGGGGGGGGAGGGAACACAACATAAGCCTAACATGTACTGTGTGTACAAACTGGCTGTGTCATCCGACACAGTGAATTGTTATTATATTATTACAATGTATTCACCTAGTTGTACTTGCGGGGGTCTTTCGGCCCGCCTCTCAACTGTCAATCAATCAACCGTTACCAACTACTTTTTCCACACACACACACACACACACACACACACACACACACACACACACAGGAAGCAGCCCGTAACAGCTGTCTAACTCCCAGGTACTTATTTACTGCTAGGTAACAGGGGCCATCAAGGTGAAAGAAACTCTGCCCATTGTTTCCATCGGCGCCGGGAATCGAACCCTGGACCACAGGACTTCGTAACCAGCGTGCTGTCCACTCACCCGCAGTAAAATAGGTACCTGGGTGTTAGTCAGCTGTTACGGGCTGCTTCCTGGGGGTTGAGGCCTGGTCGAGGACCGGGCCGCGGGGACACTAAAAAGCCCCGAAATCATCTCAAGATAACTTCAAGATAACCCGCCAATGTAGTACAGAAAATGGCTTTTTCCACCCATAGAGTTATAAGCCATGGAACCACATAATCGATGAAACCGTAAACTTACCCTAATTTTACCCGAATTTACCGAGGTCCACTATCTAGGGGCCACGACGGGGACAGTAAGTCACCGGCTTGACACAGGTCCTTCCACAACAAATGCCAAGACGAACATTACTTCAGTGTCCAGTTAGAAAAATATCCCCGGGAACAATCGAGATGGAACCTTTAACAAACCGCTAGCTTCCTGTCCCCATCGAGGCCACTTAATTAATATGACAGCACTCGGGTAAATTAAACTAAATGTCACAGGCGGTAAAATCACAACAGTTTACCATTAATAGACAACATTTATAGAAGAAAATGGAAATGCAAATCTATAAACAGAAAACTGAAGGGTCAACTGCAAAAAATATTTCTATCAATGGCCGTTTAGGTTTAGTTATCATAATAAGGAAGCGTGTTATGCTTACGGAGGTTCCCCCCTAGGCCAACTAGAGGACTTCCCCAAGATGCAACCCACAACAGTTGCCCACCTTGAGGATACCTTAAGGTGGCTCCGAGGATTAACGTCTTCACCGCCCTGACTTTGGTCAGACTTCTACCACTCCTAGTAGGTGGTCAGGTAAACCAGGCTGTCAAGACACTGCTGCATGCAGTCTGTGAATCACAGCCTGGTTGATCACGAATCCTTTGGAGGTATTTACCAAGTTGTTTCCTGAGCACCCTGAGAGGCCGGCCAGTTGTCCCTTATGTGTAGAGGAAGCGTGTGGAAAAAGAAGTTTTGGGGTCTTTAATGTTGATAGCTCTCTCAGAGTACCTAGTGCACCTCTGCTTTACAACGGGGGTATTCTGCACATCCTGCCATGCCTTCTGGTCTCATGCTATTACTTCTGTGTGCAGATTTGGAACCAATCCCTCTAATATTTTAGAAGTTTACATTACCCTGTATCTCTCCCGCCTGCACTCTAGGAATACAGATTTAATAAGTTCAGTCGGTGCCAATAGGACGGAATCACGGGTTGGCTGGTGAGCACCACCACCAAGCTAGACGGTGGAGGCCCGTCGGCGGAACCCTCTGGCTTGGTCGGTCGCTGCCCTCCAGTCCTGCATTACCCCCATATAATTAATATTTAATGTTTTGTTAATATATTAAAGTAGCCGAGCGCGGCCAGCTCGTACAATAGGCCGCAAGTTTGTGGTGGCGGCATATTGCACAACTTGTGTCAAATTTACCGGAATACAAACATTAAAGAATATTTGTAAATCAATTTCACCTAGCGGTGAATGTTGGGACCCCAGCGGGTCACCTGGGAAAACATACCAACACCGATCGTAATGGTAATTGGCCAATTATCTACACATATAAAACATGACTAACCTCACCAAATGCTTTGTAGCCAGGAGTGGGCGTCTTCATTACGTCTGAAGACGTGTTCAAGTGGCGGAAGAACTGATACTCCATATTTTGTGTAGCGGAAGGTGTTGTGGCCTGTGGTCCGGGGCGGCGGCGTCCCACACCGCTCCACGAGGATGATCCTCAATTTCTACTGTAACCGAAGGTGCTCGACACTGTGGGCGTGGTAATGACTCCTTGAATGTCCAGTACCATCCACGGCAAGCACCTGCCAGTCACGTCTACAAGACAGACTGTAGAACGTCGCCGACGCACGCGTACCTACCTGGGTTACTTGTAAACAAGGAGCCGTAGCGAGTCTCAACAAGGAGCACATCATGGCGGCTTTACTGCCAGGAGTGGTCGTGGCCACTCTAGTACTGGAGTGAGCTGTGGCAAGGATGATAAACGCGTGCAAGACGTCCCCGGTGGCGAGCCTTCCTCACCTCTGGTGTTGCCATAAGAATTTAAATTGGTTTATCAATAAAAATGATCTTGTTCAAGGAAAACTTTATATTTAACACACCAAACTTTCATTGTGATAAATCCAGCAATTAATATGGTATTGAATTATATAGAATTACAAATTATATATTTGTTCCTGCTACTAGGGTATGAAACCCCGTGTTCCTTCGGTTTCCAATTTGTAAATATTACAAATTACCGACATCTATTGGCGAAATTAGTACTTCAGAGAACTCGGTGGAAGAATTTTCCAGTGTATAGTTACCTAAATGCAGTTAGAGAATGAGAGCTACACTCGTGGTGTCCCGTCTTCCCAACACTCCTTGTCATGTGATCCTTAGAAACTACTGATGGTTTTGGCCTCCTCCACCACCTCAACTTCTTCCAATCGTCTACCACTCTGCGAATATTAATTTTCAAATTTATTTCGGCAGCACTGTTTACTTAGCTTATATCTATGATCTCTTGTTCTTGAAATTCTAGGCCTCAAGAATTTTTTGTCAATTTTGTTGATTCATACAAAAACAGATTCCCGTTACTGTTTTGTACGTAGTAATTATGTCTCTTATTCTTCTATCTTTGACATCTTTAATGCCTCTAATCACGCCTTGTAGCTTATGTCTATCAGTTCCACAAGCTACTTAGTTGTATGTTCTGCATCTTTTCCAGTTTACTGATGTGCTTCTTGAGATATGGGCACCCTACAACCGCTGCATATTCCAACTTTAGTCCCGCAAAAGTCGTGATTTTTTTTTGTAGTATTTGACCATCCATGTATTTAAAAATAAATTTGAAACTGTAAAGCGTAACATAGGCTCCTCGCACAGTGTTCCTAATGTAGTCCTCAGATTACAGTTTTCTATGTAGAACCACCCCTAGATCTCTATCTAGATCTTTTTCATTTTCAGAAATCTTTAAAGCTTAGATTTTTTAGATTTTTTTTCACGTAATTTGTAGGTCGTGTGTATGTGTATATGTGTTAATAAATATACTAAC
>WNGS01001312.1:51516895-51518673 GCA_020271785.1 Procambarus virginalis
TATCACATCCGGTTCTCATATCATGTTTTAGACAGGATCAGCTGGCAAGGGTGATGCGTCTGGCAGCCATCTGGCTGACAGGCGTCATCCGGAAAACTCTTTACACTCTTTAAAACGGAAGCCGAAGTTGTAGAACGTTTCCAATTGGCTGGTTATTCTGCTCGCGGAACCATGTAATTTATCTTGAGACGACCCGTCGCGGACACTTCCGGCGAGATGTTTCCTGCCATATCTAGGCTCTTTGAGTAGGATCTAAGACCTGAGACAACTAGGAACCCCTACGTCATCACTGCTCTATAAACAAGCCTAACCTATCCTAGCTTAACCTGGCTGAACCTAACTTAGCCTAACCTATCCTAACTTAACCTGGCTGAACCTAACTTAGCCTAACCTATCCTAACTTAACCTAACAGGGCCGAACCTAACCTATCATGACTTATCCTATCCTATCCTAATCTAACCTGACCGAACCTAACCTATCCTAACCTAACCTGACTGAACCTAACTTAACCTAATCTATCCTAACTTAAGCTAACCTGGCCGAACCTAACCTGGTTCGGCCTAACCTAACTTAACCTATCCGGCCTAACTTAGGACCTAACCTATCCTAACTTATCCTAACCTAACCTGGCTGAACCTAACTTAAACGAATGAAAATAAAAGATACAACGTTCTGTTTTATATATGATATGGAGGAGGTGAGTGGCGCCTTTCTGAGGGTATATAATATTCATGCCGGTACAGACTTTAGCAAGTTACAGCCCCTCTCCTGTACCAGGTAAGTCTACTACGGGCTCACCATAGCCCGTGCTACTTGCCCCGCTCCTGTGCCAGGTAAGTCTACTGCGGGCTCACCATAGCCCGTGCTATACTTGCCCCGCTCCTGTGCCAGGTAAGTCTACTGCGGGCTCACCATAGCCCGTGCTATACTTGCCCCGCTCCTGTGCCAGGTAAGTCTACTGCGGGCTCACCATAGCCCGTGCTATACTTGCCCCGCTCCTGTGCCAGGTAAGTCTACTACGGGCTCACCATAGCCCGTGCTACTTGCAACTTTTTGTTCCTAGAAACTGAATGTTAAACAACATAGAGACTTTACACCTTTCTGGTGTTTAGGGAAGGGGGGTTGTTGGCCTGCCAGAGACGTGGCCGCACATTTACCATGCTAAGCAGCATATATACATTGTCTTCTGTCCTCCATGGACAGGGTTAGAGATAAATCATATAGTTCAGTGATTTATTGAACAATCAACCACAGAAGGTGATTGTACTGCTTTTAGAATACTAATCTAACCTACATACATAAATATATAGATTTATGTATGTAGGAAACAGATTTACGTCTGTCCTACATAAACAATGTTCGAGGTGTCTTTTTACATAGTGTCATTAATGTGCGTTTACAAAGGTCAAATGCAATTCTGACCAGCTTCCACACACACACACACACACACACACACCACACACACACACACACACACACACACACACACACACACACATATATATATATATATAATATATATATATTATATATATATATATATATATATATATATATGAGGTGGGATGTACAAGGCATATAGGTGGGCAATACACAGACGGGCAGTACACAGGGGGCGGGGGCAGACCACCTTGACATCGAAACACATGAAAGATTTCTCTCCCCCAACACCTCGCCGCACCCCTCCCCACCTCTCTCTGTCTTCCCTAATCTCCCCTAGCCAGGTGTGGACAGGATGGGAGCCAGGTGTGGGCAGGATGGGAGCCAGGTGTGGGCA
>WNGS01001312.1:51535788-51551045 GCA_020271785.1 Procambarus virginalis
AGATGATCGCTTCGAGCATATTTGGATAGGATGTTGATTACTGGTGTCAGCTCCAGAATGAACACAGCCTCAGGCGTACGAAGCCTACGGTCGTCGGTGCGTGTGATTATTGTCGTGTCTTTCACTATGTCTTGGCGAATAAGGATGGTGTTGTGGTATTGAGAAAAATGTTGCCTAATACCTCCGTCTTGCAAGTGAAGCGTTAGACGTCTACTCACTGTGTAGTGCCTCGCTGATGTCGAGTCTCCTGCTATCGCTGTATTTATCGATGATTTCTGTGTTGCTTGTTAAGATTTCTCTGGTGATGGTCTCTTTGTGAGAATATATTATATGTTCCTTGATGGAGCCCTGTTGTTTGTGTATTGTTAATCGCCTAGAAAAATAGGCAAGACAAGAACGTCTCTTTCTAGGCGATTAACAATGCACAAACAACAGGGCTTCATCAGGAACATATAATCTATTCTCACAACCAGACCATCACCAGAGAAATCAACTGTATAAACATCAGAGATCCACGGTTGTTCAACATCCTTCCAGCGACTATAAGAAATATTGCCGAGACAACCCTGGACATCTTCAAGAGAAAACTAGATAGTTTTCTCAAAGGAGTGCCGGACCAACCGGACTGTGGTGGGTATGTGGGTCTGCGGGCTGCTCCAAGCAACACCTGGTGGGAACTTCCAGACCCCCATCAAACAGGCATCAACCGTGTACTGTATATATAAACCAGACTTACACTTTACCATTCTCAGGTGAACACTTGTTGAGGCCAGGTGCGCACCGTTTAATGATTCTGATTATGAATGTGTCTACATTTTATGCTTGTATTGTAACTTTTCTATAATTAATGCACAACAATTTTTATTTAATCTTTCCTAATTATAAATGTAAAACAACTCTGAATGAAGCATTCAGAGTAGTTTTTGATAGGTCATAAGCCCATCACCAAACTTGCTGACTTAGTATGACTGCAAGTATTAACTGTGCTGTGTTAAATATGGCAAAGCCAGCACATTTGTGTAAGTTGTGAATAAAGTGTCTGAATTAACCAATTATAGTCATGACTTCTAAAAATACAGAGGGGGTAGGATTGCAGTAGTTACTTCGTAAGACAGTACTTAAATATATTATGACGCAACTAATTATACATGATATGAATGTTACTAGATACAGCCGCAAGTGTGTGTTTGAAATATTAGAATGAAAAGTGTTTGGCATATTAATTTTAAATTGGTTCAGGGGGGACGGTACACAGTACTTTGGGATCGGTTGGAAGCCGTATATTTTCCTCTATCCCAGCTTCAATCTTATCCTCGTATCCCTTTAAGTGCTGTATAGATGTATTGGCTTAGCATCCTAGCGTACCACACTTAGCTTAGCTTGTTGAAGCCTCCACGCTAAATTTGAGGAGGCCTGTAGCCTAACCTGCGTTGACACAGACCGTTATTTTGTATTGTGGTAATTAGTATTTGTCATTGATTGCTCTGACATTGCCAGTTGTCACGAGGCTTTCTCAACATTAAATGTTCCCTGATGGAAATGGTTATTGTTCTCAGTGCATCGGAATATTTATGCTGTCGACCATTACGTTAAATTTCCGATGCATTAGTGAAAATATTCGTAATACTGACGCATTACGGTATTAACCATCGGCTCGATTGGTTACTTGGGTTTGAAAGCTTCTGCTTATGCAAAACCACATTAAATTTGACGCAGGTGTCAGGTGATAGGGTTTTAGTGACTAACTGGTCATTTAAGTCCACCTCTTGTTTATCTGTAATAGTTAATGTAGTCATTTATTATGCACCCCATACCCATCCATAGTGGTGGTGGAAACGGTTACAAGGCTCATAATAGGTTCAGGAACTGAACCCCATAGTTCATTTAGCTAAGCAAGTATTAGTAGTTACAAAATTGTTTATACATACATGTATATGGATGCCCAAAATCATATAAATATGACTGCATATTCTGTATTTATTTTCTTGTTTAGGGCTTCTATCCCTTTTTCTAGTGCCCTTGCATCTTGGTTTAATTGGAAGATGATTTCTCCAAATGTCATCTTTGTTCGAGGTAAACGAAAAAATAATTAAGTGTAGAATGTATTACACTAATTATTAATTTTGCGCAACGTTTCGAACCTACATGGTTCATTCTCAAATGAATAGAACAGTACTGTTCTGTTGGAACTGTTGTTCCAACAACAACAATGGTTGTTCTGTTGTTCCAGTACGTTGTTGTTCAAGATTCAGTTACTGGGAACAAAAAGTTCCAAGTAGCACGGGCTATGGTGAGCCCATAGTGGACTTACCTGGCACAGGAGCGGCGCTGTAACTTGTGTGTGTTTCAGTATTGATTGATGAAGATTAAGCCACCTAAGAAGTGGCACGGGCATGAATAGCCCGTAAGTGGTGGCCCTTTTAAGCCATTACCAGTATCAAAAGATGATACTGGAGATCTGTGGAGGCGCAACTGCACCCTGCGTGACGGGAGATGTCTCCCGGACCAAATGGTGTGTTTCAGTATGTTGTTGTTGTTAAAGATTTAGCTACTCAGGACGAAGTGTCCATGTAGCACGAGCTATGGTGAGCCCGTAAATTGTGTTTCAGTACTGGGCGTATTGGACTTATACCATTAGAGAGGTCAGGTACATATACAAATAGGTGAAGAGCAAGGCACAGCCCCGCTCATGTGCCAGGTAAGTCCACTACGGGCTCACCATAGCCCGTGCTACTTGGAACTTGTTGTTTAGGATTCAGCTACTGGAAACAAAAACAGCAACAACAAGAGCAAGGCGTACAAAGGTGAAGAATAAGGCGATAAAAGGGGGGAAGCACATTCAAAGATTAGTCAGGTGTAGAGGGTGTGGCGTTTTGGGGAGTGTCGTCAACGTTGGCATCTTCGCGTTCCGGTCTTGTTCTGACTCTCATGGTGGGTAGAGTGAATAGTTCTCAATAGTTTGAACGTTTAGTAGTTCTGAACTTTGAATAGTTTTGAACTCGGTTTATATTCTCTAGAGCTCAGTCGAGAGAGATAAATAATAATTTAGACTTGGAAAATATTAAGCGGGATGGTTTCAAAACTGCACAAAGAAATTCTCTCATGAAACCAGGAGGCATGGCAGGAGGTGCAAGGTGGCCCCGTTGAAGAGCAGACCGGCAACACGTCCGCTGAGAGACAATTTAATCACCAAGGAACCAAGACTGTTGAAAACTTCCCTCTAAACATACTGGACGTAACTAAGCGACTTCGAGCGGTATTCAAGAAAGAACTTGATAAACGCCTCCAAAGGATACCTGATCAACCGGACTGTGACTCGTATGTCCAGACTGAGAGCAGCTGCATCTTACAGCCTGGTTTACCCGTCCTGCAACTATGAGGCCTGGTCAATGACCGGCCTCAGGGACGTTAATTCCCGGAACCAGCAAAAGGCTGGCAGGTTGTACACTCCAGCCACAGGTGTAATAATTTGTTGAATAACTTACGAATGAAGCTTCTAAATCTAAATTTAGATCCTTTTCAAACCTTTCATTAAATTGCAGACACTTCAGTCATAACAACGTGACTGAAGACTTCTGAAGGCCTGAAGGACAAGCTGGTGTACTCATAGGCTCGAACAGGGAATCAAATCGTAAAATAGTTATTTTATAGTTTATGTTCAGCCAGAGACGTGGCCATACATTATACAATGCTTACCACCACATCTAAGTATGTTCTCTGTCCTACACAGAGTACACAGTACACAGTAGGTTAATGCGCACTCAACCACAGGTGATCCAAGTATGTTTACACTGCTAACCAGCAAACATGCAGATCTTTTTTTATACTTTTTCAATGATTTTCTGAGTGATACATCACGATAGTGTAAGGACAGGTCAGAATTGTAATTCATTGTTTGTATAAGAAATTAAAGTCGAAAGAGATAATGATTTAAATAAATACAAATGTATCTTATTGTATCCTCAAGTTGTGCTCGTCCAAGCTGCGGCCGGCCTCAGTCTGTGCTCGTCCAAGCTGCGGCCAGCCTCAGTCTGTGCTCGTCCAAGCTGCGGCCGGCCTCGGTCTGTGCTCGTCCAAGCTTCGGCCGGCCTCAGTCTGTGCTCGTCCAAGCTGCGGCCGGCCTCGGTCTGTGCTCGTCCAAGCTTCGGCCGGCCTCAGTCTGTGCTCGTCCAAGCTGCGGCCGGCCTCAGTCTGTGCTCGTCCAAGCTGCGGCCGGCCGCAGTCTGTGCTCGTCCAAGCTTCGGCCGGCCTCAGTCTGTGCTCGTCCAAGCTGCGGCCGGCCTCAGTCTGTGCTCGTCCAAGCTTCGGCCGGCCTCAGTCTGTGCTCGTCCAAGCTGCGGCCGGCTTCAGTCTGTGCTCGTCCAAGCTGCGGCCGGCCGCAGTCTGTGCTCGTCCAAGCTTCGGCCGGCCTCAGTCTGTGCTCGTCCAAGCTGCGGCCGGCCTCAGTCTGTGCTCGTCCAAGCTTCGGCCGGCCACAGTCTGTGCTCGTCCAAGCTTCGGCCGGCCACAGTCTGTGCTCGTCCAAGCTGCGGCCGGCCTCAGTCTGTGCTCGTCCAAGCTTCGGCCGGCCTCAGTCTGTGCTCGTCCAAGCTGCGGCCGGCCGCTGTCTGTGCTCATCCAAGCTGCGGCCGGCCGCAGCCTGTGCTCGTCCAAGCTTCGGCCGGTCGCAGTCTGTGCTCGTCCAAGCTGCGGCCGGCCGCAGTCTGTGCTCGTCCAAGCTTCGGCCGGCCGCAGTCTGTGCTCGTCCAAGCTTCGGCCGGCCGCAGTCTGTGTTCGTCCAAGCTGTGGCCGGCCGCAGTCTGTGCTCGTCCAAGCTGCGGCCGGCCTCAGTCTGTGCTCGTCCAAGCTGCGGCCGGCCGCAGTCTGTGCTCGTCCAAGCTGCGGCCGGCCTCAGTCTGTGCTCATCCAAGCAGCGGCCGGCCTTAGTCTGTGCTCGTCCAAGCTGCGGCCGGCTTTAGTCTGTGCTCGTCCAAGCTGCGGCCGGCCTTAGTCTGTGCACGTCCAAGCTGCGGCCGGCCTTAGTCTGTGCTCGTCCAAGCTGCGACCGGCTGCAGTCTGTGCTCGTCCAAGCTGCGGCCGGCTGCAGTCTGTGCTCGTCCAAGCTGCGGCCGGCTGCAGTCTGTGCTCATCCAAGCTGCGGCCGGCCGCAGTCTGTGCTCGTCCAAGCTGCGGCCGGCTGTAGTCTGTGCTCGTCCAAGCTGCGGCCGGCTGCAGTCTGTGCTCATCCAAGCTGCGTCCGGCTGCAGTCTGTGCTCGTCCAAGCTGCGGCCGGCTGTAGTTTGTGCTCGTCCAAGCTGCGGCCGGCTGTAGTCTGTGCTCGTCCAAGCTGCGGCCGGCTGTAGTCTGTGCTCGTCCAAGCTGCGGCCGGCTGTAGTCTGTGCTCGTCCAAGCTGCGGCCGGCTGCAGTCTGTGCTCGTCCAAGCTGCGGCCGGCCGCAGTCTGTGCTCGTCCAAGCTGCGGCCGGCTGCAGTCTGTGCTCGTCCAAGCTGCGGCCGGCCTTAGTCTGTGCTCGTTCAAGCTGCAGCCGGCCTTAGTCTGTACTCGTCCAAGCTGCGGCCGGCCTTAGTCTGTGCGTGTCCAAGCTGCGGCCGGCCTTAGTCTGTGCTCGTCCAAGCTGCGGCCGGCCTTAGTCTGTGCTCGTCCAAGCTGCGGCCGGCCTTAGTCTGTGCTCGTCCAAGCTGCGGCCGGCCTTAGTCTGTGCTCGTCCAAGCTGCGGCCGGCCTTAGTCTGTGCTCGTCCAAGCTGCGGCCGGCCTTAGTCTGTGCTCGTCCAAGCTGCGGCCGGCCTTAGTCTGTGCTCGTCCAAGCTGCGGCCGGCCGCAGTCTGTGCTTGTCCAAGCTGCGGCCGGCCGCAGTCTGTGCTTGTCCAAGCTGCGGCCGGCCGCAGTCTGTGCTCGTCCAAGCTGCGGCCGGCCGCAGTCTGTGCTCGTCCAAGCTGCCGCCGGCCTCAACTCTACCTGTATTTTTCCAATAAATACGCGTGTATTGTGTTTTATATTTCCAGTATTATTCTCTGCTCGCTAATCTCTGTTATTTTAATAGAAGACATATTTTATTATGCCTAGTCTAGGCCTATTCTCGTACCAGTATGTGTAGTGAGCCTATCATTAGGACAAGGGTCCCTCGGATTGACGACCTATAGGCTTAAGTACCAACCATAGCCTAGTCAGTGATTGGGTATATTTTATAGGCCACTTTTGTTAACCTAAGGCCTAGGCTTTGTGATTCATCCACACTCAAATATACTATAAATTCTTCTTAAATCTACGATAGGCAAACAGCCTAATCTAGCCTAGGGTAGTGCAAAGCTCGTTATTTATAATATGTGTAAGAGAATATTACGTTTTGCATATAGGCCTGGGCAATGAACGGTGAAACGACAGATTTATTTGTCAAAGCTTGGCGTAGCTACTAGGTGTACCGGTAGGGATATTTTGGTACACATGCCTCTCATTCTGGGAGAGGTAGGTCTAGTTCCCTGTGTACCCCTGTACTCATCCTGTGAGTGGTGGTTTATTGTGCACCCCATACTCATCCTGTGAGTGGTAGTGTGTTGTGCACCCCATATTCATCCTATGACCGGTAGTTTATTGTGCACCCCATACTCATCCCGTGAGCGGTAGTTTACTGTGCACCCCATACTCATCCCGTGAGCGGTAGTGTATTGTGCACCCCATACTCATCCCGTGAGCGGTAGTGTATTGTGCACCCCATACTCATCCCGTGAGCGGTAGTGTATTGTGCACCCCATACTCATCCCGTGAGCGGTAGTTTACTGTGCACCCCATACTCATCCTATGACCGGTAGTTTATTGTGCACCCCATACTCATCCCGTGAGCGGTAGTTTGTGCACCCCATACTCCTGCTGTGAGCAATAGTTTATTGTGCACCCCATACTCATGCCGTGAACAATAGTTTATTGTGCACCCCATACTCATGCCGTGAGCAATAGTTTATTGTGCACCCCATACTCATGCTGTGAGCAATAGTTTATTGTGCACCCCATACTCATGCTGTGAGCAATAGTTTATTGTGCACCCCATACTCATGCTGTGAGCAATAGTTTATTGTGCACCCCATACTCATGCTGTGAGCAATAGTTTATTGTGCACCCCATACTCATGCTGTGAGCAATAGTTTATTGTGCACCCCATATTCATGCTGTGAGCAATAGTTTATTGTGCACCCCATACTCATGCTGTGAGCAATAGTTTATTGTGCATCCTGTAATCATGCTGTGAGCAATAGTTTATTGTGCACCCCATATTCATGCTGTGAGCAATAGTTTATTGTGCACCCCATACTCATGCTGTGAGCAATAGTTTATTGTGCATCCTATATTCATGCTGTGAGCAATAGTTTATTGTGCACCCCATATTCATGCTGTGAGCAATAGTTTATTGTGCACCCCATACTCATGCTGTGAGCAATAGTTTATTGTGCACCCCATATTCATGCTGTGAGCAATAGTTTATTGTGCACCCCATATTCATGCTGTGAGCAATAGTTTATTGTGCACCCCATATTCATGCTGTGAGCAATAGTTTATTGTGCACCCCATACTCATGCTGTGAGCAATAGTTTATTGTGCACCCCATACTCATGCTGTGAGCAATAGTTTATTGTGCACCCCATATTCATGCTGTGAGTAATAGTTTATTGTGCACCCCATACTCATGCTGTGAGCAATAGTTTATTGTGCACCCCATACTCATGCCGTGAACAATAGTTTATTGTGCACCCCATACTCATGCCGTGAGCAATAGTTTATTGTGCACCCCATACTCATGCCGTGAGCAATAGTTTATTGTGCACCCCATACTCATGCCTTGAGCAATAGTTTATTGTGCACCGCATACTCATGCCGTGAGCAATAGTTTATTGTGCACCCCATACTCATGCCTTGAGCAATAGTTTATTGTGCACCGCATACTCATGCTGTGGGCGATAGTGTATTGTTCATATATTAGGCCTAGGATTGCTTATTTTAGCCTAGGATAGATTAAGTTGTGTTGTTTAAGAGTAATCTTTTATCATATCAGTTGGAGTATTTCAATAGCATGTAACATGTACCATTTGGGGGTTAACATTTCATTATTGTACATTCGATCAGTAATTGCTTTAAGTACTGGACCATCATGTCTGTAGTGTGTACTGGCCTTTTCTCCTCTTCTCTCCTCTGTTATATATCGGTATAGTAAAAGCTGCTTATATGATGCGAGGGTGAAGTAACCTAGTTGGCCACCCGCAATATGTTCCCCAGTTGTGTTGTCTCGGCACTAATGAAAGAATGTCTTACATTACAAATGTAACCTTTTTTCTAACTCCTACTGGATGTCAGGAAGGATCGGCTCTCGAAGACTTTTGTGAGTAACGAACGTAGGGATAGATAATAGTGTATATATATATATATATATATATATATTTATATATATATATATATATATATATATATATATATATATATATATATATATATATATATATATATATATATATATGTCGTACCTAGTAGCCAGAACGCACTTCTCAGCCTACTATGCAAGGCCCGATTTGCCTAATAAGCCAAGTTTTCATAAGCCAAGTCTTTCATGAATTAATTGTCTTTCGACTACCTAACCTACCTAACCTTACCTAACCTAACTTTTTGGCTACCTAACCTAACCTAACCTATAAAGATAGGTTAGGTTAGGTTAGGTAGGGATGGTTAGGTTCGGTCATATATCTACGTTAATTTTAACTCTAATAAAATAAAATTTACCTCATACATAATGAAATGGGTAGCTTTATCATTTCATAAGAAAAAANTATGTGCTACCGACTGTAAACAATGATAAAGTTTAGTGGCTCATAATGGGGGTGCGAATTATGTTTCCTATACAAATGCAACCGTCAATTATGAATGTATATTTAAATGTATCATAAAAACAAGAGACAAATTTGAATCCTGATGGTTTTTACCTTTTAAGAGCCTATTATAATAGAATGGATGAGGATAAATACCTTATATAGGTAACAGGATTCTTGCCCAAACATTTCTGTCCCACCTGTGAATCGAACCGAAGATCCTCGATTGTGAGTCGAGAATGAACCAGCTGTTCTACAATACTACTACGTTGAACTACTGCATTATATATATATATAATATATATATATATAATATATATATAATATAATATATATATAATAATATATAAAAGTTTGTGAGGGTACCACCTCTGGTGCCAATGTGGGGACCCATAGCTCGGAGAAGAAAATAAAACGTATTCAGAGGAGACCTTGTGGTTTCTCACTGAACACTAATATTTTCTTCTCCTACCACCCCCATTCTTTTGTATGTACACATATATATTTGCTTTATTTGAACTGTGTTACAAAAAAGGAGTTACATATAGGTTACAAAGATGGTAGCATAGGTTGTCGAGTTCCTCCAGCTCCTCAGATGGCGGGCAGGATATATATATAGATATATAGAGAATAGAGGAGATATATATATATAGAGAGAGATATATATATATATATATATATATATATATAATAATATAGTATATATATATGTATATATATCTAGGTATATATATATGTATCTAGATAATATATATATTTATATAATATATATATATATATATATATATATATATAGATATATAATATCTATATATATGAAGTAATTAGTCCTGGGGACCATTCAGGCTTGTTTGCATATAATATATATATATATATATATATATATATATATATATATATATATATATATATACACACACATAGTTTCGACAACATTGACGTTAAATAAACGTACACGTTCCGAACGTCAGAGGGGATTTATCAAATCTATGTATATAAACTAATTAGAATTATCTAAATGTTAAACGGCCTATAGTCAAATCATACACAAGACGGTTTCACCAAGCACATTTTTGTTTTGT
Organism: Procambarus virginalis; assembly: GCA_020271785.1. NCBI lineage: Eukaryota > Metazoa > Arthropoda > Malacostraca > Decapoda > Cambaridae > Procambarus > Procambarus virginalis. Next base: position 51,545,718 of record WNGS01001312.1, read on the forward strand.
TAAAACCGTATGTATCATTAGGTTAAGGTTGTATACCTGGAGAGTTGTTGTTGTTATAGATTCAGCTACTCGGAACAAGTTCCAAGTAGCACGGGCTATGGTGAGCCCGTAACTTACCTGGCACAGGAGCGGAGCAAGTAGCACGGGCTATGGTGAGCCCGTAACTTACCTGGCACAGGAGCGGAGCAAGTAGCACGGGCTATGGTGAGCCCGTAACTTACCTGGCACAGGAGCGGGCAAGTAGCACGGGCTATGGTGAGCCCGTAGTGGACTTACCTGGCACAGAAACTTTTGGGCGTTGTTCTACTCCCTGCTCCCTGGCCTGGGGCCAGGCTCGACTTCTGATAACTTGCTCCAACAGGCTGTTGCTTGGAGCGGCCCGATGGCCCACATAAGCTTAGGCTAGGTTAGGATGTATTACCTTGGGGTAGGGTAGGTTAGGGTGTATTGGCTACGGCTGTGCTAGGTTAGGTTAAGAAATTCGTTGGCAAACCTAGCCTATTTAGGGTGCGACTTGTATCCTGTTAATCAATAAAGCCTGGTCTCAAAGTTAGAAGCTTACGTGAGTCTCATGACAACCTGACGTCCATTGCACGCGGAGAAAGTGATCAACTTTGCCAAAGTTAGCTATTCATTTGTCGTTTTTTTTTATTAAGGGTAGAAGAGATCTTGCTGAAGTTTGATATTTAATGCATTGATTTGAATCTTGTAAGACGCTGAATCGTAAGACATTGACTCGGATCGTAAGATAATCTTAAAAGAATTGAGATAGTTATATAGTGTTTGGAACAAAATAGATTTCACTATAAATAAGTACACATAATTTACTTCCTTCAGGATCATGTACATGATTTGTAATACACTCTAATAACTTGCTTTATGCAATGCTGATAAGGAAGTTAAGATAAAGTAGAGAAAAGGATAAAAGATGGAAGGAACGCGAATTATAACTGCCGCGAAGACTTTGGAGGCCAAGCTAATGTTGTCACGAGCCAGAGTGAAGGTTAGTTGTGGCAGGATCGCCGTGTGATGCGTAGCTCGCTGTCTACGCTCTTCTCACCCTTATTTCCGCGTGTTTGCAACTTCATTTCGTTGAAACTCGTTGACGCAGAGGTGTAACGGCGCCGACGGATGTATAGCGATGTTTAGGTGAAGTGCTTTAAGATGTTCGGTTGAGGCGGGCGTCTGGCTGTGATTTGATTGTGAGTGGATTGTTTTGATGATTGTGGGTGCTGTGGAGTGATGCATGCAGGAGGTGGACCGGAAGACGCAGGCGGTACGCACTCCAGTCCTGCTATTACAGCCACCGACGAGGCTGCCGCAGGCACCGACGGGGCTGCTACAAGCAAGAGTGCCAGCAGCAGCAGCAGCAGCGGCGGCGGCGGTGCCACCGCCCCTCACACACCTCACACCTCACGGGCCTCCAGCATGGGCAGTGAGCACAAGTATCCAAGGTGAGCCAAATTCCATTCAACAGTTGCCTGGAACTTCGAGCCACACACACACACACACACACACACACACACACACACACACACACACACACACACACACACACACACACACACACACACACACACACACACTTGAAGTGATTAATCTCGTTCACCGCAAGACCATTGCTAAACAGGTGTTAGGGAGCTGTGGGCGTGATGTTAACAGGTGTTAGGGAGCTGTGGGCGTGATGTTAACAGGTGTTAGGGAGCTGTGGGCGTGATGCTAACAGGTGTTAGGGAGCTGTGGGCGTGATGCTAACAGGTGTTAGGGAGCTGTGGGCGTGATGCTAACAGGTGTTAGGGAGCTGTGGGCGTGATGCTAACAGGTGTTAGGGAGCTGTGGGCGTGATGCTAACAGGTGTTAGGGAGCTGTGGGCGTGATGCTAACAGGTGGTAGGGAGCTGTGGGCGTGATGTTAACAGGTCTTAAGGAGCTGTGGCGTAATGCTAACAGGTGTTAAGGAGCTGTGGGCGTGATGTTAACAGGTCTTAAGGAGCTGTGGCGTAATGCTAACAGGTGTTAAGGAGCTGTGGGCGTGATGTTAACAGGTGTTAAGGAGCTGTGGGCGTGATGTTAACAGGTCTTAAGGAGCTGTGGGCGTGATGCTAACACCTTCGCAGGTAATAGCTAAACAGTATGACAAAGCGCGAATTTGTAGGAAAAGAAAACTGCTGTAAATTTGTGAAAAAAATTCGATATTTCGTTCAGGTTACAAATTATTCATTGATAATTGACTTGCAAGAGTGTACTCTGCCTCTGGAGCTGTTCTGGAGTCCAAGATTGTTGCTCTTGAGTATCTGGCGAGGCAGGTACACCGCTTCTCGGTGTGTGTGTTCAGAGGTGTACACCGCTTCTCTTGTGTGTGTTCAGAGGTGTACACCGCTTCTCGGTGTGTGTGTTCTGAGGTGTACACCGCTTCTCGGTGTGTGTGTTCAGAGGTGTACACCGCTTCTCGGTGTGTGTGTTCTGAGGTGTACACCGCTTCTCGGTGTGTGTGTTCAGAGGTGTACACCGCTTCTCGGTGTGTGTGTGTTCAGAGGTGTACACCGCTTCTCGGTGTGTGTGTTCAGAGGTGTACACCGCTTCTTGTTGTAAATGCACAGAGGAGCTGTACACCGCTTCTCAGTGTAAATGCACAGAGGTGTATACCGCTTCTCGGTGTACATATATCGAGTTTGCTTTGGTAAATATTTTAAAATTTGCGCCGAGGGGCGAGTTTATTGGTCAGCGCCACTCATCCTGTGAGTGGACACATCGCCATAGTGACAGTATTGGTCAGCGCCACTCATCCTGTGAGTGGACACGCCGCCATAGTGACAGTATTGGTCAGCGCCACTCATCCTGTGAGTGGACACACCGCCATAGTGACAGTATTGGTCAGCGCCACTCATCCTGTGAGTGGACACACCGCCATAGTGACAGTATTGGTCAGCGCCACTCATCCTGTGAGTGGACACACCGCCATAGTGACAGTATTGGGCAGCGCCACTCATCCTGTGAGTGGACACACCGCCATAGTGACAGTATTGGGCAGCGCCACTCATCTTGTGAGTGGACACACCGCCATAGTGACAGTATTGGGCAGCGCCACTCATCTTGTGAGTGGACACACCGCCATAGTGACAGTATTGGTCAGCGCCACTCATCCTGTGAGTGGACACACCACCATAGTGACAGTATTGGGCAGCGCCACTCATCCTGTGATTGGACACACCGCCATAGTGACAGTATTGGTCAGCGCCACTCATCCTGTGATTGGACACACCGCCATAGTGACAGTATTGGTCAGCGCCACTCATCCTGTGAGTGGACACACCGCCATAGTGACAGTATTGGTCAGCGCCACTCATCCTGCGAGTGAACACAGCGCCATAGTGACAGTATTGGTCAGCGCCACTCATCTTGCGAGTGGACACACCGCCATAGTGACAGTATTGGTCAGCGCCACTCATCCTGCGAGTGGACACACCGCCATAGTGACAGTATTGGGCAGCGCCACTCATCCTGCGAGTGAACACACCGCCATAGTGACAGTATTAGTCAGCACCACTCATCCTGCGAGTGAACACACCGCCATAGTGACAGTATTGGTCAGCGCCACTCATCCTGTGAGTGGACACACCGCCATAGTGACAGTATTGGTCAGCGCCACTCATCCTGTGAGTGAACACACCGTCATAGTGACAGTATTGGTCAGCACCACTCATCCTGTGAGTGAACACACCGTCATAGTGACAGTATTGGTCAGCGCCACTCATCCTGTGAGTGAACACACCGTCATAGTGACAGTATTGGTCAGCGCCACTCATCCTGTGAGTGGACACACCGCCATAGTGACAGTATTGGGCAGCGCCACTCATCCTGTGAGTGAACACACCGCCATAGTGACAGTATTGGGCAGCGCCACGCATCCTGTGAGTGGACACACCGCCATAGTGACAGTATTGGTCAGCGCCACTCATCCTGTGAGTGAACACACCGCCATAGTGACAGTATTGGGCAGCGCCACTCATCCTGTGAGTGGACACACCGCCATAGTGACAGTATTGGTCAGCGCCACTCATCCTGTGAGTGGACACACCGCCATAGTGACAGTATTGGTCAGCGCCACTCATCCTGTGAGTGGACACACCGCCATAGTGACAGTATTGGTCAGCGCCACTCATCCTGTGAGTGGACACACCGCCATAGTGACAGTATTGGTCAGCGCCACTCATCCTGTGAGTGGACACACCGCCATAGTGACAGTATTGGTCAGCGCCACTCATCCTGTGAGTGGACACACCGCCATAGCAGCATGAACAACACTCTTTTACTGTTTACTTTGTTCAGGGGCTAAAGTACTGGCAACTTGCTCAAGAAGAATATTCCCAGCCCTAAATGAAACACCTTGAAAGAGAATAATGTCATCTATGCCTTACTTATCCATTGAGACTGTTCAGCCCCATGATCCATCATATACAGTATAGGCAAGACACATTTAATATAATTCAATAATTCTGGTGCTGGAGGACAGGCAGCTAGTGTGTGTGTGTGTGTGTATATGTGATATAAATATATATATATATATATATATATATATATATATATATATATATATATATATATATATATATATATATATATTATATATATATATATATATATATATGCAACAAGCTAATTCCAGACTATATGGACTATATATATATATGAGTTATTATATATACATATATATATATATATATATTAGTATATTTTTTTGGTAGCAGTCTTTACTGTAGACATATGTTATTAAATATGACCGACAAAAAGTAAGATTAATAATTCTAACAACGAATTTCTCAATTTTCCTTATGTTTGTTTTTACTGATGACGGTAAATTAAAAATCAATTCTCCAAAATTCATTCTTTATTTCTTAGTCTGACGCGACACTTGAGCGCGTTTCGTAAAACTTATACATTTTCAAAGACTTAGTTACACACACACAGTTATAGTTGTTCTGTGTGTGTGTACTAAAGTCTTTGAAAATGTAATAAGTTTTACGAAACGCGCTCAAGTGTCGCGTCAGACTAAGAAATAAAGAATGAATTTTGGAGAATTGATTTTTAATTTACCGTCATCAGTAAAAACAACATAAGGAAATTGAGAAAATTCGTGTTAGAATTATTAATCTTACTTTTTCGGTCATATTTAATAATATATATATATATATATATATATAATATATATATATATATATATATATATATATATATATTATATATAATATATATATATATATATATATATATATATATATATATATATATATATATATATATATATATATATAATATATATGTTAGGCTT
>WNGS01001312.1:51552318-51585967 GCA_020271785.1 Procambarus virginalis
TTGTTTACTATACCGTTCATTTCGTGAGTATAGTTTATTTTTTTATTTGTTCATATTTTCATTTCATTTTTTAACTGTTTTTCTTATATTTCAGTGATGGGAACATCAGATCACTTGATGTTCCCAATTTTCTGATGGGAACATCAGACCATTTGGGAAGGCATCGGACGAGGGAGTGGGGAATGATGGGGAGGACGAGGGGACAGAAGTGTGAGGTGGTAGGGAGGACGATGGTACAAGGGAGGGGGTAATGGTGCTGTGGCTCAACAACACACATGCATTTCTGAGCCATAGCAATGCGTGGCCGGGTACTGCTAGTATATATATAAACCCACTCATATATACATATAAATATATAATAGGAGAAGTAGGAGCAGAATATACAGTACTCATATGATTTCACAGATAAAAGATAATATTTTTATATATTTGTGAGACTATGGGTCCTCACAAATCCACAAGTTATCACCCATTCAAACACCCACTCACACCAACCAACCCACCACTGAATCCCAACCACACTCACTGAACAAACTCTCACAAACCTACACTAACCTAAGAATACACTCAAATCCACCTTCCCACACACCTGCTCACACACCTACTCAAACCCTATTCACACAAAGTGCATGTACATTATTTTATATGAAAATATTCCTATAATGTACTAAATTGATATGTCTGGGAACAACCCTATTTCCCCTCTCGTTAATTAATATGTATACTGTAAGGTATTTGTGTATAACATGTCATATATCAGGAACATAATTATAGTGTTATATGAGGGTCTACTATATATATGGTGGTGTGTTAAGCAAAAGAACATGGAACATATGAACTCTAGATTTAATGGAACTGCAAAAATGCTTGTTGGCCCATGTGAGGCAGCTCCTATAGGCTCATGCGAGACTGCTCCCATTTATATCCTCCCAAACTCATCCATATATTGTATACAGATACACCTAATATATACTGTACTTGAAACACACTAATTGATCCAATGTCTGTTACATTACCCAGTAATATGTGACATAAATCTGCAACCCTATTCTCAAATCAGGATTTTCCAATATCTTTACTGAACTTAAATTTATCCTATTTATTCCATTGTTCCATGTTTTATTTTACTTTGATATATATATAGTACTTTATTGATATCCTTTTGTTATACACTTTCATCATTTTGTTTTATCGATTTGTATACTTCAATTATTTGTTTGATATTTACCCATTCTAGAATAAGTATATAATAATAATAATAATAATAATAATAATAATAATAATAATAATAATTTATTTGCAACAAGATATAGTGGGTTGGTGAGACGACATAAGCTTGGTATTTTTACATTCATGCAAAGCCACTACCATGCATAGCATTTCGGCAGGTCCTTAACCCTTACACTGCTGAGCATAAGGGGCTGGGGAGCGAAAAATATTTGAATTATGTAGAAATTACTTAAAAATGTTAAACAAATCTCCATCTTATTGGCTTCAGCATCGTGAAACTTTCATCACAATATTTTAGAAATTGATTTTAGACAAATTTTTAAAAAGAAGAACGTTTTGTTGATAAGCGGAACAGCTCCTATTAACTGGAACTTATGGATAATGTTGTAATAAAGAGATGCAAGCACCTGTCTGATGCACAAAGAAAAAGAAGAATACGGAAGTAGTAAGAAGTGTCAACAAAGTGGACATGCAGCATACTCTGTATTTAATTTCACTGAATTGTATTAACATAATCTCATTTTTTAATTTTCATAGCAAAATAAAATAGAAAACAAAATATTAGTTAGCAACTTTCCCAGTGTAGCCAGAGTGTTTTTGCACTGCTGTCAGTAACTTTAGAGGGTTATCTAATTTTTATCAAATAAATCTCTAAGTGTATCTAAAGAAATACTTTTTATTATAGTAATACAAAAACAAAAATAAATTAAGTAAAAAGCCTTTAAGATTTTGGCCCTTAATCTCTACATAAGGGAGGATTCATGTACTTTTGAGATAAATTTTGTCATCTTTATTGTTTTAGTTCACCATTTTAAAGGTTTTTGAATCCCTTATTGCACACAATACAATTCTAATTTTGTTCTATCCCCACAGCTCTTCGCGGGAGATGCGTAACATGGCAGAGAAGATGCGTAGAGACAAGCTGAACCACTATGTCAATGAGCTGGCCGGCATTGTCCCACTGGGCACTGGAGCCAACAAGCGTATTGACAAGACCTCTGTCCTTAGGCTCGCCGCTAACTATATACGCATGCACAAGAGTAGGTGCCCAGCACATATTCACTTATGTCTCTGTTAGCAGTGAATAGGTACACAGGAGTTAGACAATAGCTGTGGGGTTGCATACTTGGGAGGGGATCACTAGTTGGAACTTAGGGGGGAAACTTTGATACAAGTACTGTATACATATTTACACATAGGCTTCCTGTCCCTGACAAGGCAAATTATATATAAAAGCTATATCAGAAAGAGAGAATGTCTGTTTGTCTTTCTGTCCAAAGCAGGAGGCCAGACTTTGCAGGGGAAATGATCTGGGGTTCCAGACGGACATAGGCTGATTAGGGTTCGCCAAATTTCAAATTTTTAACTTAAGCCAACGCCGACCAGCACTTAAGCCAACGCCGACCAGCCTATGTCTGTTCTGTTTCCAGATCATTCCCTTTGCATATACAGTATACTGTATGTATGTATGTGCTCGGTGTTGCACTTTCTCCAAAGCAGCTATATGTCCTTCTGAAAATGAGGTCTCCATGCTTGGATAGAGTAAACTAAATGGGGGCGCACCAGAGATTTATACAGTTGAATCACTATCTTTTCCTTAAAGTCAAAGGTACACTTGAATATTCCAAGGATTTGTTTGGCTTTTCTGACTGATGCTCCTACCTGATGTTTTCTTCATCAATCTAATGTAATGTTATTAATTTGGTAGTTGTGTTGTGGCCTCAACTACCAAATTATTGGTAGTATGGCCTTCTCCTCTAGTAGCTTCGATGAGGACACTAGAGAAGGAGGCTTTAAGGCCCATCAACATTTGGAGGGTTATTAAAGCCACCACAATAAATTACTGACCATCCAGTAAGTTTGGTATTGGGCATAAGGCCTATCAACCTCTGGAGGGTTATTAAAGCCACCACAATAGCTTACTGACCAACCAGTAAGTATACTTTAGTTTGAACCTACTTTAGGACTAAAGTAATCTCAATGACTATACACAGAGAAGTGGGACACACCTTTCAGTATATATATCTTGTGCTGTACAGAATCCATATACCAGTATGTATAAAACACCCGGGAATGTGAACCCTAGTGAAAAAGTTAATAGACATGACTTCCTTGGAACAATGTAGGCAGGCAAGTACTTTCATGACTGGTTAAAGAATATTATCCTTTTAAACTTATAATTAACTGGCACATGCCCTTTAGGCTTGTATTTCTTGAATCTCTTATAATTTTTAGGTAATAATGGTTAGTTATAATACTGAGGTTGAAGCAAAGAACTGGAACCTGAGAGTTATTTGCCAATTTATATTCAAACTGTGCTTGAATATACAGTATAGGTCAGTTCTAATTAAAATAGTAAAAATGCTATTTTTAGCATTTTGTTTAAAAATGTCATTAGATTTACCAAATTGTTTTCACTATTTAGTAGCCTATTCAAGACTTGCAATGTAGATTCATGAGAAATAAGCATGAAGGAATCAATGTTGTATTTTTTAGATACATAGTCTTTCATTATTAATATTGCAAATAACAGAGCTAGAACATTTATAGTTGTGTTTATGTATGCCAAACAAATCATTTCTATATTCAATGTCAACAGGCATCTGAGCAATAAAAGTTAATGGTAGGCTTTACTTGTTTGTTTGATAAGAACTCTCAAATTCACATTTATTTTAGATTAAGAAATTGATCTTGCTGTAGTTATAAAAAGATTTTATTTGATAAAAAAAGCTTAATAACATATTTTTTCTCATAGTACTGAAGGAGGATGATGGTGACTCCGGAAGACTGCCAGCCAGCCTTGGTGCCAATGTCACCCGTAGCCTTGCAGAAGTAAGTCCTTATCCTTCCTCACTTTACCAAACCCTGCACACACACATTAACTTTTACATAACTGCAATCTTGTTAACCATTACACTGCTCAAATCTTGTTAACCCGAACATAACTCCAGTCTTCTTAACTCTTACACTGCTCCAGTGTTCTTAATCATTACAAGAGTTATAAGGTTTACTGTACACCTATTTTTGTTAGGACTAAATACTGTATGGTTATCATATTTACAGGCTGTGGGGGGGTTCCTGCTAGTGGTTACATCTACAGGCAAAGTGGTTTATGTTACTGAAGCAGTTGATCAGTTCTTTGGCCACAGTCAGGTAAAGTTGATTCTTGAAGATTTTCTTTCTGTGTTGCTTTTTTTTTGTACATGGTTGTACATGTTATCTATTATCAAAGTCTGTCATTTCTTGACTTCACACTTCACCCTCCTAAATATTTTGTTATTCAATTTAACATCGAAATACAAACTTTCAAACTACTGCTCAATTTTTTCTTGGTCATTTTACTTATTCCATTTTACTACATTTTACTTATTCCATCTATTTGTATACAATATTTTTGGAAACCAATTTCCTCCATTTGTTCTCCTTTCATTCCTTGCTGTAATGCTTTGGTTGAATGTCCCTTATGTTCCATTTCACTGGCGCTCTGATTCCTAATACCTTGTGGATTTTTTTTTGTATTTTGTTTTTAAAAAAGTGTATTGTAATGTCCTTAATTTATTGTATTTTGTGAACCTGTATTGTGATGTATTTTCAGGCATAAAATTGTTATTTTGTGGGTGTGGGAGGATCACCTGAGAATCCAAACAAATTTATTTAAATTTAACTGAACGGTTTGTAAATTGGCATTGGTATATGGTATAGGTATTTTTAAGTAAAATATTTGTGTTTATATCAATAAACAACATTCTTAAAATAATATATGCATTTTGGCAAGGATAAGTCTTTGTCTTGTAGAACTTTGGAAAGATTTTGTATTACTGTACTGTATCGTTACATTTCCGCAGGTTGACTTATTGGGACACAGCATCTACAACGTCATTCATCCCGATGACCACGATATCTTCCAGCAGCAGCTCACCCCAAAAGGTAATCTTCATATTAAAATTACTTCTGTTGGTTCTCATGCACCAGTATTAATAATAGCTTTATTTATAATTTTGTTTATAATGACACTTTATATGTACAATACACGTATGCACAGTAAGCACTGAGTATCTGTCAAATATAGAAACTATGTACTAGTACTGTAATATATATATGGCCATGCACAATGAAATCACAAGAACCTAATAAATCTATGAAAAAAATATTGAGGCTGCATGATGGAATTAAACCCCTGACCCTAAACTCCTTAGGCACATGCACTACTGACTAAACCATGATAAACTGCAAGTAAACTAAACTGCACCATGATAAACTTACAAGTATCTCAACCAGAAGGCTAACTGTAGGTAGTAACTAAGTCATTGTAACCTATCTACCGCTGTCCACTGGATGGGGGGCGGTGTGCAGGACAAACATATCAATTGTGACCCTAGCTCTCCACATGTCAGTTGCATAACTTAGAAATTGTACTTGTGGTTGATCTCAAGCCCCCCATTGATGATGTGATGATGTGTATTGAATTTTGTAACTAGCTCATCAAGATTGTAACTTGCTTAGCTTGTAACATTGGCTATGACTTCTGCCAACATTGTAACATTGGCTACGATAACCCAATGTAAAACCGGGTAAAATACTAAACTAATAAATGTACACATTTCTTATCCTGAGTACCACTTCCTGTAGGTTGCACTTGGTAACACTGTTATTGAACACTAACACTGTAAAATAAGCTGACATATGATGGTTACACCGGGACCAAAGGTACACTGTCAACCAGGAAATGCTACACAGGATTAAATACGCTGCCACCATCCTGCCTTTGACCACTGAGACTAATCAAGCAACGAGGCAAGAAACATTGCTTGGCTTGGAGAGTACTTTATATAACTGTCATTAATTATGGGACGGTTGTCAGCCACGATAATCAAAAGATTCTAAGAGGATTCAACAATTGACACAGACGGGAAATTTAACATGAGTTTATTGAGATACCAAATTATACTAAACACCACTATAATTCCTACTCTAACACTGGCAACAAGTTAAGAAATTTAGACATGGAACAAAATTACAGAGATCACACACATTACCTTAATTAAGACCTCTGTCTCTCCGTCCAGTGGACACTGTCTCTCCCAGCCTGTGGATGATCGTCACAGAACCGGCCTCGATCCCGGAGCACCGTACTCTGTCCCTAAGTCACTACGGACCCTCTATATACACCTCACAAAAGGGGGGGGGGAAGATTTATTGTGATACCTACACCAAGAAATAAGAGGGCGGCCACACGTGCACAAACACTCAAGAATTTATCATTAAACTTGTTTGACATTACCCATATACTGTTTCAAGAGAGGACTTATTAATTTCGTGTGTGGCTGACCTCTGACCAGGTTAAAAGGGGGAAATCCAGCCAGATCCTCATGTTTACACATGAGGATCTGGGGTCTACTCCCTTACCCTGTTGACAAGAGTATCATGAAATATTACATACTTGAAACTGTGCTGAATAAGACTAACCCAGGAATTTTTAATCAACATACAAGAAAACCGGAGGTCATCTGGGCTGACCTCTTGGAGCAGACTTCCCTGGTTGAGAACTCTAGGGGGGGGGGGATCATGGGTGTTACAAGCTAAATGAATTGTGGGGTTCAGCCCCTGAGCCCATTATGTGCCTCTGTAACCCTTTCCACTACCACCCACGCAATGGGTATGGGGTGCATAGTAAAAGAACTAAACTCACCCAGAAGTACTGGTACTTTTTGAGGCATTCAGGGATGAATTCACGATTCCATCTTACAGCTTCAATGTTTATTCATATACTGTATACTGTCTATAATAATAATAATAATAATAATAATAATAATAATAATAATAATAATAGTAATTCGGTGTGTCAAGGGACAGGCAGCCAGTGTATATAAAGTATACATGTTAGGCTTATATCAAGGTCCCCCAAGGTCGAGTTATTGACCCTCCCCAGGATGCAACCCCACAACAGGCTGAACAGAGGTATTAGGTGATAGGAAATGCACCCAACTGTTTCTGTCCTCTCCAGGATGAGAACCAGGAGTTCTTGATTTTGAGTTGAGAATGAACCCAACTGTACTACTGGGACCCTAGTGAAATAAAGTCAACTCTCATACTAGGAACAGTTGAGGGCCACAGGGCTAACAACACTGCAAATCAAACATAACAACACTGATCTTATTGTGACCTCTAAAATACTGAACAAGTTAGAGGATATTAATCTAAACGTCTTTAAGGTCAGTTGTAACACAGACAAGGAGCAACAGATTCAAGCTCAACAAGCCACAATCTAGGACCGAAAACAGGAGATGCTTTTTCATCCATAGGGTTATAAACCCATGCAACCATCTACCTGCTGAAGCCATAAATGCCAAGAGATTACTGTAATTGAAAATCCAGTTGGTAAAGATTTTCAGAAACAATGAGGGACTTTTAATAAGCTGTCCCTGTTGAGGCCATTAGAAAGATATGGCCCCCCTCAGGTAAATTCAGGTAAATATACTAACAATTTATGGGTTTATTCAGTGAAATATAGCATGATTTTATAAGTAACAAATATATAATAAAAATTCGAATATTAATGATAGGTTTACATACTGAAATAAGTTTTAGGATATTACTTAACATTGAAGATGTAAATATAAAAAAACATATGTACTTTAGGATGATTTTTATCGTATTGCATTGAACTTTCTCCAAAGCAGTTATGTTCTTTAGAATGTGAGGTGTCCATGGTTGGATACAGTAGTCCAGATGTGGTACACCAGAGAAGTGTATAACTGAGTAATCAGTTTCTTTTCCTTTAAGGCAAAGGTTCATTTGAATACGCTTAACACTTTGGTAGAATTTTCATGTGACAGCTCTTACTTGCTGAGTAACTTTCTATAAATTTAGTGTTGCTCAGACCTCAGGGAGAGGTGGGCTCTTAACTGCAAGTCTTCAATCTTCTGCCAACAAATGCTATATAAGAAATGCTGCTGTACAACAGCAGGAGCTTTCAAGCAAGGCTGTGAAAGCTATGTGGAATTTTGTGCTTCAAAAACAATCGGCACAGACCAGGTAATAACTAAGAAAGAAAGTTGACTGTGAGAGAGAGAATTCAAAATGATAAAAAAATAAACCTCCATGTTTGGCAGTTTGTGCCTATTTGTGGGGACTGGCCTGGTATTTTTCTCATGCTTGGGTAAGTCACCCTTATTTTATTGTTTTTACCTTGGAGAGTTTGCTTCAGGATCAACCAACAGGGCCATGCTCAGAAATAATGTAATAAGAGAATTGAAACTTTCCATTGGGAGTGGGTACTAAATTGCTTCCATTCCTACCCATTTGGTCCTGGCTTTGAGAAGCATACTTGTGTCTTAGGTCTTAAGCAGACGATGAGTCACACTAACGTGGCTGAAGAAATGATGACCAAACCACACACCAGAGGATGAAGAAACGACGATGTTTCAGTCCATCCTGGACCTTTATCAAGTCGATTGTGATAATTGACATTATTATCACAATTAACTTGATAATGGTCCGGATAGACCGTCACGTCATAATCTCTTCATTCTCTTAGGCCTTAACCCTTGGACTGCTCAGCTATTTAAAAGTACAACCTCATAGTGCACCTGACAAAAAATAATTGACAAATCAAATGGTAAATAATCACAATTTGATCTGTACACAGGAGGGTATTGCAGGTAGTGATTAGAGCAGTGTAAGGATTAAGTCAGGTAGATGGTTTCCCGACCCTGTAGTAAAACTTGGCAGCAGATGAGAGTTTTTATCTGTTTTTGGTGTCATAGTCAGCAGTATTTGGTGCCATAGTGATACATTGTGTGATTTAGCTCTGCTCTCCAGTGTCTCCCTGCCCCTAGACTATATAAAAAGACCTTTGAAAGTTATGTATTGTGGCGAGGCTCAAAGTTGATGAGGATCTGGTGTGGAAGCAGTGTCCAGGAGATTGGCTTGGCTGCAACCAGTGGCCTGCTCAAAGAATTTATTTTGTGGTCCATAATCTTAAACTTTATAATTAACTTCAAATTTTTAATTAATATTAAAACTTTTCAGAAAACAACCGACGGTCCTTTTTTTGCCGTATGATGGAGAAAGCCTTGTCACGTAATGATCCTGGCCGCTATGAGATTATCCATGTGGTTGGTCAGGTACGCCCCTTACCCCAGAGTGCAACCACCACCTCCTTACCTTGTCTTTTGGCACCATCACCTAATGGAACAAATACATCTAGTGGTAAGTTCAAATTTAAATTAAATTTGTTTATTTAAAATTTAAATTAAATTTTCTGCATTTGTGGATAAATATGGTAGTTTGTATCTATGTTAAAGATTTGTTCAAATTTTGTATAAAATTACGTAACAGATGTGTTCAGATGTGTTTGATTGTTCAGAAGTTCTTTTTACCAGTTACTGTGCAGATGCAATACTCAAAATAAATCACAAATTGGAATATTAAAAGAAAATAGTTCTCTCTTAAGTTTAATTAATTCTAGCATAGATGAAATCCGCGTCATCTCGGATGCATGACAACATTCATCTATAGACTAGTATTATGGGTCCTGACGGCTGAGTGGACAACCCTCGGGATTCATAGTCCTAAGGTTCCGGGTTCGATCCCCGGCAAAGGTGTAAACAAATGGCCAGAGTTCCTTTCACCCTAATGCTTCTGTTCACGTAGTAAATAGGTACCTGGGAGTTAGACAGGTGCTACGGGCTGCTTCCTAGGGATGTGTAACAAAAAAATGGCCTGATCGAGGACTGGGCCGCGGGGACGCTAAGCCCCGATATCATCTCAAGATAACAAGATTACTCAGGAATTAATGAGCTTGTTGTGAGGGTTGCATTCTAGGGATGGTCATTAGTTCGATCTTGGGGAAATTCAATATAAGCCTAATGTCTACAGGAGACAGGCTCCCTGTCCCCTGACTGAATGAATTGTATACATCAGTCATGTCACCCCTACCTCTGCCTTTCTAGAGAATATAAATTAAGCTTTTTCAATCTCAGATTAATTCAATAAATTCAAGTAAATATTAAAATGATTTGATTTCTGTTAAACAAAAGCCTGTAAGCAGTTCCCTATATATCGATTAAACCACACACTAGAAAGTGAAGTCACACAATCGACTTGAGAATGTTCCAGGACGAACTGAAACGTCGTCGTCCCTTCACTTTCTAGTGTGTGGTTTGGTCAACATATTTCAGCCACGTTATTGTGACTCCTCGTCTGCAGTTCCCTATATAATTTAAGTTGCCATATATATAAGGCAACAATTTGTATTTCATTTTCAAAACTTAGAAGTATATCCAGTATCATTTACGTTATTAGGCATTTGGCATATGGGTTCTGTAAGACAATGGTCTACATTCTCGATTTACAATTGAGGATCCGAGACTCGATTCCCAGGTGGAATAGAAATATTTTGGCATATATCCTTTCACCTAATGCCTCTGTTCACCTAGTAGTAAATAGGTACTGAGGAGTTAGGCACCTGCTGTGGGTTGTACCCTGGGGAGGGGCCTGTAGTTTGATCCGGGGAAAAGGGGAAACCCTCTCAATCCAAGCCTGAAAGCAGGCATCTTGTCCCCATCAATAAGACTTACATGATGATTTAAAGGCTTTATGTTCATTTAATTTGCAGATCATGAAGATGATTATGAATCTGATGTTGATGGAGACAGCCAGTCAGCAAACGTCCCCACGAGTAGAATTGGAACACACATGCTGGTTAGTTTTGTACGAGTGGTAAAGGATCGGCCAATCACAGAGCTTTCACTTGTGGAATCTACACAGGATGAATACATTACTCGGCATGGAATGGACGGAAAAATATTATACACAGATCACAGGTTTGTATCATTCTTATAATTGTTGTATTATAAGGGAATATGTATATTCCCGGGAATATGGTAGTAAATAAGAAATAAAGGTTAATTAATGCAAGTACAGTACTTATAATTAAGTACAGTTCAGGTAAATTACCTAAGGTAACAGTAGTCTGTTCCTGGCAATACCTGTTGCATTGTCTGGTTGGCATTTTGTAGTGTACATATATATATATGTGCATCAGATCTAAACAGATCATAATTTTAAAATTTGTACCTCCTGGATGTTGAGTGTCTATGATTTCTCTTCTCTTGGACCTGAAAGTGTGGAGTAATATAGTTTTGACAATTGAGTTAGAGGTATCTAGGTGTATTGCCACTTCCTCTTTATTACATATTAGTTTAGCTACTAAGTCTATGACAGCTGAGTGGACAGCGCTCTAGATTCGTAGTCCTAAGGTTCCAGACAAGGTTCCGGATGCCATATGACAAGAAAGCTTGTCAAATGGCTTCCTGGCTTCCTCTCCTCATTGAGGCAACTAGTGAAAGTGGGCCTCAAATAAATTTAGGTAAAACATGACGTCCCTAAGGATTTAGAGTTTTTAGGCCTAGTGGGTTAAATATTTGGGAAAGTTTCTGTATGTGGCCCCCTCAGCCTTTAAATCACATTAGATTTATATTCTTATTCAATGCAAATACATTTGCATTGAATAAGAATATTCAGAATTTCTTAGTTTATACAACATTGATGAGAGGTTTTATACTTTGATTTATTGTTTGTTTTCTGATTGTTTGTCATGTTTTGCTTTCAGGATATCTTTTGTAACTGGCCTGATGCCATCTGAGGTGATGGGAACATCAGCGTTCAACTACATGCACCCTGATGATATGGTGTGGTCCATAGTTGCACAGAAGCTAAGTATGTTTCATTTTAACCAAGTTGTAATAAGCTCTTAAGCTGAATAATTATGTGCACTGAATAAATCACAATAACTTAACTGATAACCAATAACTCGCCCCACTGAGAGGCCTGTGATACAAATACACACTATTTCTGCACTGACAGACTTCTGCTTCATTCTGGAAGCATTCATGTTTCCCCCAGTGATAATGTGGGAGGGAAATGTTCCATTAATACTGGACCTAATATTTACCAGGAATGAGGAAGAGATCTTTGATATACATTACCTGCATCAGTAGTTGGATACAATAATCCAAGTTGGAGCACACCAGAGATTTGTACAGATTTATTCAATTTATATAAAATTGCATATAAGTAGAGTCACAGACTTAGATGACTGTATTTCGCTCCAAAATGTCCTAGACAAAATAAGCAACATGCAGTATGTTGACCAACATACTTGTCAACATACTTTAGCCACGTTATTGTGACTCATCGCTTGCAACATGCAGTATATGGAATTCAACATAAATAAATGTCACGTAGTGGAATGCAGAATAGAGGAAAGCAGCCCACACTTAACCTACAAATTATGTGAAAGATATTAAAAACTTCTGACAAGGAGAGAGATGTAAGAGTAGTTTTGGATAGTAAGCTGTTATCAGAAGACCTCATAAAAAGTGTTATTAGAGGAGACTGTGCTGCACTGGCAAATTTCAGAACTGCATTTAAATATTTGGACAGAAATAATAAAGAAACTGTTCACACACAATTTGAGAGACCAAAATTGGAATATGCATGAGTGGTTTGGTTCCCATATCTGAAGAAGCACAAATAAATTAGAAAGGGTGAAAAGACATGCTCATAATGGCTTCTGGAATTTAAGAACATGAGCTACGAGGAGAGACTGGAGGTGTTTAAGCATGCCAAGACTATTAGATACAAGGAAAAGAGGCAATATGATAACCATGTATAAAATAATATCAGGAATCGACAAAATAGACATGGAGGATTTTACAACACTGTTCTTGAAGATGAAACTTGTAACTTCAAGAAAATTATATCATAGATTCAGGCTAAGGAAACAAAGATGCCAAAAAAATATTAGAAACTTCTCTTTTGTATATAGAGTGGTGGACGGCTGGAACACGTTAAATGAGAAGGCAGTAGATGTCAGAACCGTCAATAATTTTCGAGCATCATATGACAAACAGCACTGGGTAGATGGGACACCACGAGCATAACTCTCATCCTGTAACTACACTTATATAATTACATGCATACACACACACACTATAATATACAACTTAAATAAAGCAATCTTGATATATAAATATACCGTACAAAGATTAAAATAAATAAAAATGAAAGCTACACATAACATAGCAGACATTAACCACTGTGCTGTGCCAACTGAGAAAACTTGGTCGGTGGGAAACTGCGCCAACCGAGAAAACACTTTTTGAATACTTTGTACCCATTCAAAACACGTGCGTAGTAGGTTGTGTACAAAATGGACTCTTGGGACCTCCAGTGAGAGGCAGCCATCTTGGAAAAAATTCCCAGGCTGCTGGCTGGCTTAGTACTGAGTGAGCAACCATGGGTGGCGCACGGGCCTCTTTCTCCCAAACACCTGTCTGACGTGGTGTTGAAAGATTGCTCTCTGTCGGTGAAATTCAGACCTTATTGTTTGAAGAACATAAGGGTCATGATATTGATGAAGGTAGGCGCAATAAGGACCTAACACAAAGGTCGGATGCAAGTGATACAGCACTGATGAGGACGATACATCGAGCGTATCCAGTTGTAGCTTTGAGCACCACTCTTGTCCATCCATGCCATTTCCAATTTTTATAGATAATACATAGATGAATTGTTTTCTGGGTTCAGTGATGAGGCATCTGATACAAGTAGCATAGATGAACAGTGTTAGCGGCTGCCATGGTGGTGTTTTCCATAGATATTTTCAAGAATACCTGAATCTCTTCCAGAATGGCTGATTCGCTTCCTGATTGACTGAATCTCTTCCGGTGAGGGACCTTACAAAGCGATCTTTTGAAGACTACCTTACAAATTGATCTTTTCCTATAATCTTTTCAAGACTACCTTACACTTTACAAGCTTGGCTACATACCACCTACAGGTACTATAGCCAAGGGTGTACATGAGTGTGTTATTTGCAAGCACACAGAACGAAGAAACAGGAAGTGAAAATCTATCTGTACCTGGTGCAACGAGAGCGAAGTCGCACTGTGTACCATGGACTGTTTTGTTGTTTATCACTCACTTTCGAAGTACTGAGTGTGTAATACAGTGTGTTACTGTGTAAATAGTGTGTGAAACTGTACATATTGTAATTTTAGTGAATTTTGAACAAGTAATATCGCGACAATAAACATTTATTGTGGACACATTACTGACACATGTATCACAGTTCCATGGAACATTGAGTGTCCTACTGTATACATATTGTAAAGTACACAAATATTCATCATATACGATAAAAATAAAATAAAACTACATTGGATATACATATAACAAATAATTGAAAATACATTTGTGGCAACTCGCGGTGCTTGAATGGCACACGTGACTGCCTCTGGAGCTTAACGCACGGGCGACCAGCCCGCGACACCCTCTTCTACACATCCCCACACCCAAAGTAAGTGGAACTTTTTAGTTTTTTTTTTTACATGTACATGTTCAGGGAAGGGAATTTAGCATTTTACAAAGATCAACAAAAATTTTGCGAACACTTGATTTTATGCGCACGGTGAATGTCACAATAAACTCGGCGCATCACAGTGGTTAAAGGAGCAAGACCTGAGCAATGCTGGATAGCTCATCTAGTTACATTATATACAAGTTTTACCTGACACAGGAAGACATTTAGTTCCAGTTGAAATCTCAATCAAGAATGTACAATAGTAGACACGCACACAAGGGAATGTTCATGGAACTTCTATGTAGAGATGTACTGTACTGAGGTACCATTATCAGTCAAAATATTGATATCAGTACACTTCTACTACTGTGTATTTGCCTACAGACTATATTTGTGAAGAACTTAGGGTAAATATAACAAAATTTTTTATTTGACTTAAGAAAATACAATGTACCGGTAAGTGTTATTACATGAGACAATGTAACAAATTAGCTCTGCTTTCTAAACTACAGTATAAATTTTCATTCAGCATTTTGATACAATTACTTTTGCATGGGTGCTGTGGTGCGGTGCTCTCTATAGTCAGGTCATAGCTAAAAGTGTCTGGTTTAATTCCTGCAAATATGACAGAAGCATTTGGGGCCCCATTTCTGTTTGCAGTGTTTACCTTACATCTAATGCCTCTGTTTACCTAACAGTAAAAAAGACACCCAAGAGTTGGGCAACTGTTGTGGGTTTTATCCTGGGAAAGGTCAGTAGTGACCTAGGAAGACCTTAACAAAGCTAACAGGTTTTGCTATGGGAAGCCAAAAAGGCACTGAGAGAAAAGGCATTGATATATTGACAAAAAGGCCTACAAACACATCATTCTGAAAATTAGAGCACCAAACAAAAGGTACAAGGTACAATATGTGCTAACATGGATGACATATTTCCTTTCCAAGGTTGATGAGGGACTCTTGTAGGGTATAGTGTCTGGATTGAGAAAGATAACAATTGGGGTTCATCAAGCTTCGTACGTGCACCGATCCATGCCTCATAGTGTGTACAATTATGTATTTGCAGATGATGCTGAACTATTGAAAGCTGCTATACTGTATATAGGGTCCAAGTGACTGCATGTAACAAGTAGTTTAGAAAGACCTAAATACGATAAGTAAATGATGCACAAATTACAAAAATTGCAAGCCTGAGAGAGTTCAAAGCTAAATGTCTATGTTCACAGATGCTGCATTAGTATTGGTAACTGCTATACATACTGTATATGTGTTTAAAAGGTGCCACCTAAGTACAGTAAGTAAATGAAGCACTAGCAGTAAACCTGAATGCAGGTAATACAGTTTATCAGTATATATTAATATTTCTTTACAGTGTTTACCAGTTCGCAAGGACAAGGGATTGTGTCCTATAGGCTTAAGTGTCGGGATGGAAGTCATGTAACGCTCAGATCAAGAGGCTACCTTGAAGTGAACAAGCAAACTGGCCAGGTCGAGTCATTTGTTTGCATCAATACTGTCCTGAAGTAAGTGTCAGTCAGTATACGTTATGAGAAAATGTTATGACAGTGGGTGGGATTGAACTCACTCGCATCCCTCTGACTCCTCAGAAACATGCTTTGCTGTATACTGTTCACATTGTGTATGCTGTTTAAATACTACTCAGTAGTAATGTCTCTAACACTGCCTACATTAACAATGGGCTTTGTTCTCAACTCACAACCGGAGATCCCAGATTTGATTCCCAGGTGGGACAGAAATGGTTGGCCACAAATTCTTACACCTAATTCCTCTGTTCACCTAGCAGTAAATTTGTACCTGGGAACTAGGCAACTATTGGTGGGTTGTATTCTGGGAATGGTCAGTAATTCACCCTTACTTAGGGTGATAGGAACCTAGATACAAAAGTATGTATGTATGTATATATGTATATGTATGTATGTATATATATTATATATATATATATATATATATATATATATATATATATATATATATATATATATATATATATATATATATATATATATGTACTTTTATATATATATATATATATATATATATATATATATATATATATATATAATATATATATATAATATAAATATAATAAAATGTGTGTTTCATTGAATATGATTGCATATTCTGTATTGATTATTTTCTTGTTTAGGGCTTCTATCCCTCTGACTAATGCCTTTGCATTCTGGTTTAATTGGAAGAGGAGTTCTCCAAAAGTCATCTTAGTTCGAGGTGATGAAAAAGAAATAAATAGCTGTAGAAGGTATTATACTTACTATAAAATTACTCAACGTTTTGAACCTACATGGTTCATTCTCAAGTGATAGGAAAGTACAGGGCATATTGGATTTATACCATTAGGGGGGTCAGGTGTAGACAATTAGACCAATACAAATGGGTCAAGAATAAAGCATAAAGGGGAGAAAAGTAAGGTGTTAAAGTTTGAAGAAAAAGGAAAAAATAGGGTCTGATTCACATACAAAGATTAATCAGGTGTAGTGGGCATAGCATGTTGAGCAGTGCTCCTATGTTAGCATCTTTATGTTCCACTCTTATTCTTACTCTCATGGTGGGTAAAGTGAATAGTTCCATAATTTGGGTATTTATGGTAGGTTGTTCTATTTTTATGTGAATTGCTTCAAGAATTTGTAATCTTCTTACATCTTGTGTTTTGTCTATTATGCAAGTGTTTTTATTCAACTTATTTATTTATTTATTTTTTTTATTTATTTTTTATTCTTGTTAGGGTGATGTTATGGGCTTGTCTCATGGGATTTTTTTGGGCACCTGATTGAAGATGACAGGTCAAACGCCACGTCAGCTTGGTCGACGTCATACCTATGTACTGTATATATATTTGTTTTTATATACCCGAAAGCTCCCTGGAGCTATTGGACTAATATACACTATATTAGTCTGGGGCTTCAGTCAATGGAATTCTGCCTACCAGGAACGAACAACTAGCCAGAACATGGCCCCCTCAGAAAGGTGCAGGAAGCAATGGCCTAAGAAAACCCACTTTGTATTTGGGGGGTATTCCATGTCTGCCATCGACCGGTGTTAGGCACCCAGAAAGGTAGGCATCTCAAAACAAACAACTTGGTAGGAAATTGCAAAAAACCCAAGACCAAACAGAGAAAAAGAACTCTCCAAAGAAAACAAAGGAAACAAGTAAACAAGCAAAAATCATTCACTGCCCTGCAGTGCTTGTCCGTGTAGCTAAACCACCCCCTCCCCCATCCCCCAAGAGGGAAAAGAGGTAGCCCTGGACCCCTCGCACTGGCTGTCCACACCTCAGTTCAGAGGCTGAGCATCAACAACAAACGAAACCACCGACCGGAGGGAGGGAAGGTACCAGGGAGCCTCTGGAGCTCACCCAGAAAATGGTGTTTCATTACATTCAACGCTGGTTTTCTGTGGGGAGCCCTTTTGGCTCCCTGGAGCTATGTAACCAAAGATAAGTAAAAAGGGGACTTACCCAGAAGGCAGCCACACTGCATGCCTCAACTCGAAGACGAGACAACTGGCTGCAACCTGCGACCCAAGGCAACACATGAACAACTGTGACCAGGAACTGTCACCAAAGAATGGGTGGCCAGGATCCTGTTCGACCTCCAAAACCCCCATGCCCAAATGGCAGCCCAAGACACATTCCTAAACACAGCAGCCAGACCAGCATACTTACGAACATCTTGGGCATGAGGGTAGACTTATTAACCCTGTGGATGACCTGAGAGACTTGAGCCCTGGAACAGGGAACGAGGGAAATCTGATCAAAACAAAGTGCATCCATAGCTACAGAAGCCGAGGCGCGCAGGTAACGGCTCCGATATGCAACCCGGACACAACACATGATGCACTCCCGGCCTGACCAACCAAGCATCAATAAACCAAAAGCCCCCCTGGAAGCTCGCCGTTTCGTTCTTCACCAGAAAAGAAGGAAACGACTGCATCCGAAGAAAACGTCCATCAGGACTGAAAGAACAGAAACCTCTGTGCCAGCATGAAGCTCACCGACCCGACCCCTAGAGGCCAGTGGCATCAGAAACAAAGCCTTCTGAAAGCAATCGTGAACCGAAGGGGCCACCACAAATCGAGGAGAAGAAAGAAAAGAGAGCACCCGATCCAAGGACCAGGACGGCTCGGACAGCGCTTTTTTTAGGCATAAGATGATACATGTGGCTCAGAATTAGGCATAAGATGATGGTCCTGAAAGAGCCAAGAAAGAAAGGACAAAACAACTCGAACAGAAACAGAAGACAACCAACGAAGAGAGGATGGTTGCATTTGTAGGGATCCTCGACCTCGAAGAAGATGATATGCAGCATCTGGGGGGAACCTTGTGGGGCACCTACATACACTCACATATTTTCTTCTCCTACCACTCCCTATATTTGTTGTATTTTGCCTACACCTTCCTCGACGGCTCTGCAGTCGGGGAAAGGCGCCACATATATCGGAGACACCGGGACCACGCCGATGCAAAGAGGGCCACCTCCGGGGGGGCCCGTTTGTCCAGCAGAGCCAACTGAAGGAGTTGGTGTCAACTGTCCATTCCATGGACAAGGGAATGAACCATGACAGGCTGTCTGCCAAGATGTGGAACACTCCTTAGATGTGAACCGCACGGAGAGTTAAACCCTTGCAGATGAGTCACCTGAAGCAACCAGCCCCAAAGAGCCAAGGACTGAAGAGAACCCCCGCAGTTCAGATAATGAACTACTGGAGCGCAGTCAGAATAGAGCTGGATCGTAGGGCCCAGAGCGACCCGAACCCTCTGCAGCAAAAGCTAAACCGCCGGAAACTCCTGCACCGTATTGTAAGCAACGGAAAAACGGAGCCCACCGCCCCTGGCTGGCGTGGTGAGCACTGGTCATAAAGCCCCCCAGCTGAGAGACGAGGCATCCGTGTACACATCGAGCAAGGGATCGGGAAGGCAGCAATCCGGCGATCGGAAGCTGGCGATGCAGCAACCAACGCAAGGCCCATGGAGTTTGAACCCAGCGGTCGCGAGAGAAGCAGAAGGGACGTCCCAGAAGGAACAAGAACAGATTCCGAAGCCAGACCTGACCTGGCAGGGAAACCAGCACAGCAAAGACCAGACAAAGACGGCCCCGGAGAAGGCACCGACACAGAAACTGGCACCAAAGGCCCACCTCCACAAGCAGAAGCTGGAGCCCTGGCATGACCATAAACCTTGTGCCAAGCCCCAAGAAATGAAAAGCAGTCTGCAAGCAAGGAAGACCCAGGTACGAGGCGCAAATTTTGGGTCACACAGGGGGGAAAACAACCAAGGGCCTCCCGAACCTCCACAGGGAATACCTAAGAGGAAGGAAACCTCCAAACTAAACCGAAGAACCCAAAGGAACCCCCAGAAAAGAACCTGGGGGAGGGGGAACCCTAAGCACCATATTTGCCGGCGGAGAACTCACCACGGAAAGGAAAAACTTCAACAGGTGCCAAGAAAAAGCACACAAAAGGAAGAACAAGACATAACCCTGACAAACCTCCAGCTAAAACAGAAAAAAATTGACCGAAAACCGAGGGCGGAAGGAATGGGAGCTAGCAGAGCATACAGGGCACGAACACAGAGCCCAAAACCAGGACAGAAAACACAAGACTGGTGCGAAAACCCCCACACCCAAACACTCCCAGAGGAACAGACAGGGAACAAAACAAGACACACGGCAAGTGGAGGAGAAAACCTCCAGATGGAGGTGAAAAAACACCCCCAAAATGCAAACTCACATGCCCAGCAGTCAATGTAAACAAATAAGCCACAGCACCGCACTGATGGCCAGGCAGGGAAGCACCCATAGAAAAGCAAAATGGCCACCAAAACAAAAGGAGACGCAACTGTCGTAAGGGAGCTGAAATCACACCAGTAAATTGGGGAAAAGCTAAGCAGATGGGAAGGATGGATGAAAAACCCCTCGCTCAGAAGGCACAAGCCCCAAGCAGGGGCAAACAGCCCCAGAACTGCTAGTGGGCTACTCCCACAGCCCTGGGAACCTCCAACAAAGGCCTTGGGGCAGACCGGCCCTCCATGCCCACCACCCTAGTAGACAAGGCACAGTCCAAGGGAAAGGAAACAAGAAGGGGGGGCCTGCTGGTAAGGCCCATAAGCCTCAGTGGAGGAGCATGCTCAAAGGCCTCCATCCCCGTATGAAGGGGCAGCCCCCCAGAGCCGTCCTATCTCATCCCCAACTAAACCCTACCCCGACTCCAAAACCCTCCAGACGTTAGGGAGCCGGCAGCAGGGGATGAGGTGCAGAGGAACCACAACAGCAGAGAAAGGACCCAGAGGCACGGACTGAACCAAGGCTGAAGCGANAAAGTTCTTGTTATCCAACCTGTCATTATTCTTGCAGTTGTGACGGCTACTTTATTGTGTTCTTTAAAGGTAAGGTCTTCCGACATGAGTACACCCAAATCCTTTACATTGCCTTTCGTTGTATGTTATGAATTGACTGCATTTTGTACGTGGTTTCCGTATTTATATTTCATTTTTTCGTACCGCATGAGCTGGAACTTATCTTCGTTAAACACCATATTATTTTCTGTAGCCCATAGAAAGACCTGATCTACATGTGACTGGAGGTTTGCCGTGTCCTCTATGTTGTCTACTCTCATGAAGATCCTAGTGTCATCTGCAAAGGATGATACAGTACTACGGTTGTGTTCTTGTCTATGTCCGATATGAGGATGAGAAAAAGTACTGGAGCAAGCACAGTACCCTGGAGGACTGAGCTCTTCACGGTTGATGGGCTGGATTTTATTTTGTTGACTATTACACATTGGGTTCTGTTGGTCAGGAAATTGCAGATCCATCTGCCTATTTTTCCGGTAATCCTTTTGAGCGCATTTTATGTACAATAACACCATGGTCACATTTGTCGAAGGCTTTTGTGAAATCTGTGTAAATTACATCAGCGTTTGTTTGTCTTCCATGGCATCTAATGCCATATCATAGTGGTTCAGCAACTGTGACAGGCAAGAGCGCCCTGTTCTGAAACCATGTTGTCCGGGGTTATGGAGATGCTGTGATTCCATGTATTTTGTGATCTTACTTCTTAGCACTCTCTCAAAGATTTTTATGATGTGCGATGTTACTGATATCGGTCTGTAATTTTATGCCTCTGCCTTATTTCCTCCTTTATGGAGTGGTGCTATTTCTGCTGTTTTTAATATGTCAGGAATAACGCCAGTAACTAGGCTGTCTCCAAAGAATGTGAAGGGCCTGCGATAGTTGTTTTTTACAGTTCTTGATGAATATAGAGTTCCAAGAATCCGGGCCTGGTGCAGAGTGCATAGGCATACTGTCTATGGCTTCTTCAAAATCAAGTGGGAACAAACACAACAGCATCACGGAGGATAATAACAAAAACAGCAGCATCACGGAGGATAATAACAAAAACAGCAGCCTCACGGAGGATAATAACAAAAACAGCAGCCTCACGGAGGATAATAACAAAAACAGCAGCCTCACGGAGGATAATAACAAAAACAGCAGCCTCACGGAGGATAATAACAAAAACAGCAGCCTCACGGAGGATAATAACAAAAACAGCAGCCTCACGGAGGATAATAACAAAAACAGCAGCATCACGGAGGATAATAACAAAAACAGCAGCCTCACGGAGGATAATAACAAAAACAGCAGCCTCACGGAGGATAATAACAAAAACAGCAGCATCACGGAGGATAATAACAAAAACAGCAGCCTCACGGAGGATAATAAAAAAAACAGCAGCCTCACGGAGGATAATAACAAAAAACAGCAGCATCACGGAGGATAATAACAAAAACAGCAGCCTCACGGAGGATAATAACAAAAACAGCAGCCTCACGGAGGATAATAACAAAAACAGCAGCCTCACGGAGGATAATAACAAAAACAGCAGCCTCACGGAGGATAATAACAAAAACAGCAGCCTCACGGAGGATAATAACAAAAACAGCAGCCTCACGGAGGATAATAATAAAAACAGCAGCCTCACGGAGGATAATAACAAAAACAGCAGCATCACGGAGGATAATAACAAAAACAGCAGCATCACGGAATATATTAACAAACACAGCAGCCTCACGGAATATATTAACAAAGACAGTAGGCTAAGAAAGAGAGCCAGACTAGAGTGAATAAGGCCACAATAATGTAGAGCAGTGTGGCCAGTGTTGGATAAGATATAGTTATAAAGAGCCAGGACACTCAAGGTCGTGGAGTGTGTGTGTGTGGCAGCGAGTGCGTATTGAGGCCACCTCTTTATGTCCCGCCTCCTACCCTTCTTGTACCTGTTGCCTTATATATGGAGGCACTTGTTGACCTGCTAATGTCGAATCTCTTCTTGAAGCTGTGGATGAAGGCGGCTTCGATGACTTATGCGTCCCACCACGTAAACAATCTGGGAATTATGATGTCTGACGACCTGACATTTACTGAACATAACCGAGCAAATATAGCGGCGGCCAGGAAAATGATTGGATGGATTATGAGAACGTTCAAATCCAGAGATCCCAAAGCAATGGTAATACTATTTATATCACTGGTGCTGACCTGTCTTGAGTACTGTTCGGTACTCACTTCCCCTTTCTGAGCGGGAGATCTCTCTGAATTAATGGGAATACAGAGAACATATACGACACGCGAAGACACGATAAAACATCTAAATTATTGGGACAGTCTTAAAGCTCTCAAAATGACCTCACTGGAAAGGAGACGAGAAAGGTATCAAATAATATATACATGGAAGATACTGGAGGGTGTTGTGGCGCCGGTCCTCACACCCGGAGTGTTGTGGCGCCAGTCCTCACACCCTGGGTGTTGTGGCGCTGGTCCTCACACCCGGAGTGTTGTGGCGCCGGTCCTCACACCCGGAGTGTTGTGGCGCTGGTCCTCACACCCGGAGTGTTGTGGCGCCGGTCCTCACACCCTGGGTGTTGTGGCGCCGGTCCTCACACCCTGGGTGTTGTGGCGCTGGTCCTCACACCCTGGGTGTTGTGGCGCCGGTCCTCACACCCTGGGTGTTGTGGCGCTGGTCCTCACACCAGGAGTGTTGTGGCGCCGGTCCTCACACCCTGGGTGTTGTGGCGCCGGTCCTCACACCCGGGGTGTTGTGGCGCCGGTCCTCACACCCTGGGTGTTGTGGCGCTGGTCCTCACACCAGGAGTGTTGTGGCACCGGCCCTCACACCCGGGGTGTTGTGGCGCCGGTCCTCACACCGGGGTGTTGTGGCGCCGGTCCTCACACCCTGGGTGTTGTGGCGCTGGTCCTCACACCCGGGGTGTTGTGGCGCCGGTCCTCACACCGGGGTGTTGTGGCGCTGGTCCTCACACCCTGGGTGTTGTGGCGCTGGTCCTCACACCCGGGGTGTTGTGGCGCCGGTCCTCACACCCTGGGTGTTGTGGCGCTGGTCCTACACCCGGGTGTTGTGGCGCCGGTCCTCACACCCGGAGTGTTGTGGCGCCGGTCCTCACACCCTGGGTGTTGTGGCACCGGTCCTCACACCCTGGGTGTTGTGGCGCCGGTCCTCACACCCTGGGTGTTGTGGCACCGGTCCTCACACCCTGGGTGTTGTGGCGCCGGTCCTCACACCCGGAGTGTTGTGGCGCCGGTCCTCACACCCGGAGTGTTGTGGCGCCGGTCCTCACACCCGGAGTGTTGTGGCGCCGGTCCTCACACCCGGAGTGTTGTGGCGCGGTCCTCACACCCTGGGTGTTGTGGCGCCGGTCCTCACACCCTGGGTGTTGTGGCGCCGGTCCTCACACCCGGGTGTTGTGGCGCCGGTCCTCACACCCTGGGTGTTGTGGCACCGGTCCTCACACCCGGGGTGTTGTGGCGCCGGTCCTCACACCCTGGGTGTTGTGGCGCCGGTCCTCACACCCTGGGTGTTGTGGCACCGGTCCTCACACCCGGAGTGTTGTGGCGCCGGTCCTCACACCCTGGGTGTTGTGGCGCCGGTCCTCACACCCGGAGTGTTGTGGCGCCGGTCCTCACACCCTGGGTGTTGTGGCGCCGGTCCTCACACCCTGGGTGTTGTGGCGCCGGTCCTCACACCCTGGGTGTTGTGGCGCCGGTCCTCACACCCGGAGTGTTGTGACGTCGGTCCTCACACCCTGGGTGTTGTGGCGCCGGTCCTCACACCTGGGTGTTGTGGCGCCGGTCCTCACACCCGGAGTGTTGTGGCGCCGGTCCTCACACCCTGGGTGTTGTGGCGCCGGTCCTCACACCCGGAGTGTTGTGGCGCCGGTCCTCACACCCTGGGTGTTGTGGCGCCGGTCCTCACACCCTGGGTGTTGTGGCGCCGGTCCTCACACCCTGGGTGTTGTGGCGCCGGTCCTCACACCCTGGGTGTTGTGACGTCGGTCCTCACACCCGGGGTGTTGTGGCGCCGGTCCTCACACCCTGGGTGTTGTGACGCCGGTCCTCACACCCGGGGTGTTGTGGCGCCGGTCCTCACACCCTGGGTGTTGTGGCGCCGGTCCTCACACCCGGAGTGTTGTGGCACCGGTCCTCACACCCTGGGTGTTGTGGCGCCGGTCCTCACACCCTGGGTGTTGTGGCACCGGTCCTCACACCCTGGGTGTTGTGACGCCGGTCCTCACACCCGGAGTGTTGTGGCGCCGGTCCTCACACCCTGGGTGTTGTGGCGCCGGTCCTCACACCCGGGGTGTTGTGGCACCGGTCCTCACACCCTGGGTGTTGTGGCGCCGGTCCTCACACCCGGAGTGTTGTGGCGCCGGTCCTCACACCCTGGGTGTTGTGGCGCCGGTCCTCACACCCGGAGTGTTGTGGCACCGGTCCTCACACCCGGGGTGTTGTGGCGCCGGTCCTCACACCCGGGGTGTTGTGGCGCCGGTCCTCACACCCGGAGTGTTGTGGCGCCGGTCCTCACACCCGGGGTGTTGTGGCGCCGGTCCTCACACCCGGGGTGTTGTGGCGCCGGTCCTCACACCCGGGGTGTTGTGGCGCCGGTCCTCACACCCGGAGTGTTGTGGCGCCGGTCCTCACACCCGGGGTGTTGTGGCGCCGGTCCTCACACCCGGGGTGTTGTGGCGCCGGTCCTCACACCCTGGGTGTTGTGGCGCTGGTCCTCACACCCTGGGTGTTGTGGCGCTGGTCCTCACACCCTGGGTGTTGTGGCGCCAGTCCTCACACCCTGGGTGTTGTGGCGCCGGTCCTCACACCCGGAGTGTTGTGGCGCTGGTCCTCACACCCTGGGTGTTGTGCGCTGGTCCTCACACACCCTGGGTGTTGTGGCGCCAGTCCTCACACCCGGAGTGTTGTGGCGCCGGTCCTCACACCCGGAGTGTTGTGGCGCCAGTCCTCACACCCTGGGTGTTGTGGCACCGGTCCTCACACCCTGGGTGTTGTGGCGCCAGTCCTCACAAGGGGTGGCTGGTGTACTCCACACACCAGTCAGGTATACTCCACACACCAGTCAGGTATACTCCACACACCAGTCAGGTATACTCCACACACCAGTCAGGTATACTCCACACACAGTCAGTGTACTCCACACACCAGTCAGGTATACTCCACACACCAGACAGGTGTACTCCACACACCAGTCAGGTGTACTCACACACCAGTCAGGTGTACTCCACACACCAGTCAGGTATACTCCACACACAGTCAGGTGTACTCCACATACCAGAGACAGGTATACTCATACACTAGAGACAGGTATACTCCACACACCAGTCAGGTATACTCCACATACCAGAGACAGGTATACTCCATACACTAGAGACAGGTATACTCCACACACCACAGACAGGTATACTCCATACCCAAACAGGTATACTCCAGACACCAGAGACAGGTATACTCCACACACCAGAGTCAGGTATACTCCACACACCAGACAGGTATACCCACATACCAGAGACAGGTATACCCCACACACCAGAGACAGGTATACTCTCCACACACCAGACAGGTATACTCCACACACCAGTCAGGTATACTCCCACATACCAGACAGGTATACTCCACAAACCAGAGACAGGTATACGCCACACACCAAGACAGTATACTCCACCGCCAGAGACAGTATACTCCACACACCCAGAGAAAGGTATACTCCATACACCAGACAGGTATACTCCACACACCAGAGACAGGTATACTCCACACCCAGAGTCAGGTATACTCCCACACACCAGTCAGGTATACTCCCACACACACCACAGTCAGGTATACTCCCACACACCAGACAGGTATACTCCACAAACCAGAGACAGGTATACTCCACACACCAGACAGGTATACTCCACACAGCAGAGACAGGTATACTCCACACACCAGTCAGGTATACTCCCACACACCAGTCAGGTATACTCCCACACACACCACAGTCAGGTATACTCCCACACACACCACAGTCAGGTATACTCCCACACATCACAGTCAGGTATACTCACACACACATCACAGTCAGGTATACTCCCACACACATCACAGTCAGGTATACTCCCACACACATCACAGTCAGGTATACTCCACACACACCACAGTCAGGTATACTCCCACACACACACAGTCAGGTATACTCCCACACACATCACAGTCAGGTATACTCCCACACACATCACAGTCAGGTATACTCCCACACACACCACAGTCAGGTATACTCCCACACACATCACAGTCAGGTATACTCCCACACACATCACAGTCAGGTATACTCCCACACACACCAGTCAGGTATACTCCCACACACATCACAGTCAGGTATACTCCCACACACACCACAGTCAGGTATAC
The DNA here is from genome assembly GCA_020271785.1 of Procambarus virginalis. Taxonomy (NCBI): domain Eukaryota; kingdom Metazoa; phylum Arthropoda; class Malacostraca; order Decapoda; family Cambaridae; genus Procambarus; species Procambarus virginalis. Next base: position 51,579,701 of record WNGS01001312.1, read on the forward strand.
TCCCACACATCACAGTCAGGTATACTCCCACACACATCACAGTCAGGTATACTCCCACACACACCACAGTCAGGTATACTCCCACACACACCACAGTCAGGTATACTCCCACACACACCACAGTCAGGTATACTCCCACACACACCACAGTCAGGTATACTCCCACACACATCACAGTCAGGTATACTCCCACACACATCACAGTCAGGTATACTCCCACACACACCAGTCAGGTATACTCCCACACACACCACAGTCAGGTATACTCCCACACACATCACAGTCAGGTATACTCTCACACACACCACAGTCAGGTATACTCCCACACACACCACAGTCAGGTATACTCCCACACACATCACAGTCAGGTATACTCCCACACACATCACCAGTCAGGTATACTCCCACACACACCACAGTCAGGTATACTCTCACACACACCACAGTCAGGTATACTCCCACACACACCACAGTCAGGTATACTCCCACACACATCACAGTCAGGTATACTCCCACACACATCACCAGTCAGGTATACTCCCACACACACCACAGTCAGGTATACTCCCACACACACCACAGTCAGGTATACTCCCACACACATCACAGTCAGGTATACTCCCACACACATTGTGAGGAGATGTAGAATCTCCTCAGCTAGTTTTCCTAGTTTCTAGAATAGGCTAGTCGCTCTAGGGACTCTAGAAACTGAAGCTTTCAAATTTACATATACTTGTTGGGTATCATATGAAAGCTTATGTTAAATGCTGTCAGTTAAAACTAGTTAGAGGTCTGTGATTGCTCTGTAGAGAGAATTACAGCAAAATTTGCCTGTTCTGTGAAACAGAGAGGGTAGTATAACAAAAACCGTTAGAGGTGGAGGGGGGACAGTGGGGCGAACGCTGCCTCCCCCCCACCAAGGGAGACATTGAGACGTTGTGTTAGGCCTCACCCTCCTTGTGACGTCACGCCACGCCACAGGCGAGGGGCCCGTGTGATTGGTCTAAGCACCTCTACTCCTATGCCGAGTTTTGGCGCGAAAAGCTGTCATTGGAAGCGGCATCAGGACCAGTGCCGGCTTCCTGCTGATTGGTCAAGACAAGGTAGGGGGAGAAATATGGGCATGTGAGCCTCTCTAGCCGCCAAGAGAGTTTAGTTTGAATTGGGCAGCCAGGGTGTGAAGAAGTGTCTAGGTGCGGGGTGGCGGGCCTGCCACCCCCACCACCGTTATCGCTCCTGTCGTTCTGTTTACTCATATTGCATGGCACTCCAGCCACCCTGGGTGTGTCGAAGCCCAAATTTGCGAGAAACTGGGACTTGGACTTTGAATTCCGCCCGACGTCGTCCATGTGGTAGGTGACGCCGGCCAGTGTCACCCTGTCACCCCAGTGTAAGAGCGAGTCATGCTCTGGTATGATGGGGTTGTTAGTGATCCCCCATCCTCATGTGTGTATAACCCCAGGCGCCACGTGGCCAACCCCTGGCCACCCGTGCGGCCCGGCCCGGCCCGGCCCGGCCCGGCCACCTTACCCCGCGCGCGCGAGTAGCCCGGGTGGGGTGGGGTGCTGTGACGTCACGCGCCACCCGTGGCCACCCTCCTGAAGGCCACGCAGTGGCCACATGTTGGCCACCACCTTTGGCCACCCCCTTGGCCACATTCCCAGGACAGCCTAGGCCACATCTTGTCGACGCACGAGGAGCAAGCTAAGTGTTGACAGCCAGGTGGTAAGGACCTGGGAAATGAGGAAATGTGTGGACGGAAACGTGAGTACTTTATCAGTGTATAAAATGGTCTCAGTTAAAAGAGAATAGAGAAAAGTTGTGTGGGCCCCTAGCCCGGCCAGGCTAGGGAGGCAGCTGAGACGCCCGTATGTGGCATGCCCAGGTGACTGTGGGGCAGCACCTGGAGAGGGAAATTGTCACAGTAAATCATGGAGTGATATAATTGTACATCTGTAGAGATGTTGTGTGTAGACTGACTAGAGTTTGGGACCAGTCAGTGTAGAGAAATCATCATATAAATGATCCAGTCTGGCGATTCTGTATAATCGTCCAGCCTTGGTTAGTGCCATGGTACCTCATTATGTAATTAGGCCAGGTTAGAGTTAATTAAGCAGGCCCGTGGGGCAGGGTTATTAGTGGATATCCTGAGGTCTGTATATTACCTGGTGATAATTTACATTGTTTATGTAAGGCATTTCCATGTGTTTCATTTGCATGATTGTTGTACTGTGTTGTGTGGTGAGTCAGTAGATGTGATCGCTGACTGATTGCCTAATGATGTCATTAGCATGGGGGGCATGCTGACGGTATCATTATGTGCAGGTTTGTGCAGTGTTATCAGGTATACGTTATTACTGTCCTAGGAATTGTGTTGAGGATTTAAGGGGACCCTTTGAGTATTCAGGGAAATTCTCAGTCACTTAATGAGAGCGAGCAATTAGTTAATTTGCCTAATTATGGGAGAATTAGTGCCAGCTGTCCGCGTAGAGCGACGGTGTCTTATATTAACGTAAATTGTCTTGCTGAAGCAACCGGGATCGGGCGATCTTTTGCAACGTTTGCAAGATTGGAGGGACAGTAAGATTGGTATACCTTGATTGTTGCAAAACCGTGTGTCACTACTGTGTGGGCATAGTAATTAACGAGTTGCAGTAGTCGCAACTGTATGTGGGCAGTGCTATTTTATGTTTTGCATGCCATTATATGTGTGACCTATGTAACCTTAGGGTTACTTTGTTTCTTTAAGTTGTGTTGAGTACTTAAGGATTCAGTGAGTTAATTAGGGGTAATTAACTGGATAAGGGGGTGCACACTTGAAGTTGTTGAATGAGTGAGTGCTGTTATGGGAGAACAGTGTTGAACTTGAGCTTGTGGGAATACGTGTCCGGTGCAATTAATTGTCCGTGTGACAATTAATTGACCACTCTAGCTAATTATGTAATTAGCATTCTCATCATGAATTCACGTAGTGGGAGAGGATCTGTCAGAGTCTGTCAGTGATAGTGCTAACGTCAGTTGCTCGAGACTAACTGCCTTTCAGGGTTGGGGCAATTAGTGGCTCATGATAATTAGTGGAGTAATTAACGTCTGGAGTCTTGAGGACTCAGATGACTCGGTAAAGCGAGGTCATGGGGTTAGCATAATACGTTATATTAATCATATTCTGTCTGGTGACAGTGGATTAAGTTGCACTCATTGTTAATTAGGGTAATTAACTCCTCTTCCGTGAATTCACAGTGTTTGATGAGACCTGCTTAGGCAGTGCGGAGTGAGACGTATTTATGTATGATTAATTATCGGTCCTGGTGACAGTTAATTAATTGCTCAAGGCTAATTAGGGTAATTAGCACTCATTAGTAAGTAAACGTAATTAGTGATACACAGACTGTTGAGAAGCCACCCACTTGGGGTAGGCTTAGTTAACGTAACTCAATTGGGATGTAATTAGTGGTCCGTTTGACCTTAATTAAGAATTACTCACTGAATACTTGCAAGGAGTCAAGTGTGATGTAATTTAAGAGTTTGAGTTATTGTGACAAGAGGACTTGTGTTAACGTAGAGTACTATCATGTTGTTGTCTAGAGTGAGACACTTGTTGTGATTAAAGTAGTACTTGTTGCTGACTGCTGTGATCAGTCAATTTCCATCATTATTCACATAATCAATGTTGCAATTGATTAAGGCAATTTCTTTTGGTTATCGTCTAGTGACGAGGGTAAAGTAACTTAGGGATGAGTGGAGCTGTGTCCCAGAATCCCACCTTGCCTGACTGTGTTCACTTTAGTTGTGATAGGGGGAGTCACTGTTAGACTACCCACCGGATTACGGGGGTCGCTCCTGTTGGGCTGGAGGACCTTAAGCTTGTGATTAGAGTAGCTGCCACTAGGAAGTCGTGTCACTATTGATTGCTTGCTTGTGTCATCAGTGGATAAATTGTTCAGTTAGTTCATGTTGTCAGCCCGAAGTGTCAGCAGGATGGAGCCTGCTGTCATTTCTCGAGGGGCTGTTGAATAGCTGTGTTGCAAATGCCACTGGTTGGACTTTAACGTAATTAAATCACTCGCTGTGGTGTAACTTAGTCTGTGATATTTTTCTTTGATTTGCAATATTGCGTCATCAGTGGGCACACCTGTGTTCAGGTTAGTTCAGTATGCAGCCACACAGCAAGGGTTGCTATTTAGCTGTTGGTTATGGTGCCACTGGATGGACATTAACGTAAAGATAAATTTGAGGAAGGGTGCTGGAGTTGCCAGTGAACCCATTAGTTATTGATGTCATTGAAAGGCTACTGATTTGATTGCATTGCAACCGCTATTGCAGGTGTAGACTGCACTGAGGCGTAGAACAGTTAGGAGGTTACTGGAGACGTGTTCCAGAACTCACTGTGTCATTTGTTGTAATTGTGATTATAGATCTGTTAGTTCTTGCTTGCGTGTTGATTCCTCTGTGGGCACGCTTATGTTCGAGTAACGTCATTGACATTCTTTTGTTTTGATGTAGTAGTCTAGTCTCTTGTTATAATAAATTGTTATTTGTTAACAGTCTTTGATGTCAACCTTCAACTATTCTGTACCACTCCCATTGTTCTGATATATATTTGATATTGTTGTTTTAAATCTTTGATATGACGGCTGCGCTCTGGGAATTCGAATTCCAATTCATAGCGCCACACAACAAATATAAAATTTGATTGTGAGAACCCGTCGGTTACCCTTTATTGGTTTTAACGTCATGTTTAACTAGGAGGAACCAGCGGCCTATTGTGGACAGGTTTCCACCCCTGCTGGTGGAAGCCTGGCGGTTTGCTCCCGCTTCTCCTTTTTCTACTGGACTCATGCTTAACTGCCAAGAGCAGCCTTTAAACTTGTAGTCCACCTCCTAAGGGAGGTAGGCGTAGAGAAAAATCTCACAGCTGGCGCCCAACGTGGGGCTATGCAACTTGGGTTCGAGCCCATGCAGGGCAGTCTCATTGATTTTTAAAGTAACATAAAAGTTATCATTACAGAACACTGTGGACCAGGATGGTTGAAGGTATGTTTTGTGCACGGTTGTCACACACAGGTACACACACACCACACACACTGTAGGAAAGAGGTATTTANTGGTGCAAGAACTGAGTGTGCAAGCAAGTGGTGTGTGTGTGTGTGGTGTGTGTGTGTGTGTGTGGTGTGTGTGTGTGTTGTGTGTGTGTGTGTGGTGTGTGTGTGTGTGTGTGTGTGTACTCACCTAGTTGTACTCACCTAGTTGTGCTTGCGGGGGTTGAGCTCTGGCTCTTTGGTCCCGCCTCTCAACCGTCAATCAACAGGTGTACAGTTTCCTGAGCCTAATGGGCTCTATCATATCTACACTTGAAACTGTGTATGGAGTCAGCCTCCACCACATCGCTTCCTAATGCATTCCATTTGTCAACCACTCTGACACTAAAAAAGTTCTTTCTAATATCTCTGTGGCTCATTTGGGCACTCAGCTTCCACCTGTGTCCCCTAGTGCGTGTGCCCCTTGTGTTAAACAGCCTGTCTTTATCAACCCTGTCGATTCCCCTGAGAATCTTGAATGTGGTGATCATGTCCCCCCTAACTCTTCTGTCTTCCAACGAAGTGAGGTTTAATTCCTGCAGTCGCTCCTCGTAGCTCATACCTCTCAGCTCGGGTACTAGTCTGGTGGCAAACCTTTGGACCTTTTCCAGTTTAGTCTTATGCTTGACTAGATAGGGACTCCATGCTGGAGCCGCATACTCTAGGATTGGTCTGACATATGTGGTATATAATGTTCTGAAAGATTCCTTACACAAGTTTCTAAAGGCCGTTCTTATGTTAGCCAACCTGGCATATGCTGCTGATGTTATCCTCTTGATATGAGCTTCAGGGGACAGGTCTGGCGTGATATCAACCCCCAGGTCTTTCTCTCTCTCTCACTCTTGAAGTATTTCATCTCCCAAATGATACCTTGTATCTGGTCTCCTGCTTCCTACCCCTATCTTCATTACATGATACCCCTATCATTCATTACATGTGTGTGTGTGTGTGTGTGTGTGTGTGTGTGTGTGTGTGTGTGTGTGTGTGTGTGTGTGTGTGCTCACATATTTGTGCTTGCAGGATCGAGCGTTGGCTCTTGGATCCGGCCTTTCTAGCCGCCGGTTGTTTAAAGCAATGACTCCTGTCCTTCTCTATCCTACCTAGTCTTAAAGCTATGAATAGTGTTTGCTTCCACAATGTGCTCCTTTAGTTAACTCCATTTCCCCATTACTCTCATCTATGTCCCCAT
>WNGS01001312.1:51593168-51605683 GCA_020271785.1 Procambarus virginalis
TATATATATATATATATATATATATATATATATTTGTAAAAGATGAAATATTATTGATGAAATTGTGCATCTATTTAAAAGTACTGCACTACATTGTAGTGTGCCTGGCTGAAAATAGTTATCAAATCAAATGGGAAAAATCACATATGCTGATTGGATAAAAGGAGGAAATCGCATATGCTGATTGGATCATAGAAAGATTGCATATGGTAATTGGATCAGAGGAGGAAATCACATATGGTCATTGGATCAGAGGAGGAAATTGCATATATATTATACACAGTAATTGGATCAAGGAGGAAATCACATGCGGCGACTGGATCAGCGGAGGAAATCACATACGGCGACTGGATCAGCGGAGGAAATGGCACATGCTGATTGGATCGTAGAAAGATATCGCATATGCTGATTGGATCAAGGAGGAAATTGCATATGGTGATTGGATCTAGAAGGAAATTGGATATGGTAACTGAATCAGAGGAGGAAATAACATTAGTGATTGGATCACAGGAGGAACTCCCATATGACAATTACAGCAGTGTCAGGTTTAAAGACATACAGAAAAAATAATGGAAGAGAGAGAAAAAATGTGGAGGACAATACAACAAATAATTCATAGTAAATGACAAATATGATGAAGCATAATAAAAGCTGTAAAATCTTCAAGTGTAAAAATAAATTAATATTTATGAGTGAAGATTCATTTGAAGAAATAAATGAAGACCAACAAGTTGTAATACTGTAATGAACAAAGTGTAGCTTAAACTACAGGAAATATGAAAATGAAAAGATGCTAAATGAAAACAAGACAAGATAAGAGATATCATCAGGCTGGGTGCACACACAATATGCAACTCATATCTTTTCTAAAGGAAAGAAACAATCATCATATGGTGGTTTTGGCTCTTTACAAATAGCTGCACTACATATTTTCATACCTTCAAAAATAGTGTATTTTCATCTAACAGTTCATTTACTACTAAGCAAATTAGTTAATGAACTTGACTGGATCCTTATATGACCGAACACAATCTGTTCCCATTGCAATCTAGTCAAATATGTAACACTGCAACGTGTCTCGTGTGCACACATTCCCAAACATATATTCCACCAATGCCACACCCACACACCAAACTAATCCCCACCCCACCACCCATACCCCATACCCACCCAATATCCACCCCCACACCCACCCCCACTACTGGTAGGGAAAAAAACAGGCCACGAGCCCAAGACAAAAACTGAAGTAAGCTGGAGACAAGATGTTTAGGCTGAAGAATAATGTAACGAGAGGACATGCATTGAAGTTAGACATGCAGATATGCCATACAGATGTGAGGAAATGCTTCCTGAGTGTAATTGGCAGTAAGTAAATAATGAACTACAATGGAATACAGTTCAGGGGTAACTCAATCCATAGTTTTAAAAGCAGATATGATAAGAAACAGGGGCAGGCACCATTATATTAGACAACCCACAGTTAGAAAAGTGGTGCTTGGTAGCAGAAAGCTTCATCCTGTAAAAACTGTTAGGTAAGTACACAATCTCCCCCACACACACACTCCTCCAACATACCCTGATGCGCGCACACACACACATTCACTTAACACTCCGACAACAGGAAATTATACACTTTTATACATACACTCCTACAGCTATTCTTCTCTTGTGTCACATGTGCGCCCACATCTCTTCCCCCAGACCCACCCACAAATGAATCCTTCACCCATCTACCCAAACATCCAAGTTCAAACCCAACAATCCACACATATTCCCCAACTCAGTAGACAAGTGGAGTGAATGGATGAGATGTTAATAGAATTGAAAGCAAATATAAGTGCAGTGAAACCCCTAAGGTTGATGAGGTTACTGTAATCATAGAGGAGCAAGATATCTTGTTATTGATTGTTTTAAGTGATTGTCATAGGGAGTCTCTTTACTGATACACGTTTGTTCTTGCTAGGTAATCTTATTCCAGGGTGATAGTGTCTTGTTTGATCCGGGACCTACAGATGAGGTTGTGTGTGTAATTACCAAAGGTAGTTATAGGATGAGAGCTATGCTCGTGGTGTACAGTCTGTCCAGCAATCATTGTTATATAACAGTTTGAAACTTGATGGTTTTGGCCTCCACCACCTTCTCACGTAACTTGTTCAAACCATCTGTTTGCGAAAGTGAATTTTCTTACATTGCTTTGGCAGCTCCAAATACTTAGCTTAAATTTATGACTTCTTATTCCTAATGTTCCGGATCTCAAGAATTGTTCCTTATCAATTTTGTTGATTCCTGTTACTATTTTGTACGTAGTGATCATATCGCCTCTTTTTTTTTTCTTCTATCTTCTAGTTTTGGCATATTTAATACCTCTAACCTTTCCTCATAGCTCTTGTCTTTCATTTCCAGAAACAATTTAGCTGCATATCTTTACACTTCTTCCAGTTTGTTGATGTGCTTCTTAACACTTTTGCGTTTCCAGAGCGAGCACTCCACCTTTCCTAGTGGTTTTGGACGTTCCATGTGAGCACGTGGTAATACAGAAAAGTGTATACTCTTTTCAACTTTGTCACCTTAATTCTCGTCCTAGGTTTTTCAATTTTGTATCAATGTGTTCACAATAGAATATTCTACAGGACTAAAAGCATATACACTCCAAAAGCCCAGATTACCACCCGCAGCAAACAAAGAAAGTGAGAGCGAGTTACCCGGGAGTGCGCAAGAGCGATAAAATGTGTACACTTTTTTCACTTTGGTCACCTCAATTTTCGTCCTAGGTCTTTCATTTTGGTATCAATGGGTTTGCAATAAAATTCCCAACAGGAGTATATGCATATGTCAAAAATCATGGCACGCTCCATCCGCCGAAGTCCTAAAGCCCGGCGTACCACCCACAACAAACTGTGGGTGAAGTCATCTCCAAACTGAGTAGCTCCTAGGAAACACAACCTCATTTAAAATATCATCAAGTTTCATCTCTCTTAGTGCAACAATTTCTGGTGTCTTCATCTGTAAACTCAGTATTTTTGTGTGCATGTGTGTAATTGCCTGATTGTAATTGTAGTTAAAGAAGGAGACCTTTGTCTTTGTTCAGAGAGCAGCAGAATGACAGCCGAGATAATGTTTGAGCAGTTAAAAAACTCCTTACTAAGCGTGTTATTCTACTGATCCCACTTCTTTCCTTCCCCACCTTCACTATGCTTTGAAGCTTGCACTTTCTACGTCAAGGGCAAGGCAGAGCAGATGATGTGCTTATCGAACCAGATGGGTGACCACGTGGACAACTGTGCCCCTTGGAAAGGGGGCATTGATAAGCCAATCTTCCCATTTCCAACATTTTTATAGCAATACTGTACTAATACATATGCAAGGTATGAAACACTGAACCCTGAGACTTGGAAGGTGCCATCACCCAGCAGTAGTTAGGTGGTGAAAGCTGCTTTGTAACTGGCAGATTAGGTTAATCAACTGTTTCCATTGCCAGTCACCAATATGACATCTTAGGAATTCTGGAAAATCTCGTTCTTATGAAGAGACAATCTGAGCATTAGTATATTCTGGCTGGATGACTGCCTCCAGTGACTCCCAGGCACCATATACAACCCTAAGAGAAAGCTATAGTCCCCATAGGAGTGGTGCAACATAGTCGCTCGGTGATGGAAATGGTTTTCGGGAAATCGGAACATGCTAGTTTTGAAAACTAGGTATATGTTGGTTTTGAGGAATTAGATTTATGCTGGTTCTGGGAACTAGGTATAAGCCAAGGCTGTATCCAAGATTATGCTCAGGGAATCACAAGGAAGATCCATCCATAATTATAACAAATAAATTTGACAAAAAATAGCTAATGTCTCATTAATACAGAAATTTTACACAAAAAACCTGGAAATTGGGAAGTTTATACACCATACACCCACATACAGCTTCCCGCTCCCCTTCATTTCCATCAGTGAATTGCTTGCCTGGCTGTAGGTTGCAAGTGTTCAAGTCATGAAGAATATACATAGTTTAAGCTATGGAAACAGCAGAATAAATGGCTAAAAAAGTTACCTTACATATGCTCAAAAGTGTTATGATTCACCGTAAGTGTAGTTTCCCGTAGTGAGAGACAGGATGTCTGTCTGGCTTAGCGTTGTCTCCCAGGGCCAATAACAATGTACAGTACTGACCTTCTCCAGGAGGCAACCCACAACAGTTTCCTAACTCCCAGGTATCTATATACTACTAGGTAAACAGCTGCATCAGGTGAATGAAAACTTTGCTACTGCTAACAAAATGGAACCTGGGACATTTCACTTATGACCCGACTGTGCTTGCCTCTGTGCCATAGTTGACATTAAGGCTAAAGGAGGGAATCCTGTAGTGCAGTGTTCTATGTTGCTGAATCACAACCAGGAACTGTAGTTCAATTTCATTCCTTCCTTCTTTTTCCTTTCCTTTCACCTGATGCACCTGTTAACTTACCAGTAAATACATACCTAGGAGTTAGGCAACTGTTGTGGGAGGCATCTTGGAAGGGGGAAGGGGATTATCAGAGGAAAGTGACAAGTCATTATGACTACAGTATATAGCACTTGGAAGGAATAAGGATTTGAGATGCATCTTAGAGAAGGTCAGTAGTAGACCATGGAGTATTTTTGATAAGTCTAAATACAGGTGTCTTGTCCCCAACCATGGGGAACCATGACTTTATCTTTCATTCCTTAAATAGCCTTTTGTTCCACAATGAATGCTACTTTGATTACATTTTTCTGGAAGAATTAATAATGTTAAATATAAATCATCCAACCTTTAAACAAAACACAGGTCCCTAAATTAGTTTTTTACTACTTTTTTTAAATACAGAAATGTCAAAGGCATTGATTATATTATGTTTAATATGCTTTGCATTACCATACTGTAAGCATGCAAGACACAATTTACATCTTTCCAGTTGGTTTAGCTTGTGGCTATTTAGCATATTTATTAGATGATAATAATTTTAAGCTGAAAGTGCAATACTCAGACAGAATGCTTTTTTTTAGTTCTATATACTCTCACATATACATGTATGCCCATAAGTTTATAACACTTCACATCCCTTCTAACAATCAATACATACTAGTATTTATATCTATTCATTATTCATAAACAATACTATGGACAAATTTTCACATACCATAGAAAATAGATTCATATACTGTATCATCACTCATTTAGACAATAGTTTCATACACGTCAAAACAATCATAAATAACAAACTTCAATTGAAGAAACACATTTATACTTATGAATGATTTCTTCTTTTTTTTTCATGGAGGGTCTGCTTATCATCATATTAACTATATTTCTATTACTAAAGATGAAATCTTGAAAAGATATATTATAATCAACACATTAACACTGCAAGAGTATAACTTTCCAGATATATTCTTGTGAAGGTGAGAACATCTCGTTCACAAAAAGAATTGTACTTACATGTTGACTGGCTTACATATGTAAGCCTGCTTTTAGAATTAACCATTGAAACTGCTAAAATATGTAGTATAACCTTCAACATTTTATATAGAGAATGTCTTATAATGTGATTATATACAATATAAAAAATGTGCTAAAATGAACCATATTAAGCTGAAAATGTAAACAATAATTAATAATTTTTGTATATGTATAATATACTTGTCAAAGTTATACTTGTCATTCAAAGTTAACATTATTTGGGAATGTTCGGCAGTAATAGGTGATCTCAGTTTTGCATTTATCATACAATATTAATGGAATGACTGTTGTCAATAATATATGAAGAATAAACTACAATAAACTTTCAACAATCCTCAAAACTTGATTTTTTTAGAATAAATGAAGGGGGTTGTAATTTTATATTATATATATATATATATATATATATATATATATATATATATATATATATATATATATATATATAATGTCGTACCTAGTAGCCAGAATGCACTTCTCGGCCTACTGTGCAAGGCCCAACTTGCCTAATAAGCCAAATTTTCCTGAATTTATATGTTTTTCTAATTTTTTTCTTATGAAATTATAAAGCTATCCATTTCACTATGTATGAGTTCATTTTTTTAAATTTGAGTCAAAACTAACGTAGATATATGACCGAACCTAACCTACCCTACCTAACCTAACCTAGCATAACCTAACCTAAACTAACATAGCTAAGTCAATAATTTATGTTCCTAATATAATATAATAATAATAATTCAAATAAACCAATTGGAAACAATTTGTTGAAAAAAAAAAATCACTCGGCCTATTAGGCAAATCAGACCTTGCATATTAGGCCAAGAAGTGCATTCTAGCTCTACTAGGTACAACATATATAAGGAATTATACTAAAGTACTCTATATAATTTTAAAGTGGGAAAGCACTGCTTCTGATGGGTAATGCAGGCACAGTAATGACAAAACTTTTGAAAACAATGGATATGGGTTGCATAATGCTGACTTGCAATAACCCAACCTGTTATTGTCACCACTTACTTTTAGTTACAAAGTGGAAATAATTGAAATTGTATATGCCAATATTTCTCAATCAATAATACTGGTATATACTGTACTACAGTACAAGTAAAATGCCGCAATACATGCACACACTTTACGTAACCTTCAGTAATATGAGTAACCTTCGCCGATGATGTCATTATTTACTCACATGCTGCCTTAAGGTATGGTGAATATCGAAGCTGCAATGGTTTACGCATCATGCAGGCTCACCTGGAAAATAAATTTAAAGTTATCAAGATTTAGTACTGTATATAATCATCTTAGCAATAAAAATAATAATACAGTAATAATAATAATAATAACTTTATTAATAAAATATACAGTACATAAGAACATATTACAGCGGTATATTTGTAGGGAAAGATTGAATATTAAATGAAGCCTTTAATGTGCGAAACGTTTCGGGTATAGCTTAAAATAATTTTTTTAAGTTTAATAAAATTAATCATTTAATTCTAAATAATAAACTAATATATATGAATTGTTTAAGAAATTTAGCGGATTATATAGTCAAAATTTAAGTGGTGCTTAATCACAAGGCATAAACTATTGTGTTAAACAATGTGAAGCTTTAGCAATAATACAGATACAGTATTTAATATTTACAATAACAGTAGAACATAAATTGATTCATTTAGAATTAGTGAATTTTATAATGCTGTATCTTTCGATTGTTTCGACATGTGCATGATTAGTGGCTTTACCAAAAATATATTTGTGTAAACACTGAAATAAGTGTTTATATTTTGTATAAACACAATATTATTTGCTTTATCATTATTATTATTCTGTACATTGTTCTAAAAATTCATTCTGGGAAACTACATACAACTTAAGGTAACAACTGCCAGTAGTTGCTTATCCTTTTGAGTCATTTGTTCTGGGTTTGAGTCCTGGCCTGGGAGGATTGTCTGGGTGCCAGTCCTTAACTGTCCACCTGTTCACCCAGCAGTAACTGGGTACCTGGTTTATACCAATTCGTGGGTCATGTTCCAGGGGAAAACTAGTGGGTAAGGCTTACCATGGGAAGGGAAAGCTCTCAGCCTGCTAACAGGAGTTAGAAGTTGTCTGTTCATGTACCCACCTGTAGAAAAAAAGTGTTTGTTATCGTTCTATTCCCTGCTAAGAAAACTACCCACTTTAATGTCTTATAAAGCTGGGAAAAATTAAGTTCAGACACACTTGAGGTGTGAACTCAGAGGAAAGGCACTTTGAACGCATTATCCGTTAGTCGAAACTCCTTCCGCACTACACCACTGTTCGTTGTATGTGGTAATTTGTTCACCTTAGCCATAGACACTCCCGAACCATGAACATTCTTTAACAAATGTTTATTAAAAAAACTTAAAATGTAAAACTAAAATAAATAAATATGTTACTTTATTTATAAGATAACTTCCATAGACTAACGAGGTGATAATATTGCAGAGATCGTAAATATTTGGCTCTTTGTATTGCCAGAGAAAGGCCCTCTAGTCCAGCCACCGACACACCAAACACCTTGAAGGCAGAGCATAAGGAGCTAGATCTCACTCCTCCGTAGTCACTTATAGGTAAGCACACTCCATTTGTTATACATAATGCAGCTTTTCCATGGTGTTTATAGCCTGTGGCATTACAAATTATATATTTATTCTATCTTTTAGTTTACAACAAAATAATACAGGTAGGTTATGTATATAAACGGCAATAAATATTTTGTGCAATCTGTAGAGTTAACCTAATGTTGGCAGCAATGTAGGTCGATCGGTGAGTGAGTGAATACAGTACTGTAAATGCTTATGTTATCTAAGTGTAGTTACAGAATGAGAGCTATACTCATGGTGCCCCATCTTCCCAATAATCTTTTTATCATATGACACTTTGAAACTAATGATGGTCTCTGGATGAGATGGTTTTACTTTCATCGCTACTTTCACTGACAATACAAAAACAAAAATTACCCACACAACATTATTAAGCAAGACCTGACATACTGCCCATACTGTAAGGCCTGAGTGAGGTCTCAGGCTCACTTTGGCCTCAATCCCAGTCCCAAGCAACTGAAGAAGCAAGGGATGATCTTAAAAGAAAAACTTCAGCTGAGGCACAAAGGGGACCAACACAGAGATAAATCATTAACACCAGTTTGGTGAAAGAATCCAGATGCATAAATATATGAGTAAATATACACAGAGCTATATACTGTACCATAAGCAAACTTTATGTGAAAAAGTTTTCTGGAGAAACAATGTCACAACTAAATGCAGTCTTCAACCAGCATGATTTGTTGGCTAGGGAAAATCCAGGATAATTAATAATAATAACAATAAAAATAATAATTGAGTATAATTAAATAAGAATACAATTTAGGCACTGATATCACAGTCAAAGCCAGACTGATCAGCTAGCAATTGGAAGAGTGATATTTGGCAGTCTTCCTTGGGATTTACAAGAGATTAAAAGCTCTGCATCATTTATTCCGATACCTACTTGTGTAAAAAAACCAGTGTTGAATGTAATGAAACGCCATTTTCTGGGTGAGACCCGGAGGCTCCCCAGAGCTTACTAGGCTGATATGCTAATGTCAGACTTTGGCATCAGTCATGTGTATGGAGTTCTGTGGGCCTACCGGGGATCATGAGCCAGAACCTGGCCCCCCCCCCCCCTCAGAGAGGCATGGGGAGCAATTGCCTATAGAAACCCCCGTGTGGTTGGAAGCATTCTATGTCTGTCATCGATTGGGTCAAGCACCCAGAAAGGTAAGCATCCCAAAACAAACAGGTATTCTGGTGAAAATTTTGCTACCCAAAGCCGAACAAGTGGATAGAACTCCCATAAAAGAAACGAGCAAACGAGCATGACGTTTGTCATGCCAAGCTGTCGCTGTCTGCGCAGCTTCCCCCTCCTTGGGAAGGGGGAGCCCCAAACCCACAAAACTCCATACACATGACTGATGCCAAAGTCTGGCATTAGCATATCAGACTAGTAAGCTTCGGGGAGCAGTAGGGGCTTCCCCCAGAAAGTAAGGTTTAAGTGCTTACCTATCAGTGACTACGGGGAAGCGAGTCTAACTCTTCATGCCCTGCCTACCAGCCTTGTGGTACCTGTTGCGTTATAATTTATCTATTCTGACGCTCAAATCCTTTCTCAAATCTAGTTTTAAAGTTGTGAATGGAGGTGGCTTTCATAATTTCTTTCAGTGCATTCTACTTTCTGGCCACCCATACAGGGTACAGATATTTCCTTACATTTTTTTACTCATTTGTGTTTCTGTGGGCGAAGAATTATAAAAAGGTCTTTCCAGACTAGATAAAATTTTTCTCCAATTTCTCAATCCCTATTTTCATTATTACCAGGCAGCAGTGTTTGAAAAAGATTCCAGCAATGTGTATTTATCGACCTTCGATGTTGTTTAGCTCCATCCTTGGGAAGAAATTTACCTTTGAAGCAACCAAGTGTCTAGCTCAGGAAAGCATTTCATTTCTTATTGCTGCTATCAGCAGTGGTTAGTTATGCACCCCATACTCATTCTGTGGGCAGTAGTTTATTGTGCACCCCATACTCATTCTGTGAGCAGTAGTATACTATGCACCCCACACTCATTTTGTATTCACCTAGTTGTGCTTGCGAGGATTGAGCTCTGCTCTTTTGGCTCACCTCTCAACTCTCAATCAACTGTTACTAACTACTAATTTTTTTTTCACACACACACACACACATATCCCCAGGAAGCAGTCCATAGCAGCTGTCAAACTCCCAGGTACCTATTTACTGCTAGGTACCAGGAGCATCAGGGTGAAGGAAACTTTGCCCATTTGTTTTTCCGCCGGCTGCCGGGATTGAACCCGGGTCCCCAAATCCACGAGTCTAGAGCGCTGTCCACTCAGCCGGCCAGCCCCAGTAGTTTATGTGAGCAGTAGTTTATTATGCACCCCACACTCATTCTGTGAGCAGTAGTATAATGAGCAGCCCACACTCACTTTGTGAGCAGCCCTTTATTGTGTACCCCACACTCATTCTGTGAGCAGTAGTATAATGAGCAGCCCACACTCACTTTGTGAGCAGCCCTTTATTGTGAACCCCACACTCATTCTGTGAGCAGTAGTATAATGAGCAGCCCACACTCACTTTGTGAGCAGCCCTTTATTGTGAACCCCACACTCATTCTGTGAGCAGTAGTATAATGAGCAGCCCACACTCATTTTGTGAGCAGCCCTTTATTGTGTACCCCACACTCATTCTGTGAGCAGTAGTATAATGAGCAGCCCACACTTATTCTGTGAGCTGTAGTATACTGAGCACCTCATACTCATTTTATGAGCAGCAGTTTATTGTGAACCCCACACTCATTCTGTGGACCTGTAGTATACTGAGCACCCCACACTCATTCTGTGGAGCTGTAGTATACTGAGCACCCCACACTCATTCTGTGAGCAGTAGTTTATTGTGCACCCCACACTCATTCTGTGGAGCTGTAGTATACTGAGCACCCCACACTCATTCTGTGAGCTGTAGTATACTGAGCACCCCACACTCATTCTGTGAGCAGCAGTTTATTGTGCACCCCACACTTATTCTGTGAGCTTATTCTTATTATATTTCACACTTATTCTGAAATATAATAATAATAATAATGTTTATTCAGGTAAAAGTACATACATTGAAAATGAGTTACAAAAAGAATGTTGGATTTCTAGATAGAGCTAGTACACACAATGCCTAAAGCCACTAATACGCACAACGTTTTGGGCAAACCTTTATCTTTTCAAAAGTAAATTGATAAAGCCACATTTACTGTGGATATAAGTCATGTCGTACACAAGACAATTTGCCAATGAATTTTAAAACGTACCTTACTTTACCAAACCTGGCCTAAACTAATGCAAATTAACTTAAGCTAACACAGCCACACTTAGTACTGTAAGAGGTCAGTAATTTGGATTCCAGTAACCCAAATCTGCTAGTAATCTGAATGAATTCCATTCAAGTTTTGTGCAATTTACATGTACTCAGATAGGAACTCAGATTACTGTACTGAGATTTCTGCTGACAAATATCAGAATAAATTTGAATTCAGTTCTTAATCTTTCAACTCAAATAAAAATGTGGGTTACCAAGATATCTGCTAAACAAAAACCTGAATACATTCAAATTTTTTCATTTGTTTGGACATTCCTGATAAAAAATTTGGGTAACTCTAATGTCCAGCTAACTTAAATGGTGGTGAGGCCTATATAATTCAGATATGTAAACATATGCAGTACAGCCTAACCTAAGCTAATACATCCTAACTTAACACTGCATACAGTTCTAACAGGAAATAAGCTTTATTGAATTGTCTTGTGTATGATGTGACTATATCCCATTTACTGTACCTCCTTGATGAGTGAAAGACTGGCAATGAGGAACTTGCGTGCTTCTCCTAGAGATGTTTTCCTCACCTACATCTCTAGTGCCTAGGTGCTCATTTAGCTCACTTTCAAATATTTGTTGACTGTGACTTGTAGATACCTCAGGCAAGGTTGGCATACCTTAGGATATTACAATGTATCAGTTCTACAGCTATATAATAAGGCAACTCGTCCTCCTAATGGAGTGTCGAATTTTGACGCATACTCTACCTAAGACCAAAAATTGTCGTACTAAAAAATGGTAGCAGCTTGCAAAATTGACATACTGTCCTGTTTTTTGTTTTGAGTCCTCTGGTAGGTTAGGAGAGGGCACAATAGTACAACAGTTTCTTGACATAGGGAAACCTTAGGAGGACGGGCTGAATAAGGTGAAAATATTGTGATGGAAATAGGGAGTACATGAGTACAGTATATGGTTTATACCTATTTCTCAATTCCCAGGGGATTTTTATGTTCAATTTCTGCACTAACAGAGATATTTATTAGCTATCCTCTGTCAAGTTTCTATCAGTTAAAATGATTTGTTTGTTATAATTATGGATGGACCCCTTGTGATCCTGGACCCAGATTCATAAAGCAGTCATGCAAGTACTTACGAACGTGTAC
>WNGS01001312.1:51605693-51640693 GCA_020271785.1 Procambarus virginalis
TCAATTAAAGTGTAAGATCCACATATTTCAATTACTGTATCCATGATAAAATTGACAAACGTGCTAACAATATCTGGTCATTTGACCTACCTGAGGCAGGATGGGTCACATTCAACTGAAAGTTGGTATTACATTGTACAGGTATACCACTCTCTGCCGATGCTGATGTTACACACTGTTGATGCACTCCTTTGCCTTCTTCTGTAATGTATTTTTGCCAATTTTATAAATTACTGTAACAGATTTCTTTATCAGTTCTGTAGTTGCTGGCAAATAGGACACAATGTATCTTTCATAATTTTGTGACTGTTACATTTAACCCTTTAAACTGACCCAATCACCAGTGTAATTTCCGTATTGGTTTTGTACACTATTTTTTGTCATGCACTCCACACTGTTGAAGTTTTAATTAACCGAGCCATTTAAGGCTTTTTTTCACATTGTCCCCCCTTATAAATAGGGGGACATTATGTAGAAATGCATCTTATATGCCAGAAAATACAGAAAATATTGATAATTTAAAGCTAAAACAATCACTATGCAAAACAAATTATTTATTTTGGAAGCACCCACAAATTTGTTACCTAGTAAACATTTTGTATACAAACATTAATTTTAGTACAGACCACATACCTGATACAACTGCTGTACCATAAGGAAGACATTGGCTTGAATTGGTCATGAAACCAATGTGTCCTACTTCTGATTCACCATCATGTTGAACTACAAGAGGACTATGTGACTTTTGCAGCAATGGTTGATGTCTCTGCATCTTGATATCAAATTCTGGCGATGTAGAATATTTGGGTTCCCGTATTAAAGAAGTGGTGCTTTGAAAGTGTTCTGCACCTGGTTGACGCTGGTGATATTGCTGACGAAGCTGTTGACTGGACTGTATTCTGAAGGTCTGAGAATACTGAGGGAATAACTGGCTTTCAAAAATACCTGAAGAGCGGTCCTTTGAACAGGTAATTTTGGCATCATCCATTGGTTTATAACTGCAATCAGGAGACGCAATAGTGCAACTGTATTTATGATTACCACTTGGGATATTTGTTATATTACTTTCACTCGGCCGAGGGCTGCTCGAAAAAGTCATTACACTTATTCTACTCTGTTCATAGTTGCCTGTAGAAGGTAAATTGTCACTTGTCATTGGATAGTTGCCTGAAGTAGATACATTATTCACATTTCTGTTTTCCAAACTGGTGCCTGAAAACAGCATACTACCACTGCCAGTTTGTTGGCTGCTGTCTGAAGAAAATATTGCTACACTTCTGTCTTGTACATACTGATTTCTAGGACTCAGGCCTACACTTGTACTATGTTCATAATTGCTAGGTAATGATAAAGATGTACTTGATCTTATATTCTGGCCAAAAGTATCAGGTGAGAGCACACCCACCCTTGAATTGCACGTAGAAGTTTTGACTGAAGGTAAATTTGTATTTATATTTTGGTCACAGTTACCAGGTGAGCGTGCATCCTCAGTGTTCAGATAACTGTATGTTCCAGCAGGCTCATATCTACCCACAGTATGCATATGGCCAGTATCGTGCTGTTGAGGACTTTCTGTATATGTTCCAGCTTGCTGAAGATGGTCTACAGTAGATATGCGGCTAGTATTACAGTGTTGAGTACTCTCTGGATATGTTCCAGCTTGCTGAAGATGGTCTACAGTAGATATGCGGCTAGTATCACAGTGTTGAGTACTCTCTGGATATGTTCCAGCTTGCTGATGATGGTCTACAGTAGATATGCGGCTAGTATCACACTGCTGAGTACTCTCTGGATATGTTCCAGCTTGCTGATGATGACCTACAGTAGATACACAGCTAGTATCATGCTGTTGAGGACTCTTTGGATGACTACCTACAGTATGCATGTGGACGGTATCACTTTGTTGAGGACTCTCTGGATACATCCCAGCTTTCTGATAATGAACAACAGTAGACACACAACCAGTATCAGACTGTTGAGAATGCTCTGAATATGCAAGATCATTGTTGCCATATTGTTGATCAGGAGTTTGGAAGTAATTCATATTTCCTTTGTGCAATGCTGAAGTAGAAGGGTATGACTGGGAAGAGCCAGTTGAGCAGTTCTCCTGAGCTTGATCACTACGTGACGGAACAGTTTCTCTATCAAAACTGAATTTATTTGTTACGAATGAACTGAAACTATCGGTTGAAACAGTTGATGTTTTGCACGGTACACTTTGCCACTTGACTTCATCTACATCTCTGACTCTAGTTTCATTTAATGCAAGAGCTTTTTTAGCAATACATTCTGATGAACTAAATGCATCAAAACTGCAAAATCGTTTTGGCCTACTCTGGAATGGATTGGCCTCATTGCAATCTTCCTGATTAATCAAATCATGACTACGAGTTTGTTGACCTGTAGTATCTGAATGTGTTGATCTTTTATTTCCTGAATGTTCGTTTTCCAAGCTTATTCCAAAAGAATCAACAGATTTAATCATATTTTGCACTGTATCAGGGTTCATCATTTGTTTTAGAATCATCATAAGCTCTGGTGGCAGCTGAAAAGATATGCTAGCGTTAAGAACTTTCATCTCTCAAAATATATGATAACAAAAGTTACAAAAAAATTAAATGCAGAACAGTATGTTCTCAATTTTCTAAATCAATAGGAACTGAACCATGGTCATTATTTATGGAGTTTTATTATATCCAGAAGTTATTAAGTAGTTATTGTTACCAGGGGCATTTGCTACTTTTAACCCAAAGTTATTTTTATTAGTGCAAAAATAGTATAAATATTAGTGGATATAATGATCGTAATTAACCATTTTACTACAATATTTGTTACTGATTGAATAAATAAATATAGGTCACTGCCTACTTTTCTATAGATGTCTATTAAATAATTTATAAATACTCTGATGTTTGACCAGGTCCTCAGGCCTTCAAAAGTAAGAGTCTTCAGTAAGCCTTCAGTAAAAGCCTTCAGTAAATACTGTACTGAACGCGTGATTCAGTTCGGAGGCTAAGTATCAACCACACGAAAACTGCTGACTGGAGGGAGGGAGGATTGCCAGGGAGCCTCCGGCAGAGGAGAGCACCATTGGCTGGCAGACGAGAGCACCTCTGGCTGGCAGACGAGAGCACCTCTGGCTGGCAGACGAGAGCACCTCTGGCTGGCAGACCAGTGCACCTCTGGCTGGCAGACCAGAGCACCTCTGGCTGGCAGACCAGAGCACCTTTTGCTGGCAGACGAGAGCACCTTTGGCTGGCAGTGAGGCACCTCGAAGCCTCACTGTCAGGGAAGGGGGCCACATAAATTGGGAGATGCCGAGACCACGCCTACGTGAAGAAGTTCACTTCCGAGAGTTCATACATCCGGCAGAGCCAACTGAAGGAGTCAGCGGCGACCGTCCATTCCGTGGACAGGGAAATGAATTGAGACAGGTCGTCCGCCAGGATGTTGGAAACTCCCTGGATATGGACCACGAAGAGAGCCAAGCAGATGAGCCACTCAAAGCGACCAGCCTGCAAAGAGGCAAGGACCAAAGAGAACTCCCATAGTTCAGGCAATGAACCACCAGAGAACAGTCCAATGGTCGAACCTCAAGCGATCCGAATCCTCCAAAGTGACAGCCAAACCGCCGTGAACTCCCACACCATGCTCACAGCACGGTGTGGGAAGGACGGACCCCACCACTCCTGGCGGGCCTGGTGAGCACTGGTCACAAAGCCCCAGTCGAGAGACGACACATTTGTGAACACATTGAACAAGGGCTCGGGTAGGTGCCAAGGCACTGAACCACAAAAAACTCGGGGGAGGAAGAGGAAGCCGGTGATGCAGCAACTGAAGCAAAGGCCCCAGAGAACGAACCCAGTGATTGCAAGAAAGGCAGAAAGGGCATCCCCGAAGGAGCAGAACAGGCGCCAAAGCCAAACCTGACCCAGCGGGTAGACCAGCACGGTGAAGTTCAGACTCCCGTACAACCGCCGAGTGACTTGGGACCCCCTGCCAACCAGAAAGACTCCGGAATCCGCAAACACCCAATATAGGGAAGAAGAACCGAACTCAAATAAGAACGGATCCATGACCGAGGCAGAATCTGGGTCTCACAGGAGGTACACAGCAAGAACCTCCCGAACCTCCTTAGGTGAGATTCGAGAAGTAGAAAATCTCTGGAAAAACGGAGCCGAGGAACCCAAGAATCCCAAGAGCAGAACCCAAGAGCTCCCCTGAGGGGAGCTGACCTCAAATCATACTCATACAGGAAAGTGGGGGGTAAGAAAACCCTCCCCCTGTAACAACAAGCCCTGCAAAGAGGGCACCAACACCCAAATGGGATCAAAGGGGTCAACTCCTCCCCAGCCCTGGGATCCCCAATTCAGGACCCTGGGCAGAACCATCCTCTATACCCTCTACCCCTGAAGAATAGACAGAATCCAGGGAAAAGGCTGAAAAGAAAGGGGCCTGCTGGTGGGACCCAGAAGTGTTAGAAGGAGGAACCAGCTCGAATGCCTCCATCCAAACCCAAAAGGGGCAGTCCCTGAAGCTTCCCGAGTCTCATTACCAACTAAACCCTGCCTCGACCCCAAAACCTTCAGACGTTTGGGAGCCGGAAGCAGGGGAGGAGATGCTGGATGAACAACAGGAGTAAGAACCAGGAAGTGAGGACTGAACCAAAGTCGAAGCGACTAAAGCCCCCAGGTTTGGGTTCCTATAACCAAGCGGGGCAGCTGCGGGACATCCGGGTGGGAAACCAACGTAGCACGTTGCAGCAACCTAAACCTAGCATGCAACGCGGATTCTGCCTGTACCATAATAGTAATATCATCAGAATAGTACTGGAGAACAAGCAGAGAACACAACTCGCAAGACTCTGGGTCAAAGGTGTCGTCGACCCAACAGGCAGCATGATGGAGGTAAAAGAGATGACTGTCACCCTGAGACAAGGGCACACAGTAACCTTCGAACCTGCACAAGGCAGGCAGGAATTCAGAAGACTCATCCATAGGTCCACCAAGCCCCAGCAAGGTTTTCCAGGGCCCGTAGGCTGACTGCTACAGGAAGCCCAAGCAAGGTGTTACTAACCAGTTAAGACCCAAAGCTAACAAGGAGAGAGATAAAAAATCTGAAGCCCCTGCGACATTTACAATCACGGGGGCCTAGCGGAATGCCACCAATATATTATAAGTGGAACTATACCCACACCAGGCAGACCCCCTTCCCCCAGGCAAGGAAAACAAAAAACAAAGAAAAATCCTGCAAAAGTACAACGTCCGCAGAGGAAACAGGAACCGGCCACCGTGTAAGTAAGTAGGCTGCCCAATACCATGATGCCCCAACCAGCACAATACCAATCCCTACCCAAGGCCATACAAGGCCACGAAACTCCAGCTGGCCGTAAGGGTGGGGTAAGTGGCGAGCAGCAAAAACCCCTACGGAATTGGTTCCTGAATGCACCAGGGAAGAGAACCCTAACGTGCAAGGATAGTACTCACAGGGCACTTAGGGAAGGAGGCCCCTAAGCATATGCAGCTCCGGTACTCTTGAGGACACCTGGCTACTGCGCACAACGACACAACAGAAGAGACCACGAAGGCAAACACTGCTTGGAAAATAAGGCCAGAGACGACGTCCGCCCTGATTCGCATTAGCAGGTCGCCGGTGTGGAGGGTCCAGAGTGGAGGGGGGTGGGTGGATCTGCGTGGACGAGTGACATGGCGATGGAGTGTGACGTTTGCTTGTTTCCTTGGGATTGGAGGGAGTTTTGCCTCTCTGTTCAGTTTTCCATAGCAATTTTCTTACCATATGGGGTCCTACCATATATGCCTAACCCCTGTCGATAGCAGATGAGGAAAACCACCAACCACTGGGGATTTTCCATGAGCCTCTCTGAGGGGGCCATGTTCTGGCTCATGATCCCCAATAGGCTGAACTCCATAAACTAATGCCCCAGTCTAATGATTTGCATATTAGCCCGATAGCTTCAGTGAGTCGAAGGGGCTCCCCACAGAAAATATGATTTTCAGTAAATTATTCTGCTTAATGGATTTTCCAATGGCTTCCTCCATTATCCAGATGTTTATCCAAAAAATTTTAAATTTGTAGGGGAGGTCCAGTGATAAAATTTTGTCCATTTAGATGGAGCTCCAGATTTTGGCGGTGTCACTTATGGAGAAGTAAATGTGGGCATGTTTTAGTTACATAAATTNTGTCAGTGGCTCCTTATTGCTACATCCTGGTTGGTTCCATCCAATTTGAATTACACCAGCCCCTGTGTCTTAAAAAGCCAACTAGAGAATGGAGGTCAATACAGTACCTGGTTACCCTGATAAGGTGCAAGGAACAGAGGATGCAAGATCACTTGAACTAAAGGACATAACTTGCAGAAAGGGAGGACAAACCAAAAACTACAACAACATCAAATTAACAAAAAAATAAAAATCCAAAGAAAGCAAAATGAGAAATTTTAAAGAAATAATGAAATGGTATCTGATGGAGTAGCTGGAAAGGAAAGGAAGAGGGTGGGGAGAGGAGAGGTGGAGGAAGAGACAGGGAGAGGTGGAGGAGATGATGGAAGAGGGGGCTGGGAGGAAGGGGGGAGCTAGAGAGCTACAGGGGGGGGGGGAAAGGGGGCAGTTGGTTGTTTGTTAATTATAATGCTGCTGTTTATACCTTGAAATACACCAACTATACCTGATCAACTGGGCTGTGATTCATACGTCAGAGTACAAGCAAGCAGCAGTATTTAATGGTCTGATTGACCAGACTACCACATAGCTCCACAGGAGACATCTCCCATCACGCAGGGTGCAGTCGCACCTCCACAGATCTCCAGTGTCATCTATTGATACTGGTGATGGCTCAAAAGGGCCACCACTTACGAGCTACTCATGCCCGTGCCACCTTTGGGGCGCTTCATGTTCATTTAACACATTCACGCGGGAGACATCTCCCGTCATGCAGCGTGCATTTGCACCTCCATTTATCTCCAGTATCAGCTATGATACTGTAATGGCTCAAAAGGGCCACCACTTACGGGCTATTCATGCCCGTGTCACCTTTTGGGTGGCTTAATCTTCATCAATCAATCAATCAGACTACCAACTAGGCAGCCTAGTTAGAGACCGGGCCATGGAGACACTGATTCTTGAATTGCTTTGTGGTAACCTCAAGGTAATCATAGTGGTTGTGCAATACCTTCCTCTATCGTCTATCATGGCATTTAGTAAATTTTCAGTCTTTATCTTGCATATTGATAAAGCATTTACTTTTGTGTAACATATGTATGTTCCATTCTTGTTCCAATGGCATTGCATTGTGTTTGTGTAGTGGCCAGAGGACCTTTGCTTTACTTGCATGAGAAACTTGCTGGAATTTTGTTTGATTAGATAAACAAAATATACCATTTTTAGCATGAGGTTATTAATTGATTGATACAGATTGAAACATCTTTTTTACCATCCTACTTAAAACTACCCAAATAATCATTACATATTTAGCTCATAAATAGAAACATGAAGTGCTTTCTTTTCCAGAAGAGATCATTTCCAAACAGACATGTTATCTCGTTATTTTTTGCCTCCACAGATGCTGTTCAAGGCTG
Source organism: Procambarus virginalis (assembly GCA_020271785.1). Lineage (NCBI taxonomy): Eukaryota > Metazoa > Arthropoda > Malacostraca > Decapoda > Cambaridae > Procambarus > Procambarus virginalis. The sequence continues at coordinate 51,613,288 of WNGS01001312.1, forward strand.
TCCTACAGAATCATTTGCAAGAGATCATTTTAAAAACATGGTGTGGAGCACTACTGGGATTTAGATATGGGAAAAAAAATTCTTGAAGAAGCTGATAGTGGTATTTGAATTATTACTAGCAATACCTTCCAGAAATTCGTTGCAGATAATGAAATTTGATTTTACCAAAAACAGTACTTTTAAAATGGATCAGAGGTCCACATTAACTGTGGCGTGAGGAAACTGGCATGGCAGCAATTGACAGTACAGTAATACTATTAGAGTAACCTACCGTCAAGAAATCCACTCTTTCAAATATTTTCAGTTAAATATACGGTGTGGTTTCTTTTATATAATATTATATATATATATTATATATATATATATTATATTTATATATAATATATATTATATATATATAATATATATATATATATATATATATATATATATATATATATATATATAGTCGTACCTAGTAGCCAAAACTCACTTTTTGGCCTACTATGCAAGCCCCGATTTGCCTAATAAGCCAAGTTTTCCGAATTAATTTATTTTCTCAATTTTTTTCTTATGAAAAGATAAAGCTACCCATTTCATTATGTATGAGGTCAATTTTTTTCATTGGAGTTAAAATTAACGTAGATATATGACGAACCAACCTAACCTATCTATAGGTTAGGTTAAATAGGTAGCCGAAAAAGTTAGGTTAGGTTAGGTTAGGTAGGTTAGGTAGTCGAAAAACAATTAATTCATGAAAAATTGGCCTATTAGGCAAATCGGGCCTTGCATAGTAGGCTGACAAGTGCGTTCTGGCTACTAGGTCACGACATATATATATATATATATATATATATATATATATATATATATATATATATATATATATATATATATATATAAATAAAATGTAGTACCTAGTAGCCAGAACGCACTTCTCGGCCTAATATAAAAAGCCCGATTTGCCTAATAGGCCCAGTGATTTTCTTTATTTTCAAAACATTGTTTCCAACTGGTTATTTGAAATATTATAACTATATTATATTAAGAACATGAATTATTGACATACTGTAGTTATGTTAGTTTAGGTTAAGTTAAGAAAAGTTAGGTTAGGTGAGGTAGGGTAGGTTAGGTTCGGTCATATATCTTCCTTAATTTAACACAAATTAAAAAAACTTGACTCGTACATAATGAAATGGATAGCTTTTCATTTCATAAGAAAAATATTAAAAATTTATAAATTCAGGAAAACTTAGCATATGTAAGTATGTCGTGCCTAGTATCCAGAATGCAATTCTCAGCCTACTATGCAGGCTGATTTGCCTAATAGGCCAAATGATTTTCTTTATTTTTAATAAATTGTCTTCAATTAGTTGATTTGAATTATTATTATTATATTATTAAGAATTTAATTATTGACTTAGTTGTGTTAGTTTAGATTAGGTTAAGATAGGTTAAGATAGGTTAGGTTAGGTTCAGTCATATATCAACATTAGTTTTAACTGAAATTTAAAACAATTATCTCATACATATTGAAATGTAGTAGAAATGTAGTTTTATCATTTCATAAGTAAAAAAATTAGAAAAATATATAAATTCACGAAAACTTGGCTTATTAGGCAAATCGGACCTTGTATAGTAGACCAAGTACTGCATTCTAGCTACTAGGTACAACATTATATATATATAATATAATATATATATATATATATATATATATATTATATATATATATATATATATATATATATATATATATATATATATATATATATATATATATATATATATATACTGTATATATATCACACACCACATATACACACACACACACACACACACACACACACACACACACACACACACACACACATACATATATACACACACACACATACATATATACACACACACACACATACATAGACGGTTGGAACAAGTTGGGGGAGAAGGTGGTTGCGGCCAAGACCGTCAGTAGTTTCAAAGCGTTATATGACAAAGAGTGCTGGGAAGACGGGACACCACGAGCGTAGCTCTCATCCTGTAACTACACTTAGGTAATTACATATATACGTTGTTGAAAATGGCCGAAAGGGTACCTTACCTTAAGGTTACCTTGAGGTGCTTCCGGGGCTTAGCGTCCCAGTGGCCCGGTTGTCGACCAGGCCTCTGGTAAGATTAATAATTCTAACACTAATCTTCTCAATATTTCTTACATTTTTCTTCATTGTCGAGGGTAATTGAAAAATTAACTCTTCAAAATTCATTCTTTATTTTTGGTCTGACATCTGAATGTGTTTCGTAATGCTTCTTACATTTTCAAAGACTAGTTTACACTTAACATACATCATACTTATACTCATTTTGGGTGAGGTGATATGTCACAAAAGATTTGATTGAGGCGGCAGAACTATGCCAGAACATGAATCAATGGGTATGAAAACATAAGAATGGAAGTAACTGCAGAAGGCCTATTGGCCCATACTTTCTCTTGCTGCTTCTCTGTTGGTTCGGGGTCTTGTAGTGGGTAGAATATAGTTGTGCATTAATTTGCAGTTGATTGCTGGTGTTGGCTTTTTGATGTGTAGTGCTTCGCTGATGTCGAGTCTCCTGCTATCGCTGTATTTATCAATGATTTCTGTGTAGCTTGTTAAGATTTCTCTGGTGATGGTCTGGTTGTGAGAAGAGATTATATGTTCCTTGATGGAGGCCTGTTGTGTGTGCAGTGTTAATTGCCTAGAAAGAGACGTTGTTGTCTTGCCTATATACCGAGTTCTTTGGGGGCTTACAGTCCCCCAAGCGGACATGTGAAGGCATTGACAACGTTGGTTTCCTTCAAGACTTTCTTTTTGGTGTCTGGGGAGTTTTTCATGAGGAGGTTGGCTATTTTTTTGTTTTTGTAGTAAATTGTCAATTGTATTTTCTGATTTTTGTCTGTAGGGATAACGTTTCTATCAATAATATGTTTCAGGACCCTTTCCTCCGTTTTATGAGCCATCGAAAAGAAGTTCCTGTAAATCAGTCTAATAGTGGGTACAAGTGTTGTCTCTTCAGAGGTTGCATGACGTTTCACCTTTCTTTTTATGATGTCTTCAACATAACCATTAGAGAAGCCATTGTTGACTAGGACCTGCCTTACCCTACAGAGTTCTTCATCGACTTGCTTCCATCCTGAGCTGTGACTGAGAGCCCGGTCGACGTAAGCGTTGACAACACTCCTCTTGTACCTGTCTGGGCAGTCACTATTAGCACTGAGGCACATTCCTATGTTTTTTTCCTTAGTGTAGACTGCAGTATGGAAGCTTCCGTTTCTTTCCGTGACTGTTACATCTAGAGAGGGCAGCAGCCCATCATTCTCCATCTCGTAAGTGAAACTTAACACAGAATTCTGCTCTAATGCCTCCTTCAGCTGCTGCAGACGTCTGACATCAGGTACCTGCATAAAAATGTCGTCAATATACCTGCAGTATATGGCGAGTTTTAAGTCCATGTCAGTTAAGACCCTTTGCTCGATGGTACCCATGTAGAAGTTCGCAAACAGGACACCTAGGGGAGAACCCATGGCGACCCCATCTACTTGCTTATACATGTGCCCATCTGGACTCAAGAAGGGTGCCTCTTTAGTGCAGGCTTGGAGTTGTTTAACAATGCACACACAACTGGGCCCCCCATTAAGGAACATGTTTTCATACCCATTGATAATGTTCTGGTATAGTTCTGTAACCTCACCCAAAACTTTTGTGCCATATCACTTCACCCAAAACGAGTATAAGTATGATGTATGTTATGTGTAAACTAAGTCTTTGAAAATGTAAGAAGCATTACGAAATGTGTTAAAGCGTCAGACCAAAAATAAAGGATGAATTTTGGAGAGTTAATTTTTCAATTACCCTCGACAGTGAGGAAAAACGTAAGAAATATTGAGAAGATTCGTGTTAGAATTATTAATCTTACCTCTTCGGTCATATTCAACAACATATGTTTACAAGAAAGACTGCTACCAAAATATACTAACATACATATACATATATAAACATACATTTATATAACGTTTATTATTGCACAATTAACTTTGCTCTCAAATGGAATTTGTTTCCATTTTGTGTTATTTCCATCAAGGTAACATAGTGGGTGTTAGTGTATAATTAGTTACTTGCTGCCATATTAACATAAGGTCATTTGAGGCAAAATATTTGTATGTAAAGCCTGATATGTGGCAACCTTGGTGAGTAAAGATCATTAGTGATATAATTTGAGAGTAAAGACTCTTAGTTGGAAAACATTTGAGAGTAATGATGTTAGGTGGCAACATTTTTGAGTAAACACTGATAAGCCTTGCATATTTTGTTCACTAATCTGTATTGATATACTGTAGTTTGTTTCACTCAATTAAGAAACTATCAAATTTATCAGTCTGTAGTCATTCAGAAATATATAATAGACATGACTGAAGGTATGGAATGTAGTTTCCTCTCCATGAGTAAGATGTCAAGGAACATATTCTTAGGTATGAAAAATCTTTGGAGCGGGACAGCCAGACTGAACCAGGTAATTATCATTATTGTTGGAGATGAAGTAAGTCCTTAGGATGCTGGTGTTTGTTAATAGTTATCACCAGTGCTTTTAATCCTTGAAATATGCAGTTACTTAAAAGTACTACATCAGTGTGTGCACGATATAAAATAGTTAACATATCAGATTGGGAAAAATTACATACGGTGATTGGAGCAGTATAGGGGTTAAGGAAGGCTGAACTATATGAAATGTATATGATATTTTTATAATTCTCTGATTTTAACAGTAAAGTGGACCTTTTGATAATATTTGCAGTTTTCGTACTGCTATGAATACTAGACGACACCCTAAAAAAAAATTTGTGAATTGACATAAGTCTATTTGCCTCTTGCTTAAAGATTTCATTAAATAAAGTATACATGCGCATTTTTATATATATATATATATATATATATATATATATATATATATATATATATATATATATATATATATATATATATATATATATATATATATATATATTTACAAAACTTTTGTTATGACATTATTTGAATAAGAATTGTATTAAGTTTCAAATACTTTACTTTCAACATGATAATTTTTATCTAGAAAATTAGTATTCAATGGCAAACATACCAATTCTAGTGTGTGTGCATTCACCTAGTTGTGCTTTGCAGGGGCTGAGCTCTGCTCTTTCGGCCCGCCTCTCGACTGTCAATCAACTGTTTCTACTACTACTACTACTATTTTTTTTTCACACACACACACACACACACACCCCAGGAAGCAGCCCGTGATAGCTGACTAACTCCCAGGTACTTAGTTTACTGCTAGGTAACAGGGGCATAGGGTGAAAGAAACTCTGCCCATCGTTTCTCGTCGGTGCCCGGGATTGAACCCGGGACCACAGGATCATGTGTCCAGCGTGCTGTCCGTTCGGCCACCAGCTCGTGTGTGTGTGTGTGTGTGTGTGTGTGTGTGTATACACGCTCGCTTATTTGTGCCTGCAGGATCGAGCATTGACTTTTGGATCCCGCCTTCCTAGCCACCAGTTGTTTATAGCAATGACTCCTGTCTTATTTCCCTATCATATCTAGTTTTCAAATCATGAATAGTTTGTTTCCACAACCTGCTTCTTAAGTTCATTCCATTTTTCCACTACTCTCATGCTAAAAGAAATCTTCTTAACATCCCTGTGAATAATATGAGTTTTCAGCTTCCACCCATGCCCCCTTGTTCTGTTAGTATTCAGTGTGAACATTTCATGTATTTCCACTCTGTCAATTCCCCTATTTTATTTTTCTATCATATCCCCCACCCACCCCTCCATTTTTTCTATTGTTGTCAGGTTCAGTTCCTTCAGATACTCTTCATACCTCATCCCTTGTATCCTTGGGACAAGCCTTGTCGCAAACTTCTGAACCTTTTCCAGTTTCCTTATGTGTTTCTTCAGGTGGGGACTCCATGATGGCACGATATACTCTAAGACTGGTCTCATGTAAGCAGTGTAAAGTGCCCTAAAAGCCTCCTCACTTTGGTTTCTGAATGATGTTCTAACTTTTGCCAGTGTACAGTACGCTGCTGCTATCTTATTTATGTGTGCATCAGGAGTTAGATTAGGTGTTACATTCACTGCCAGGTCTCTCTCAAATTGTCACAGGTAGGTAGTTTCCCTTCATTGTGTACTGTTCCTTTGGTCTCCTGTCACCTAATCCCTTTCCATAGCCTTACATTTGCTCATGTTGAACTCCAGTAACCATTTCTCTGACCATCTCTTCAGCCTGTTCAAGTCCTCTTGGACGATCCTGTAATCCTCATCTGTCACAACTCTTCTCATTAATTTTGCATCATCCGCAAACATCGAGGTCTCTACTCCTGTAGACATGTCATTTATGTATATTAGAAATAGAACTGGTCCCAGCACCGATCCTTGAGGTACTCCACTCGTTACTGTTCGCCACTCTAACTTCTCGCCCCTTACCATTACTCTCTGGCTCCTTCCTATTAGGTAGTTCCTTACCCATTCTATGGCCTTTCCACTTATTCCTGCCTGCCTCCACTTATTCCTGCCTGCCTCTCAAGTTTGAATAGCAGTGTCCTGTGCAGTACTGCATCAAAGGCTTTTTGGCAGTTCAGAAATATACAATCTGCCCAGCCTTCCTTCCTGCCCCATGTGTGTGTGTGCGTGTAATTACCAGAGTGCAGTTACAGGATGAGAGCTATGCTCGTGGTGGCCTGTCTTCCCAGTACTCTTTGTCGTATAACACTTTGAAACTCCTGATGGTTTTGGCCTTCAACACCTTCTCACTTAACTTGTTTCAATTAACCGTCTACCACTATGTTTGCAAAAGAAGACTTTCTAATATTTTTTTATTTGTGTGTGTGTGTGTAGACTTTATGTGAGGCAATTTTAACATGGATGGCTTCTAAATTCGGTAAAAAATTGGCTTATGAATTAGAATATTAGTCAGTTTCATATGGTCAATTATTGGTTAGAATAATAATCAATTTAATGTGGTCAATAATTGATTTTTGATGAGTGTTTGTGTATCAAATTATTAAATAATAATTAATCGGGTGAAAATGAGTTGAAAGAAAATCTTGTCATGTTGTGTAATGGTTCCCAAGAAGTGCCGGACCAACCGGGTTGTAGTGGATATGTGGGCCTGCGGGCTGCTCCAAGCAACAGCCTGTTGGACCAAACTATCACAAGTCAAGCCTGGCCCTCAGGTGGCACTTGGGGATTAGGAGAACTCCCAGAATCCACTTCAAATATACTCTAGGTATCCACTCAACAGGTAAGCAAGGAAGTGGCTTTGAATCCTGGTCAGGGTGGAACAACTAGCAATCATAGCTTATACTCTTCACCCCTGTGCATCCACCAGTAATTGGCACCTGGATGCAAGATATTCAGCCGATCAGGTTTTGGGAAAATGAGTAGATTAAGTCTTCAAAACAAGCTGTTCAAGGAAATGCTCTTTTACCCTGCAAAAAAGGAGCAGAGCAACAAGAATTTTGCTCCAGTATCCTCTACTGTATTGTGTACAAAAAAAAAATTATGTATACAGTAGTGCCTTGGCTAATGAATTTAATCCATTCCGGTACCAGGCTCGTCATGTGAAACACTCGTCTCATGAAATGAATTTCATCATTTAAAATAATGGAAATAAAATTAATCAATTCCACTACCGAAAAACATCAATATATTCAATTTTTTAATAGAAAATGGAGCAGCCTACCTGACTGACATACACAGAATGAACTTTTTGACATTCTTTTTTTTCAAATTTTTGAATTTCTTATTATTTTTTCATTTTTGTTTACTGTATGTCTTTATAAAAATGAAACAGCCTACCTGACATATACTGAACATACCTTTTGACATTTTTTTTTTTTTTTTAATTTTTTCAAATTTTTCATTTTTTTATAGAAAATGGAGCAGCCTACCTGACATACTCTGAATGAACCTTTTCGACATTTGTTCTTTTTTCAAATTTTGTAAAAAAAAAATTCTTTTTTATTTTTTTTATAGAAAATGGAGCAGCCTACCTGACATACACTGAACAAACATTTTGACATTTCTTCTTTTTTCAATTTTTTTCAATTTTTTTTTTTAATAAATAAATAATTTGTAATATTACAGCAGTCACCCCATTACATTCCTCCTCCTCCCCTTGCTCACAGTCTTCCATCCGCCAACAAGAGTCCTCAATAAAGGTAAGGTACCTGAGAGAAATATTCTGTATCAAATGTATTTTTTAGTTAATATATTTGGGGGTGTGGAACAGATTACAGTAATTAAATTTACATTATTTCTTATTGGAAAATTTTTTCCCGTTTTTGTACTGTCTTTGGGAATGGATTAACTAAGAAAACTGAGGTACCCCTGTATATATATATATATATATATATATATATATATATATATATATATATATATATATATATATATATATATATATATATATATATATATATATATATATATATATATATATATATATATATATGTATATACACACACACACACACACACAGTATCATACATACACACTGATGTAAGTATGTAATTTGGCATGATGAAGTCATTGCACTTTTTATACATCAAATTTTTGGTTTTCATTTCAAGAGCGATGAATTTTGTTAAGCCAGAATGTATGTTCAATCATTACTCCTTAAATGTCTGTTTAATCTAGTTAAAACAATTTTTCTGCAAAATCTTGATTAAAGAAATCAGTTTAGGACATTGAAAAGCCAGTGGGCTGCTTTCAAAAAGTGTTCAATATAGCTGGGTTTCATTTTAAGGGGGACGAGTACTGTTGAATTCACTATTATACGTTCAGCAATGTTAATAAAATCTTATATTTTATAATATATGTTATTTCATTTTCTGTATGATAAATTTCTTAGAGCTCATTGTGTTTTTCCTCATAAAATCTTAATTAATTACTACATGGTATGTTTAAAATGAGATGTCTGGGAGTGCATATCCCACGTATAGCCAAGAATTTACTGAATATATATTTGTAATGACATCATTCTCGTCACGCTATTGCTGTGGGGGTCAAATCATGCTGTGTCTTATTATATTGTAACACGAGCGGGGAAAATATATCTTTTTTGTCCATTATCCCGCCCTCAGTTAACTATTCTAGAGTTCCCCCAGAGTTACCACAGCAACCTCTCTATTTGAACACCTTGTCACCTAGGTATTTGGTTACCTAGTACTACACCAACAAGGCATTGTACCTGATCAGCTACCAGCAACTCTAGAGAACTCTAGAACATTTCACTGCCACCACCTGATTCACTCCACCCAGATTAATCCCCATAATTGACGATGAATCAGGCAACCGCCAATTAAACATATCTCCCTGAATATGGCTCCCCAGTTATGAATAGGAGGGATGAATTTACTATTAAAGGTGGCTTACTGAACTAGAAACAAGGGAAAATCTATTGAAATGGTAAAGAAACTTACAGGGAGCCCGTGGTGTTATCGGCCAAAGCCCAGGATCTAAAGATCCACATAATCATGAAAGACAATAAAGGGAACTCACTAAACACGAATAAATTAATAATTAAGTTTATTAAAACACAAATTATACACAAACACTCCCTAGCTGATAATATCCTAAGCGAGCAATGGCATGATTTCTTTAACAATACATTAACAAAACAGACTTTTTCCTTTCCACCTGCAAAGTCCTGGGGCCAGAAGTCGTGACCTTGACCTCCCCCCTCAGGAGGAGGAGTCGCCTCCTCCAGTCGCAGCTCAAACCACACTGACTTCTTAGCCTGCTCTCTCAACTACTCTCAAGTGGAGAGATTGACCTAGGCTTGTTGTCAAATTAATCTTCAAGGATGATTAACAAAGATTAATCTTGTACTGATTACTGAAGGTGACTTAATCATCATTCCAAAACAACTGGAAAATTATCTAGATCCTTGAACAGGTAAATTATAAAGTGCAATATTGAACGATAACTTGAATTTCTCTACATTACTGAATGAACAAAAAGATGGAGTCTTGGAATAGAGGGAGGATGGAGGTGGGGGGCGAGACCCGACTCTTGCTGGTGACTTGATCTAAGGCCGGTGGTGCCAGATCTACACGAGTCATCTGCCTTTGAACTAAAGAGGAGATTTGATTCTTTATTCATAATTGACGTTAAATTAATCTACGTACTTGACAAGAGGTTATTAATTACCGTTACTTTAATACATGAATTTCTCATAGGTGATAATTTAAATACAAGGAGAAGCTGGTGACCCTTGCTTACACACCACTGCTCTAATATCCTGGGATGACCCCTACCTAACATTCCAAGGCAGAACTACCACTCCTCTGCCTGTTTTTGTACAAGGCCGTATCCACACTACCTTCAGTACAGTCACCTATCTTAAACAGCTTCGACTGTTACAATATTTGCAGCATCAGGTGTGAATATAGAGCCACAGTGGGGATTCAAGCATTGAACATAAGAATCACTGAAACTGCCAAAGGCCTATGGGCACATACAAGGCAGCTTCTATTTACATCCACCCCAACACATTTATATGTATACCTAACCTATGCTCGAAACAACCCAGGGATCCCACGTGTATTATGGTACCCGGTAATCCATTCCACAAAAACCAACAGCCCTGCTTCCAAACGTGCATTTACCCAGGTCATTCTTGTATTTATCTAATTTATATACATTATTTCGAGTTCTAGTTTGTGTTTGTACAGTATATTTGAAATTTTATTTTTACAACAGAAATAACAATTGTGTCATCATAACTATGATTGAATAGTATGTCAGTCTCTCTCAACGTTGGAACCACTGATAAAGCTCATTATTCACTTACATATGGTAATTGAAATGGAGCCCCTTATGACCCCTAGTGTGATGTTAGTGCAAGGTTTCTATAGGCAAAATATTTTCTTAAATGCTTAATTTGTTTAATGCGTGTTTATATTATGAATATCTTTTTTTATCTTTTACTTTTGTTTCAATTTTCTAACTGTATACATGTAGTCTAGTGGTAAATGATAAATTATTTAAAAAATTATATTGTTATTTATTTGGTTTAGTACCAATGTAGTTTATGAATTCCTTGGCTCTTTGTTACAAAATTTCAAAATGTGCAATACATTGGTCACAAAACAATATTTAGGATTTGTCATTTCAATGCATTTATAACATGGTCTAAACATTTTTTTTTTTTTTTGAGTTATTTACAAGAGTTGTTACATTCTTGTACAGCCACTAGTACGCGTAGCGTTTCAAGCAGGTCCCTGGAATACATATGTACACAAAAGAGCACAGTAACACTACAATCAACAGCTACATGAAAAACGTTAAAATAACAAAGCAATACCAAAATATCTTGGGACTTCAATGACAACTGCTTTGTAGCTGCATTCAGAAAATGCATTGTTCCAAGAACGTCAGTTGTTGAATGTCCTGATTTTCAGGATACTGTAGTTGAAAAATTTGCTCTCACACTGTTCTTTTGAGTCATTTGTCCCTCAATAAAATCTTCAGTGACTCTGCCTTCTCTGACATTCTCATCTTATGTCTTCCTGCAGTCATATTGGCATCCTTAATGATATCTAGCATCTCTTGAATATTCTGCTGTACAGAGTACAATAGGATCCCAATTTGACATGAAAATACATTCCTGGAGAAAAGTTTTGAATTGGATTGTGTAAGGTGCCAAGAGCCTTATGTTGAAAAATAGGATGTATTTTGTGATAAATACTGTATTTCATATATGATGATAATAAGAGCTTTTATTTAGGCAATAAAATGTATTAATAATTCCTATTGTTGAAGACAGGAGGCCTGTACAGTACTTAAGTTTATCAAGGTCCCTTAAGCGAGGTGTGATTAGACTGTGGTGACAGGGAGAAATGCTCTTGGAGAATGACACTGAAGTGTGTAAAGAACTCAACGAGAGGTTCCAGAAGGTCTACAAACCTGAATCAGATTGGTATCAAAGTAGGGATGACAGCAGATGACCAGAAACAATAGACAGAATTAAAGTCAATGTAGATGAGGTAAAAAGACACCTGGAGGAACTGGATGTAGAGAAAGCAGCAGGACCTGACCAGATATCACCATGGTTACTGAAAGAAGCTGCAGGGATCTTATGTTATTCATTAACTATACTCTTCAACTTTCACACTAGAGATAGGAGAGCCACTGGAAATCTGGAAAAATGTAAATGCAGTTCCAATATTCAAGAAAGGGCACAGACACAGCTTGTCTAAACTATAGACAAGCATCATTAACATGCTTTAAGAACAAATCTTGTTAGTATGATCTCTGTGTGTAATTAACATGTTTTCCTTGCAAGATTCTAGAAAGTCACCAGAAAAATGACTAAAACATGTTGGGAGAACAGATTACTGTATATACCAAGAGAGACAACATGACTTTAGAGGTAAAAAATCATCCTAAACAAATTTTATTAAATTCTTGACATGGTCACCAAAATAACATTAGAGAAGGGAAGATGGGTAGACTGGCAAAAAAGCTTTTCCTACAGTTCCTCACAAGAGACAACCACTTCGGCTGGACAGTAGAACGACGGTCTCGCTTCATGCAGATCGGCGTTCAATCCCCGACTATCCAGGTGGTTGGGCACTATTCCTTCCCCCTGTCCCATCCTAATTCCTTATCCTGACCCCTTCCACATGCCATATAGTCATAATGATTTCCTTCCTCACAAGAGACTAATACACAAGTGGGGAAAACAGGAAAGCCATTGGACTTTGTATTTGAGTATTTAAGAAACAGGAAACATTTGTTATAGAGAGGATATGACAGGTTGAAGAGGAGTGGAAAGTGGTGTTCCATAGGGCTCTGTTCTAGGACCATTGCTCTTTTAAATTGTCATTCACGCTTCCGTTGAAATAAACATTCCATTCACCTGGGCTCTAGGCCATGGACCCCACGAGTGTGAGGCACTATCAAGACTATTCATAGCTGAGTGGGTAGAGCTTCTGCCTCACACGTGTAGAGTCTGTGGTTTGAGTCACCTAGAGCCCAGGTGAATGGAATTGCTCTCTAAAATTTATGTAAATAATCTTGCAGTGGGAGTGAGTTAGTACATGTTGATGTTTGCAGAGGATACAGAAGTTAATAAGGAGAGTAAGAACTGAAGAGGACTGTAGGGTGCTGCAAGGATACCTTGCCAAACTTCAGGAGTGGTTTGGTTTCCAGCAACCATTACTTGAGTATACATCTCCAGCACGGAATCCACACCTTGTGAAGAATAAATAGAAACTGGAGAAGATCAGACTTCTGCAACTACAATTCTATCAGCATTGAGAGGTAGAAGCCCCCTACTTAATGTAGAAGCAGGGGGGAGAAGAGGGGTCACTACTGGCAGCTAAGTAGGAAATAAGAGACTTCTCAATTTAGGACACTGTCATGAGTCTATTGAAACAATTCTGAAGTAGGACATCAAAAGGAGAGAGGGTTAAGGTGCCTTACAAGTAGCATATGCATAGGTAACAACAATTTAAGCACCTTAGTTGATGCCTTGCCTTGAAGAAAGGATGTTGTCCTTACGTTTAAGGTGCAGATGAACTGTTCCTCTTAAAAGTGAGCACAGGATTGAGAGAACGCAATTAATGTAGCGAACTGGTAGGGTTGTGCAAGTACTGTACAGTACTCTTAACAGTTAAACTTCCAACATGTTTTGGACTGGCATGAGGAGGAGACATATACCTGGAAAGAACATTCTATGGGAATTCTTTCTACATTTATTCTGTCCAGTTCAAAATTATGCCAAAAAACTCTTGAGACAGTTCTTCAAATCTGATGCCTGAATGTAAATAAAACACAAAATAACACATTGGTCAGTTTTGAAACACAATATTTATTTTATATTTTGAGCAAAAGTTCTCATTACACATCATGGTGCTTTTTTTGAGCAACTCACACGACATATATTCTATAGTTCATAAAATAACAGACAATTAACACTTAGGTTATAATTCTGAAATAGTGAAATGGTTAACAATATTTATATCAACGTCAAGGAGAGTAGGCCTATACAGAAAGCTATGCATGATTTCAAGGAGAGTAGGCCTATACAGATGGATATACACTACTACAAGAAAGATAGACCTATCCACACCACTTTAAATTTTAACTAATGATTAGCAGAATGGTATGGAAATATGTTAATTAAAGCCTCTCAGATTAAGGACAGAATTAAAATAGTGGATATTATTCTTAGCAAAGATGTAAAAAAAAAAAAAGATATTTTGACGCACATTTTCACCCTTCATTAATATTTTAAAAATACTAATATATACATACAGCAGACCTGCAAAAATTTACATTTTGATAATAAACTTGGTTAATGGTTTATTGAGCAGTGACACTTTGATGTGTCATTGAATCTTTCTCTCAGGTTATGCCTGTTTATGCATATTTCATATTGTATATTTATAAATATCGTACCTAATAGCCAGAACCACACACTACTAGGGGTAGTAAATAAGGACCATTTTTGCCTAACACCTTGAGCAAATTGTACATTATTAATTATTTCTCTAGGAATTTTTAACTATTTAATAATAATACTATTATAGTTATATTGGCAACACAAATTAGTTACTGGTAGGCATATTTTATGTATAAGGCAATGCAATTTTGAGGAATAATCTACGTACTTACGGTAGGTCAGTTCAGGCTTCTGGTAATCCCGTTGTGCTTCATATCAAAATAATAATGCATTTTTTTTAATTAAACATACTTATTAATCTGGAAGGTGCAATCTTTGAAAAAAATACATTTTAGAGAATTTGGCTTGTTAGGCAACTCTGGCTATTTTGTGCTAATTCTGTATTTTGTATACTATATATATATNAGACTCCGCTCCAATATAGAAACATCAAGAAATATGGGCCAATAGGCCTTCTGCAGTTACAGATCTATTCTTCCCTTTAGCTTATACCCATTGTTTCGTGTTTGTTCTCACCTCACCCCAAACCATTGTAACATGTCACCTCACCCAAATGCAGGTATAAAAAAGAAAAGCTGTTTAAACTCTGTTCAGTGTGTGTAACTAAAGTCTTTGAAAATGTAATAAGTTTTACGAAACGCGCTCAAGTGTCGCGTCAGACTAAGAAATAAAGAATGAATTTTGGAGAATTGATTTTTCATTTACCGTCATCAGTAAAAACAAACATAAGGAAAATTGAGAAAATTCGTGTTAGAATTATTAATCTTACTTTTTCGGTCATATTTAATAACATATGTCTACAGGAAAGACTGCTACCAAAATATACTAATATATATATATATATATATATATATATATATATATATATATATATATTATATATATGTATATATATATATATATATATATATATATTTAAATAATTTTATAATTATTATTTAGTTTTTGAGATTTTTTTCAATTCAATTTCTTTCTTTATTATTTTTTTCAACTGGATTTTGAGCTGCTTTGGGGAGTATTATTATCAATTATCAGGAGAAAGCACTAAGCCATTAGCTATAAGCACTCCCCAAAGTAGCCATGCTTTGGGGAGTAGTGACTTCTAAGAGCTTATACAGCCCTTGCTTTAAACAATGACCCAAAGTCCATTCCATGTACCCGCCAACTCCCCTGTTTATGAATGAAAAACGGCTGGATGGAATGGATTTGGTCTGAGGATGGGTTGTACATGAAATATATAGGTTCTCTTTAACCGGTTTAGCCGTGGTTGAAAAAGTATCTGTGTTCTGTGCTATATTTTTGGCTTGTTGAGCTTGAGGCTGTTGTTCTTCGTCACCTTTTGTCATCTGTAAAAGTTACAGCTCCCTTGCCTAATGGCCTAACAAACTTCCTGTCCACGCTAATGGGAAAGTATGTGAACCAACTGAATAATTAGCATGTTGTTGTTGTTTTATATTTAGCTACTCACAACAAAATGTTCATGTAGCATGGACTATAGTGAGCCTGTAAATAGTTAGTAACATGACTTTTATATAACTTTGTTAAACAAACTTTAGCTACACTGTAAAAGCAAATTATATTTTTTTACCTTACACGCTAAGCATTTAAACTTGCTTGACAATCAATACTTAAATTATTATGATTACTTTTTTATTGTAAACTATTAAATGTTCACAGCTTAAGTTACTTTTAATATTTATATTCAAGTTCATTATTTTACAGGAAACGTTTTCCAGTGTGCAATATTTCCGTATCACAAAGACTCTAAATATAATTTTTTTTCAATATTTCTATGCTAAAATGAAATTATATGCAATATATTTATAAAGTATATTAATAAATAAAAAGTGTTTCGTTAAAAAATATTTACAAATAGGAATTATTAAATGATTTGAAAATGAGTGAAGGGAAGCGAGGCTGCTCGACCCGTAATTAGCAACGTTTTGGGCAGTTCACTCAGGCCTCGGCTCCCACACCTGTACAAAGCTATATTTAATGCAAATGTTTCTTAACTAGTTTTGTGTGTGCAGTGTAGGTAAGTTGCATCAACTTTGTGTCGTGGTGTGAGACAAGGGAGGTATAGGCTCCCTGGTGCTGGCTGGAGGCTCTAGGTCTAGGTCTAGGCTCCAGCTTTCTGTCTGGGCCATATTGCCAAGAAAGTTATCATATATAAAAACTTTCTTCTCTGGGTTTAAGTTGGGATATATCATAGCATTAATGTTGATAACCCGTAATTATTTATTTCATGATATTTTAACTATGAGATTTGCACAACAGTGGCCCCAATAGTAGTCATTTTACATCTTCGTTACTCATTAAAATATCTTGACCTCACAATGAAAATTAAAGAAAAAGTTAAGTTTTTGTATATATACTCCATGTTGTGTCACATCACTGACTTAATTCGTTTACCGCCTTGGATCTTGTTGGATATTACTAATTTATGGGCCACCACAGATGAGGCCTGTTTTGAACTCGATCAGTTTCCAGACAAAATTCATTGCCTGCTGGTGGGAATGGCTATAACCTGTAATAGGTGTCTTTGGCATGTGACAAGATTCTGGCAATCTCTAACTATTCCTGGTGAGGTGGGTGCCTGGCCCCACTTTGCACAGAAAAAAAGACTAGAATCAATTCTCATTACACCAAATAGCATATATGTCGGGTATCTTCATTAAACCTGGGCAATCAAATTAAATTCTAAGCCCTTACTGAAAAATATACAAGCTGTTCTTGCCAAATGGCAAAAAATACATCAGCTTTCATCTAGTATCTGTGGAAGAGAAAGACCCACATGCTCATAATGTCCCAAAGGCAAATTAGGAGCTCTCCAAAGATTCACCAACTGCTGGCACTTCTCAGTCAAGCCAACGCTGGATCCGAGGACCGGGCCGCGGGGACGCTAATCCCCAAAATCATCGCAAGGTAACCCCAACTGCCTCAGATCAGAACACAAAAATCTATTGCCTTCTCATTGAGCTTGTGCAATATGCGTGCCAGTTACCATATCAATCCAGGCTGTTAAAGAAGAATGCTTTATAACAATAAAGTATCCCAGTGTGTTAAAATCTCAACACACTCTCCAGGTATAGTGCAAGACTGATGTTGGGCCTATTGTCAAGGTCAAACCAAGAGTCCAAATTAAGTGATTGAGCTCCTTTTTGAGTTAAATGCTTTATAGGTTAGTGGTGGATGCTAAACACTGGTGATGCTAAGGATTATAAAGCTAATGTTAATGTGACTGAATTTCTTAATGTATTTTCATAAGGCAAAGTCATTAGTTGAATGTCTCTCATGTATAAATTAGCCAAATGATCTGCTAAACCTATGTTGTTAGAGTTCAGCATGAATTGTTAGGCAGCATGCATTTAAGAAGAGTCAGATATGACCCGAATTCTGTTGTTTACTATGATGAAAGCTGCGTATATGGCAACACACAAACTGTCAATGGAAACAAGATTAGATTTCTGTATGTAAATCTTGTTTAAAATAATCTTAACAGTGATTTTCTCTCTTGATGCATAATAAAATAAAATAGCACTGCATTGCTTTGATAATTACAGTTATACTAACCGAAACAAATAATGAAGCATCCCTGGGATGTACATCTGTTGTGTCTGTAATCCTTAGTTAATGACTTTGTTGCTCAGAAGATTGTCCATTTAGTACCACTGTGAAAGTCCTGTGCATTTTCTTATATGAGTTTATTTCATATCTTGGCAAGACCAAGATATTGTCTAAGGCACTTTTTGGGCATTGCTTTTCATATGTATTGTACAAGAGATGTGGAAAATTTTTGTTTTTCTTATACAATATCTTAAATGAAACCATGCCAAATGATTTGCCAAATACATGCATGTATACATAATTGCCAAACACATGCATGTATACATAATTAGAAAGAATATTTTCTGATTCAGTAATTGTCAAATTCTCATGCTAACAGCACACAAAATTTAAACAAAAATTTTTAATTTTCCTAAACTGCTTGGATCATTTTGGTGTTTAATTTTTTGCATTAGTACAGTATGTACAGTACTGTACAAATACAGTACATAGTACAAGTAAATAAAAGATGTTTTTTCTTCCAGATACATTATTGGTATTATTTTCTGAAGCAAGGAAGATGTCGCTATCAAAACGAGAATATGAAGACTACAAGTCAGCTGTGGATAAGATGGTGTACAAGTATGTGGCACGTGACAGGTCAAGTGTCGTGTCCGCTATAACACACGCTGTTGATTCTGGGTGTGACAAGAGGAAAGTTGAAGACAAATTAATGGGCTATGTAGATAAAAACCTGGCATATAAATTGGCAGAAAAGGTAAGAATAGAGAATTTTGTTTTGGAAGGATGTAGGAAAATACTGGTTTGGAAATAGGGTAGTACTGGTTTGGAAATAGGGAAGTACTGGTTTGGAAAGTGGAAAGTACTGGTTTGGAAAATGGAAAGTACTGGTTTGGAAATTGGAAAGTACTGGTTTGGAAATAACATTTTGAGTGGGTGGAATGGGCAGTCAGCTATCATTATTGTGACATGGTTTAACAGATTTCAAGAATAGGTTGAATAGGCACGTGGGTAAGAAATTAAATTAAGCAGGACCCGCCTAGTACAGTATAGGCCAACATGTCTGCTGTTGTACATACCAATTCATATGTTCTTATATTAGTGCTAAAAATCTTGAATAATTTTTTCAGGGGCCATGTTCTAAATAATGATTAGTCCAGATAAGATATCAATCTAAAGTGTTTAAAGGAACTTAAATACAGTAATTGGTGGTCAGCGCAGCAGCAGCAGTGTGATGTGCCTCACACTACAGAAATGGATGCTTTCTTTTGCCTATCTTGAGGTTATCTTGAGATGATTTCGGGGCTTTTAGTGTCCCCGCGGCCCGGTCCTCGACCAGGCCTCCACCCCCAGGAAGCAGCCCGTGACAGCTGATTAACACCCAGGTACCTATTTTGCTGCTAGGTAACAGGGGCATAGGGTGAAAGAAACTCTGCCCATTGTTTCTCGCCGGCACCTGGGATCGAACCCAGGACCACAGGATCACAAGTCCAGCGTGCTCTCCGCTCGGCCGACCGGCTCCATGAGTAGCTCCTACTACTCAAGTTTGGAGAGTACAAAGATAGTCTGTTTACTTAAGTAGACTCACATTATAACTAGAAAGAATGCTACTACAGGATGCATAAAATTCACTTTGTTTGGGGAGAAAAGTAATGTTGAGCAGTCATGAATGTTGGCCTTGGCATGGGACAAGGAGAACTCCTAGGTGAAGCAAGGCATAATAGATACAGATATGTGCTTCTTATTAAGTCAGTTTCAATTCACTTAAAATTCTTGCATATGTTTTAAATGTCTTGCTGGGATTTAAATATGAAAGCCATACCAGATGAAGGAATTTGAACCAGTTGATGTGCACTGTAGAGGTATATAGTGATTTTATTTCTCAGTCTAAATCCAGCTGTTAAGTAGTACTGTATAACATTCAGAGAATATGTCACAGTATTGTGGCTGAAAATAAACACTCAAACCCACTGAAGGGCAAGAGCTACGAGGAGAGGTTAGAGGCATTAAATATGCCAAAACTAGAAGACAGAAGAAAAAGAGGTGATATGATCACTACATACAAAACAGTATCAGGAATTGATAAAATCGATAGGGAAGATTTCCTGAGACCGGGAACTTCAAGAACAAGAGGTCATAGATTTAAACTAATTAAACAAAGATCCCGAAGAAATATAAGAAAATTCACTTTTGCAAACAGAGTGGTAGACGGTTGGAACAAGTTAAGTGAGAAGGTGGTGGAGACTAAAACCGTCAGTAGCTTCAAAGTGTTATATGACAAAGTGTGCTGGGTAGACGGGACACCACGAGCGTAGCTCTCATCCTGTAGTTACACTTAGGTAATTACACATGAAAAGAAAGTAACAATGTTTTAGCCTTCCTTGAACCCTTATCAGTTGGGACTTGATGAGAGTCCAGGTTGGGCTGAAATGTTGTAATGACTTGGTAAGGGTTCAGGATGTGCCAAAACATTTTAACTACTTGATTGCGAATCAGGAAAGGCTGAAACATCATTATGACTTGATAAGGGGTCCAGGACAATTCAAAATGTCACTCGGTGACTGAGTACTGTATATAGGCCTACAATATAATATGTACATCTATATTGCATGTAAATCTATTCCTGGCATAGCAAAAAAGAAATCTCCAGCAATCTTTTCCTTTGATTCTATGCTGTCTGATAATGTTGTCCAGAAATAGTGTACTGTAGATTCAGACACCAGCAGAAACACTAAATTATAATTTTATGAAAACTGCAAGTCAATAGTGTGTAATAATCTCGTCATACAGTAAGCAATTAAAAACAATAGCTGAATTTTTGTTACAGGTCTGTGTTAATGTTATTACACCCATATACCTGCATTATAACCATATTTACATAATTTGTATAAAAAAGACTAATAATAAAAATCAACATATGATAGTAACCACATTACCCAGGGAATAACACATGATGATAACTGAACTTTAGGGGTTTTAGTTCCTAAACCACCCAATAGTATCAAAGCATGGCATGAATATGCAAATTTCTTTGCGGAAATACCTGTTTTTTTCAATAAGAAACCATTCTTGCAAACACACTTGTTGGTCCTATCTATACCATCCCCAGACTGCGTCAACACCACCTTACTCTAGCTGGACTCGATACCTTCCTTGAGATGAAGTTTTGTGACACAGTTTTGTTATGGTGTTCTATGATCTTCACTTCGTAATATCAAGCACAGTTGGCATTGTTATACTGTAAAATACTCAGAACAGATCAGCCCCTGAGGGAAATCATCTTCGAACCTGAATTAGAGTATCTTCAGTTTGTTGACAATCAGCAATACAACTCATATCATTTTGGGTATACTGTACCACTAGATGAATCCTTTGCTCACACATTCCAAGGGGTTTGAGAAGACACGAAGGATGTTAACATTAACCAACAAATGGGAATAGTTTCAGGGAGTAATTACCTGAATGGGCACTATAAAAAACAATAATACATATAGGTTATTCATCTTCCTTTCCAGCAGTGTCACCTTTCTCACACATACCTATAGGCCTGTTCCTTGTCATGTCTTGCCCTGTTCTCATGGCTAGTCAGATAACTTAAGCTCGTTATCTGCATATTATTTTGCATAGGCAGCTACATATACATAGGAGGCCCGGTCGAGGACTGGGCCACGGGGATGCTAGGCCCTGAAACCATCTCAAGGTAACATGCTTTTATCATCCATTAGGTGATTGTCAGATACTGTGTAACTGAATATGAAATAGATAGATAAGTGATATTTTTGTATTTTTTTTAATATCAATAGCTTTCTTTCACTATATTATTCATAATTTTCTTCACCACATGAAATAATAATATATGTATTGTACTGTATGTATAACATGTTTATGGCAGTAGTCTAGCTCACTCTATCTTTTGTTCTTATGTTTATTTAAACTGATGTATGTCAAAATTCTCTACATACTTTTGCAGGCATTTGTATTACTAGAAGATCTAGGAGCAAAAGTTAAAAGTACATCATCTAGAAAACGTACCCACAAAGATGATAATGAACGCGATAAAGAGACTAAAAGGGCAAGGGTCAAAGATGAAAAGGAATCTTCCTCGGATACTAAGCCATCTCATGTGCCATCATCTGGACCAAATAATGCAGTTAGTCCAGGGCAAATTCAAGCTCAACAGGTAAGCACTACTTTGTATAAACTATTTTAATATTGATAATAGTACAGTAATACTAATAATATGATTCTCCAGCTTGGTGCCTTCTTTTGATAATTACTGCATTTAATATGAATTCCAATATAGGCTAATACAGTAAAGAAATACTTATAAAATGCAAAATAAGAATAATAAAATTGGTACCAGTGGCAAAACATTATTAACACTAATAGTAAACACAATAGTAACCGAGGTCACCAAAATTTCTGGCTTCACTAATAGGTTTGTTGAGTTACAGTCTGATCAGATCTTCCTCACTCTTGTGTTTGACCCATGAATATTGTATGAAGAAGGCACAGCATTTCTTTTGCCAGTCTTGCTGTTACTGACTTTTAGCTTAACATGTTATGGTGCATTACCCTGATTATTCTGCTCTCATTAGGCTTTCTCTCTTTTGCATTCCCTACCATAAACTCTCAGTGACATTCATGCTCAATTCTCGCATCCTCACATCTCGGACATCTTACAGGGTCAGTATTCGATCCCTTATGATCCAAGTGGGCACTGTTTCTTCACTCTGTCATCATATCCCAGCTCCTTGTCTTTCCTATCCCAGCTCCTTGTCCTCCAATCCCTTCCAAGTACTATATAGTCACACTGGCTTAGCTGTTTCTCTTGATAATTATTTACCTTCCTCACCCACCTTGTCCTCCCTTCTTTCTGGCCCTCCTTCCATCCTTGTGCTCTCAAGTATATTATTATTACTAGTCATAATGGTAATTATATGTTTTTATTTGACTTTAAAGTGATAGCCATGCCTGCTAGTCTTATTTTCTAGCAACCTGAATCGTGTTACTGAAATAAGAACACAATTGAAGGATCTTGGTAGTACAGTTGGGTTCATTCTTGACTCGTGGTTTGGAATCTTGGGTTCGAAGCTCAGGGACAGGGCATGTTTGCTTTCACCTAATACCTATGTTCACCTAGCAGTAAATAGGTACCTGAGAGTTAGGTAACTGTTGTGAGGTTGCATCCTGGGGAAGGGCAGTAGTTCGACCTTGGAGGAGCTCGATACGAGCTTAAAGTATATATACACAGGCCGCATGTCCCCAACAAAATGATTTACATAGTTCCTCCGAAAAGTATGAACATTCTAAAAATATTATCTATTCATTTAACATAGTCAAACTATTTCAATATTCTCTCTTTAATCTTGAGATTTACTGTCCAGCACTCCAAGGCTTCATATGGATGGTTTTTATTCCTTTATTCTAGCATCATGTGTTTCCTAGATTATAAATTTGTATTGAACAATAATGATGCAGTAATAGTATGTTATACTGTATTAACTTTAAATACCTTAGCCTTTTTCTGGTAGTTTGGGAAACCCATTTGAATCATGTGTTTCATTTTTAGTTTTACTTTCATACCTAAAGATATTTAAATCAGATCTAAAACAAATTGAGAAATTTCTCAGTTTGCTTTAGATCTGGTTCACATATGTATTTGGGATCTGTATTGCTTGTGGGAACTATACTGCCCGTCATGGGATGTATAGTATAAGTGCTGTATGTATTGGGAATGTATATTGCTTGTGGGCCTTTTAATGCCATGGTGTAATATTTTAATCAATTCAATTATATTTTCACAGATAAAGGACATCATGGCTAAAGCTCAGGCTGTAATTGAAGAGAGAAAGAAGGCCATGGCCAACCTTCAGTCTCCCGAACCAAAACCGACCACTAATGGTGCAGGTAAGTCTAAGGTGTTTGTGTCTGTCTTTAATTTTAGCATTTGTAGTTAGTAAAAGTGGCTCCAATGTAAGTACAATATATGTAATTCCTGTTATTGGGAACCGGAAGCCTGTACTTAGACTTTTTGAGGTTCCCCTTTTTGAAGTGACTGTCCTTTCCCAGAATGCAACTGTGTTATATATTTTACTGCTTAGCAAGCAGATGCATCAGGTGGAAAGAAACATTCCCAACCACTTCTGTCCCACCCAAGGATTGAAGTTAGGTCTCAATGTGCTACATGACCCTGTGGAGAATATGTAGTTGGATATGTAGTAATTTTTAAAACTAGAAAAATCTTTCTTCCTAAGGTATTTACTTGTCAGAATTTTCAAATTTTTGATTGATTATTGATTATTTGATTGATTACCAACAATCATCATAATGTTTATTCTAAAAGGAAGAATTAAGAATATAGGCTGAGGAAGAAAAAGGGATGACAACAAAGGAAAAAGGGTAATGATGGAGAGAATCAAACAAGTAGAGAATGTAGTGGTAAAATAGGGAACAAGACCAGGTAAAACATTTCTTAAAGTAATAGAAAGCTCAAAGGAAAGGGTGATTATTAAGCCAGCAATGATAATACTGTAAGAATAATTAATTTTGTTGGAGTTAGGAAGCCTGTTTATATATACACTTAAGGCTTATTTGTAAGTCCTTCCCCCCCTCCTCCCTAGGTGGAACTACTGACCATTCCCAGGAGGCAACCCACAACAGTTGGCTAACTCCCAGGTATCTGTTTACTGTGTAATTACCTAAGTGTAGTTACAGGATGAGAGCTATGCTCGTGGTGTCCCGTCTTCCCAGCACTCTTTGTCAAGTAAAGAGAGGCAGAGGCTACAGCTTCACCATAGCTTTGAGGACATAATAATATCAGAGGAAACAGATCAGTAAGAGTATATACTAGGGAAAGCAACAGCGGGGTACATGAAGATAACAGTAGGAGTGATTTACAGCCCTTACCATGTAGTAGAAGGGCTGTGATAAATGTAACAGACCTTACCTAAATTAATGGAAGGAGGTAACCACAGTAGCAAGGGAAGTGAAGGATAAGATTCTTATTCATTGGGATATTCAACCATATGTCAAATGGACAGGATAACAAGACCTCCATGGTAGTGACAAGACATGGAGATCAAATCTGGTGGACACAGTAGACAAATGCTTCAGTACCCTTGAAATGTGCACATCATCTTAAGATGCTCAATCCATCGTGCACGTAACATTTTAAGATGTTTCAGTTACTTTGCAACATTTAAAATTATCTGTGGTCCTAAATGGTATTTGAGGCCTTCAGTAAAAATTTGCCATCTTAAGAAAAAGTGATATAATATTTGGAACATTTTCCTGGGCTCATGACATGGCTTTTAATAATATTGAACAAAAACCCTTGTTTTGAATTTTATTTTTCTGTGCACATAAAAATATTGTATCTTATGTATCCTTTATGCAATGTAAGATTTAAGGCAACATGTCACAAAATCAACACAAGGAAAGAGAGGTGGCCGTTAGCAACACTAGACCTGGTGTAGACCTGGCGCCAGATTCACGAAAGGACTTACGCAAGCACTTACGAAGTTGTACATCTTTCCTCAATCTTTGACGGCTTTGGTTACATTTATTAAACAGTTCACAAGCATGAAAACTTCCCATTCAATTGTTGTTATTGTTATAAACAGCCTCCTGGTGCTTCGGAGCTTATTAACTGTTTAATAATTGGAAACAAAGCTGCCAAAGATTGAGAAAAGGTGTACAGGTTCGTAAGTGTTTGCGTAAGTGCTTTCGTGAATCTGGCCCCCGGTGTTTACCCAAAATAAGGCAGAAGTTGAGAAGATGGATTATGAGTAGGAAATTTATAAATGTTCATATCTTGGACTGATGAAGCTTGAAATGCTTATAAGATTGACATGTATTTTAAATTGAATACCATTCTTTATGATATATAAATATCCATGTGTTTAACATTCATATTTTTTATTCATTCCAGCTGTGCCTTTAATACCCCAATCCCCATCAGTAGTGCTAGGATCTGTTGGTGGTGGTGATGTAACCTCGCGTATTGCTGAGCTTCAGGCCCGCATTCAGGCACAGCTGGGAAATGCCTCTGCTCTAGGACTAGCAACTTTACACATGGGGGCAGCCCTGAGCACTACTGTTGCAACAACAGTTAAACCTTTAGGAGAGCAAAGCAAACCAACTCCACTCATCTTGGATGCAGAAGGACGAACTGTTGACCAGAGTGGGAAGGAGGTACATCTAACTCAACGAATTCCCACACTAAAGGTGAGATGGGTACCATATTTTCTGGCAGATAGGAGGCACAGTTTTGGGGCCACACAAAAGAAGTATAAATTGTATTTACATGCAAAAAAAAAAAAAAAAATCCTGTACAAAATCACTTGAACATCACTTTCAATAAATGTTTGATGAAACATATTAAAACTGTTTACTGAGAGGGTCCCCTTGGTGGCTCACTGGTGCTAGCCACCTGGATAGCTCTGCACATATCATGTCAAACACCAAACCCTTGTGAGTTTTTAAAAGCCTGTTACACACCTGACTCCAAAACCTAGTCAACTCAAAGAGGCACAGGAAGCAGGGGGTCCATTGCACTGTCCTGTAGGTTTTTGGCAGTTTTGAAAATTCAGTTTTCTAGGTAACCCTAAGCAGATTTATTGGGCTCAATTAATTCTTCTAAACCATTGTTGTTTTTTGTTGCAAAATTTTTCTCTCCAGATTCTTCACCATTATTTTTTATTATTATTTTCTGTAGCACTATGGAGAAAATGCATGTTATTGTAGGCATGAATGTTGTGGAAACAGGTCTACAGGTTAAGGCTTCCTGTGTGTGTCTCCTTTTTAACTCTGTATTTTACAGTTTTACTGATAACTGGGCATTTACCTGTCACTTAGCATTACAGGGACAAGTAAGGGGCAGCGGAGTACAGAGTACTGTACTCTTCCAGTCATTTTTTCCACACACATTGTGATACCTAGTTTGGTTGTGCTGTCTTTGTTTTATTACATCAGTTGTGTGTGTGTGTCTTCCCTCAGTGACTACAGTGCTGTCAAATGTTACCAATCTGACATCTCCCATTCTCAGTCTCTCTCTCTCTCTCTGGTTCTATTGTACAGTATACCATTTCTGCAATCCCTTTGTTTAATTACTAACAGACCCCCTGTCATTGTCCATTAGGACATTTCCATCTCTTCTTAGCTTAATCATGTTGTACTTTACAGTTTTTTCCTTCCTCTGTAAAAATGAAAAACTTGGGACTGTGTTTTCACTTTAGCCACAGTGTCATTTTCAAACTGCTATTCTGCTTTCCCCCTTACTCCGGAGTACTAATTTCTGGCTCTTCTTATTGCCTACGTGTTGTCTACATTCTATTTTTTCCGTGCCTTCTTGTTCCTGCACTGTCTG
>WNGS01001312.1:51648193-51682971 GCA_020271785.1 Procambarus virginalis
TTAGTGTGATTTCTGTGTGGGAGGTACACTGTATAAGCCAGAAATATAGAATACACACATGCTCACATTTTCACATGAATATGACAGTATTCAGTTTCCTGTATCAAAATTTATGCCAAATACTGTATTGTAGAATTTTTTGAATTCAGACATTGATGCTATGATTGCATATGATTTTATTGTTAACATATCATTCATTTTGAAACTTTCATAAGGGTTGCAAAACATAAACATACTTAGTCTGACAAGACTGAGTGAGTTACAGTTTGCACATGGATAAGAGAAATATGTATAACAAATGTAAAAATAGCTGTTATCGTATTTTTCTTCTTTAGGGTAACGGATTTCTCCAATGGGTCACACAAGTTCAAGGTTGAAACTAATGCAAAGCAACTCTTCCTGACTGGCACTGTCGTGCTTTTCAAGGACATTAATGTTGTTGTCGTTGAGGGTGGCCCTAAACAGCAAAAGAAATATAAAAGGTAGGTACACAGTAAAGCTTCATATGCATGTGGAAATTCTGGGTGGGTTTGTAGGGCATTTAGTTTTTTCTGGAATAGAAGGATAACTGCAAATGATGTAAATTAAGTTATTTTCTGCTAATAATTTTTTTTTCAATTGTTGAAGTAACATTTTCCACCTTCTACATTGTTCTTTTATGTGATTCAGTGGTCCACTTGTGTTTTCTTAACGAGTAAGCTTCAATATATATAGTCAGGCAGGAAAATATGTATTAAGGGACTTGTAGCATAGACTTGTCTATGTGCTTGTCTCACAATCAATAAACCTGGGTTCATTTCCTGGGCAGGACAGAAATATGAGCACAATTTCTTTGGAATTGATTCCTCTGTTCACCCAACAGTAAAATAGGTACCTGGTAATTGGCAACTGTTGAGAGATGGATTTTGGGAAAGGTCAGTAGCTGACTTTTATTGGGTCAGGACCTAGGGGACCTGGATAAGCCTAAATACCGGCTTCCTGTCTTAGACAACAATAAGCTACAATATTGTATGACAACCCACGAAGGTCCATGTAGAGGTCTTTGGGAAACACCAGACACAAATTTAACCAGGATAACAGGTATTCAGAAGTAATATCCAAAGTAAACTCCTGTGGCTAATGGGACAACCAATATTGGCCTAAATTAACCTAGCCATTGATGAAAGTACTCTAAAGTACCCCTAATCTACAGTAGGTGGCAGCACTGTTGATAGCTATGCTTCCCCTTCTATCCATGTGACCCACTGTCCATGTCTTAGACTTGGGTAAGTTCCCTCTACACACATACATACCTCATACTGTACTGTTGTTTGGTCTGCTTTGTTTACCTTTCCAAGCAGGTCTCTCTGATGCTGCAATTCTTGTCCATTTTCTCCTTTCTTCCATGAGAAAGGAGACGTTTTTTTATTTCTGGCAACCCCCCCTCTCTCTTCTACCAAAACTCTTAAGCTTTTGGTGGAGAGGGGGGGGGGGTGGTTGCTTTGCTGAAACCGATGTGTGGTGCTGCCACCTGATGACAGTAGGAGTAGCTTTTTCTCTTAACTGACAGTTAACTGAGCAAAGCTAATTGAGCAATAATTGGTGTTGCTTGTGTTACTAAGTGCAGGGGGTGTTGAGCAGAGGTGTGTGGTCAAATTATACACAAGACTGTTTGATATAGCTTATGTTCTGATTATCATAACCATATACTGTATATCATTTGGTTAGGATATATTAGCATAGATTAGGCTGTGTTAGGCATGGTTAGGTTAGTTTGGGTTAGGTTAGATTGGTTAGGGTTAGTTTAGATTGGTAAGGTCAAGTAGGTTTTAAAATCCATTGGCAAACCATCTTGTGCATGACGTTACTTGTATCCACTGAGCACATTCCATAGGATAAATTAATGTGATCTTATTAGTAATGTCATTGTTATTCGCCAGAGACATTGTTAATAAATCTAGGCACATTTGCATTAATGTATTTGTTGAATTTAAGTATTATATTCACTTAAGAAATAGGCCATAGTTAAAACTTGTATTAGTAAATAATATGTTCGTTTTATAATTTTTATCTGTTATACTTTTGACAGATTAATGATGGAGCGTATCAAATGGGCAGAAGAATCACGGTGCAAAGATGCAGATATTGAACCGAAATGCCAACTGGTTTGGGAGGGAACTACCTCAGAGAGGAGCTTCGGTGAGGTGAGAAACCTTATCATGCATTGCTATTGTTGGTAGTCCTGGTCAGGATACCTTGTGCTTTTTGTCATGTTTCTTTACTAATTTGTATTTTACTGCAAAGATTGTGCATGAGACCTTGGAGTGCTTTATCATTCTGATGTGACGCTTACAGCATAATGTATGACCATAGAAGTAAGCTTTTCATTTAAAATGATTGCAAAACATACCATTTGCCTTTTTTCTTTGTTTAAGTATGATATCTTGAGAATGTCTATTCATATTTACTTCAATCTTGCAACACAAAAGTTTGAACATAAAACTGAACTTCCTTTTGAAATTGTGCAGTGCAACCTCTTGGAGGACACTTTTAGTATGTTTGTATTGCGACTTCTCAAAAGTTTATCACACATTTTTTGGAGGGCTCTGTCAGTGGCTCCTTATTGCTACATCCTGGTTGGTTCCATCCAATTTGAATTACACCAGCCCCTTGTGTCTTAAAAAGCCAACTAGAGAATGGAGGTCAATACAGTACCTGGTTACCCTGATAAAGGTGCAAGGAACAGAGGATGCAAGATCACTTGAACTAAAGGACATAACTTGCAGAAAGGGAGGACAAACCAAAAACTACAACAACATCAAATTAAAACAAAAATAAAATCCAAAGAAAGCAAAATGAGAAAATTTTAAAGAAATAATGAAATGGTATCTGATGGAGTAGCTGGAAAGGAAAGGAAGAGGTTGGGAGAGGAGAGGTGGAGGAAGAGACAGGGAGAGGTGGAGGAGATGATGGAAGAGGGGGCTGGGAGGAAGGGGGGAAGCTAGAGAGCTACAGGGGGGGGAAAGGGGGCAGTTGGTTGTTTGTTAATTATAATGCTGCTGTTTATACCTTGAAATACACCAACTATACCTGATCAACTGGGCTGTGATTCATACGTCAGAGTACAAGCAGCAGTATTTAATGGTCTGATTGACCAGACTACCACATAGCTCCACAGGAGACATCTCCCATCACGCAGGGTGCAGTCGCACCTCCACAGATCTCCAGTGTCATCTATTGATACTGGTGATGGCTCAAAAGGGCCACCACTTACGAGCTACTCATGCCCGTGCCACCTTTTGGGTGGCTTCATGTTCATCTTAACACATTCACGCGGGAGACATCTCCCGTCATGCAGCGTGCATTTGCACCTCCATTTATCTCCAGTATCAGCTCTTGATACTGTAATGGCTCAAAAGGGCCACCACTTACGGGCTATTCATGCCCGTGTCACCTTTTGGGTGGCTTAATCTTCATCAATCAATCAATCAGACTACCAACTAGGCAGCCTAGTTAGAGACCGGGCCATGGAGACACTGATTCTTGAATTGCTTTGTGGTAACCTCAAGGTAAT
This sequence comes from Procambarus virginalis, assembly GCA_020271785.1. NCBI lineage: Eukaryota > Metazoa > Arthropoda > Malacostraca > Decapoda > Cambaridae > Procambarus > Procambarus virginalis. The sequence continues at coordinate 51,651,747 of WNGS01001312.1, forward strand.
CATAGTGGTTGTGCAATACCTTCCTCTATCGTCTATCATGGCATTTAGTAAATTTTCAGTCTTTATCTTTGCATATTGATAAAGCAATTTACTTTTGTGTAACATATGTATGTTCCATTCTTGTTCCAATGGCATTGCATTGTTGTTTGTGTAGTGGCCAGAGGACCTTTGCTTTACTTGCATGAGAAACTTGCTGGAATTTTGTTTGATTAGATAACAAAATATACCATTTTTAGCATGAGGTTATTAATTGATTGATACAGATTGAAACATCTTTTTTTACCATCCTACTTAAAACTACCCAAATAATTCATTACATATTTTAGCTCATAAATAGAACATGAAGTGCTTTCTTTTCCAGAAGAGATCATTTCCAAACAGACATGTTATCTCGTTATTTTTTGCCTCCACAGATGCTGTTCAAGGCCTGTCCTACAGAATCATTTGCAAGAGATCATTTTAAAAAACATGGTGTGGAGCACTACTGGGATTTAGCATATGGGAAAAAAATTCTTGAAGAAGCTGATAGTGGTATTTGAATTATTACTAGCAATACCTTCAAGAATTCGTTGCAGATAATGAATTTTTATTTACCAAAACAGTACTTTTTAAACTGGATCAGAGGTCCACATTAACTGTGGCGTGAGGAAACTGGCATGGCAGCAATTGACAGTACAGTAATTTACTATTAAGAGTAACCTCCCGTCAAGAAATCCATCTCTTTCAAATATTTTCAGTTAAATATACTGTGTGTGTTTATTTTTATATATATATAATATATATATATATATATATTATATATATAATATATATATAGTATATATATATATATTATGTCGTACCTAGTAGCCAAAACTCACTTTTTGGCCTACTATGCAAGCCCCGATTTGCCTAATAAGCCAAGTTTCCTGAATTAATTTATTTTCTCAAATTTTTTTCTTATGAAAAGATAAAGCTACCCATTTCATTATGTATGAGGTCAATTTTTTTTCATTGGAGTTAAAATAACGTAGATATATGACGAACCTAACCTAACCTATCTTTATAGGTTAGGTTTAAATTAGGTAGCCGAAAAGTTAGGTTAGNTTCCTTGTATTATAGAGTCCATACATAATAAATATATGTATTATACCAGTCATTATTAATTATCATTATTGTTAATATCACATTTAAAGCAAACAGTCTAAGTTGCCTGGTATAGTGTCTTCTTCAGGCATGGTATATCACATAAATACCATAATAATAATAATAATAATAATAATTTTTATTCAAAAGAATGTGTGTGTTACACACACACACACGTGCAAAAAATTATCTTGCTATAATCAAATACTGTATATGGGATGAAGCCAATGTGATTATATACATATACAGTACATGTATATGTATGTATATCACACCCACACCTGTCATAACTACATCTGCCATACCCACACCTGTCTTGTATATATAATATTACTTTTTAGACATACTGTCTACTCACTAATCCGGATCATATGGGGCCCGCCTCTCTAAGAGTTAGCTGGACATCCAGATGAGGAGAATTGTTTACAAGAAAGTCAAAAAAATTAATATTCATAATTTGTTGTACCAAACCAACAAAATAATTCATATTTCCACATGCAATAACATTAATTTACATGCTTAAAGAGTCTTTTCATATACATGGTGTACCATTATTAGCTATTTCTATGAAATTGGATAAATATTTTTAAACCTACATATTTAATGTTTTAACTTGTAACAACTCTTGTTTATATCTAAAAAAAAAAAACTTATTATGATACAAAAACAGAGATTTATAAATCATGAGTCAAATCTTTATCAAGAACTTTCAACATGTGCTCCATCTGTATCCCAGCATATTTAAAATCTAACCTTAACCTTGCAAAACACATTTTGAAACGTCACAGGAATTATGGCCTGCTCTGTCAGCTGAATGCATACTTAAGTTCAGCTAAATTATTGATCCTTTGGCAATAAAACTTAGTTTGTATAAACCTCCCTGCAAAGAAATTCAGGGTGTCAAATTTGGAGGACGTGGAGGCCAAGGTCATGCACAGATCGAGTTGTTTTAAATTTCTACACGAGTTCATGAATCGGTGTGTCTGTAGGACTGATTATGTGAAGTTTGCTTGTAAATCTCTGATTTCATTATGTTGCAATCCTTTATTATGTAATGTCACAATAAATGTGCTTCTTGTGTATTCAATAATAGGGTTAGGGTTCTGAAAAGATTAAATAATTTAGTAATTTTTACATTTACATCAATAAACATGGTTGAAGAGGGGCAAACAGCTGGTGTGGGACTACACATGTGTATCCATCCTCTCTGACACCTGCATAGACTTCCATGCTGATCAAGTAGGTGGTACTGTAAACCCCAGGGAAACAGCAAAATCAATCAAGTACAGGTGTGTAGAAGGTCAATACACCTTTGTTGCCATAGCAACTGAGATGTTTGGTCCCTGGGGTAGGAATGCCTTGGGCTTTCTCAAAGAATTTTGATCCAGGCTTGTTGACATCACCAGAGACCCAGGGGCCACCATTTTCTTGCTTCAGTGCCTCAGTGTGGCAATACAGAGAGGGAAACCCATGCTGCATCTTCAGTTCCTGTCCGGAAGCAGAGGACCTCCAAGAGATCCCAAACTTTTAAGTACTTAGTGTATTAACCAATGTACAACTTGTAATCTTTAAATATCTAATAAAGAAAACCAAAATGCAAAAGGAGGAGGGGTGGTATGACAAAACATGAAAATTGCATTGAAAGGGACCTAAAAATTCCCTCTAATGCATTGTGTGCTTTTCTCTAAGGCTATGAGTCTCCTTCTTCCAGCTAGATTACCTCCTATTATCCAGCTACCCCGTTTCCCTTTATATAATCGTTTGTGGAGACCTGGGCTGTATGGGTCTTGAACCGTGGACCCCATGCGTGCAAGGCCGACACTATCGACTGGGCCATGAGCAGTCTTCAAATTTTATTTTCATGTACTGTAGATCTCTTTGTAAGGTGACCTCACCAAAAACATTTGTGTCATATCACCTTACCAAAAACGAATATAAGTATGAAATGATATGTGTAAACCTGTCTTTGAAAATGTGAGAATTCCTTGCGAAATGCTCTTAGGCGTCGGACCATAAATAAAAAATGAGAAAATAAACTTTGGAGAGTTAATTTTTCAATTACCCCTCGACAGTGAAAAAAATGTAAGAAATATNACCTGAATGTGGAGCTCCTAATGCTCCATTTTCCCGATGCATTTAGTTTTTTCCTTGTTAACATCATGCTTCTTATCTTTCTGGGTTTATCTTGACTATCTTGCTGGTTGACAAAATTTTCGTCTCGCAAATAACAAATCAAAGAAATTTTGTTTAAAATCACTGAATACCAAAAGTCCTGCCCTGCCAGATGATCACACCATTTTTTTAATAAATATTTAAGTAAAGGCATTGCAAAATATGACTGTTTTCAACAGAGGCTGAAATGGATACCGTATTTCATTTTGCCATAAGTTTCAATGTTTGCCAAGTTTTTTCAGTCCACCAAGGGGCTCTGTTCCACTTCAGTCCATTAGAGCAAGGTCACATACACCATTTTCTGATGTACTTGCACTGCTATAATTTTGAACACTAAATGTATAATTTGTTATTTGACTGTATGATATTAACTTTCAGATGTGGTGCATGTGATGATGAGGCGAGGTCAGGCAGCTGTGAGCCTACATCCCGTTGTCATCATCAGAACGCGTGTCGCTGGAAAAAGAAGAGGATTGGTGTTCCGGAGGAAGTGTTGGCTCTTCAGTGGTGTGTGTGGCTGGACATAACTTGTGTTACTTCTCGCACCAGCTTGTACGGTACGTCTTGCCTAGGGAGTGTTCATCACCACCTTACTGCAGTATACAATAGCAGTCTTGTACATTCACATCTTAATAGTTATAGGATACATTGAAAGATTGTTCAAGGGTATAATGTTCAAGATTAGTCAACACTTAATGAATATAAATTGTGTACATTTTTGCTCTTGAATAATAATTTTACTTTACTATCCAAATTTTATTTCATTCTATCTTGACGTACCATACTGCACTTTAACTGCATTCGTGAGTATGAGGTATTATTCCATCAAAGTAACTTCATCCAAGATGTTGGGAAACTGAAGAATAATAGGCACTCTTATTTTCTTCCTCCAACAAAATTAACCTGGGGCAAATAATTATCAGCCACAGAATTTGACTGTAAAATTATTTCAGAATTGTTGTGAATTTTCTATCAATATTATTTATACTGGGGTATTAATTTTTTGTATTTGTAATACAGCTAGTAAGACATGGTAGTCCCATCCAATATACACCACTAATGTCTCAATCCCCCTGTACCACATCCTCCATCATTACACTACCTACAATCATTTTACCTTCTGACTTTTAGCTGTACTCAGTGCATATCTTAAGCCATTTTTCCTGTGAATAATGTTTTTGATGTACTGTATATTAATCAAACGCATCTAGTTTTTTGTTTGTTCCATTGAAGGTAATATAGAACACATTGAAGTTTAATAAGAGTCTGTGTATAGAGTTGTGGAATGTTACTGAATATTGCATTAGATTTGTGATATAGAATTTTCAGGTTGTTTATTAATGAATCACTATTTTATTTCAGCATTGTGGTGATGTGATGTGGAGAATGGTGCGGCGATACCTGCCCCATGCTGTGGTAGGGGCATTTTTTTGTTGCTCATCTACCGTGCGCAGCGTCCCTGCCAAGACACACTACAGCGACCACACAGAAAGGTAACCATAATTTTATATGACAGTATAGAATAGTAAATCATGTGTCACATGATTCACATAGATGCAAGTCACTCCGAATTATTTTCCCAGCATTCTGTATATATTAGTGCTGTAGACCTGCAAACTGTGAAAGACGCATCTCTGGGAAAACCGTGTGAATAGCAAATCTATGTAAGTTGGATTTTTCTTCATATGGGGAAAATAAGCACAGGTACCAAAGGCCCCCCCAAAATGTAAAACAAAAAAAATTACTTTATTTAATACTATATAGGTGTTAAGCAAAAATGTCCCAGTAATTGTTGTTAATAGTGTCTTCTTTTAATGATTCATTTAATTATAATTAGAGGTGGCATATTACAGGTAGTTGCTCCATGTTCCCGAATCCTTTGAAATCATTCACACTCCTTTCATAATATCTTAGCACCATTATCTATCTATATATATCAAGCACCAACACCAATACTTAGCACCAATATCTACCATAATATCAAGCACCATTAATTGTGCTGTGCTTCAATTCTGCCTAACACACTAGATGTTCTTAATTACATTATGAGAACCAAGCTACATAAAAAGTCAACCATGACAAGCAGGTAAGAGGCATGCAATCAAGTCAGTGGGGAAAACAAGCAGAGGACATGACAATCAAAAGAAAGCCAGCAATTGGTCTTTTTGTAAAATTTTATATTAATAAATGCCAAAAATGGAGTTTATTGTTAGTACACCCTGTTACAGGTACAATAATACACATTTGCAGGCTTTCACCTGCAAATGTGGTGATGCACGCTGGTGGAGGAGGGGAAGTTGTGGTGGTGCACGCTGGTGGAGGAGGGGAAGTTGTGGTGGTGCACGCTGGTGGAGGAGGGGAAGTTGTGGTGATGCACGCTGGTGGAGGAGGGGAAGTTGTGGTGATGCACGCTGGTGGAGGAGGGGAAGTTGTGGTGATGCACGCTGGTGGAGGAGGGGAAGTTGTGGTGATGCACGCTGGTGGAGGAGGGGAAGTTGTGGTGATGCACGCTGGTGGAGGAGTTGTGGTGATGCACGCTGGTGGAGGAGGGGAAGTTGTGGTGATGCACGCTGGTGGAGGAGGGGAAGTTGTGGTGATGCACGCTGGTGGAGGAGGGGAAGTTGTGGTGGTGCACGCTGGTGGAGGGAAAAATGGGAAGAGGAGAGTGTTTTTCTAGGGCAGTGATTCCCTTCCTTTTCTTCATCTCAATATGCCCAAACAAAAATATTTCCCCCCCCCCCCCCCCCAACATCAAAATAAATATTTTACAATATAAAAAGGGTAATTTTTTATAATTTATTGTACAAGTAGAAAAAAATACTTACAATTTAAGGATTCAAAGAGGAGGGTAAATTCACCTTGTCACAATAGATTAAAACACCCAAGAGCTCTTATCATCTCAGTATGCATTGATGACCACAGCCATTCTTGGTATAGTACTATTTTAGCCATCTTTCTGGTCCTATGTTGGCAAAATGAAATCTCTTAAAGCAGTTCTGTTTCTGAAATCTTCATCATTACTTGTTGTCTGGTGCTGAAGGCTTTGATCGTATACTAACTTTTCTTACGTTGTATCTACTGACATGTTAATATTATTGCACACTTGGAATGTGTGCATGTCTTGGGTTTAATTTCCAGTGTTGCCTGGTGGTTGCTGCACCATGAGAGGTAAAGGGACATTGGCTGGCCATGGTTGTGTGAACAGGCAGAGAGAGGGAGTGAACTTTTCTCCTAGACAATACCATGATGTCTATGTGCAACTGTTAGATCTTTATGGTGTCAATTGGTACACAAAAACTGACACCAAAAAATGCAATCTTCAGATGATACAAACTGCTAGTTAAGAGTTTACTAGTGATACATTTTTTATGTTATTTTTACTTTTATTTCTAGTGTTTTTCTATGTTATCCAACAGCACGTTGCATCCGACAGTAGTGGAGCTCTGCATAATTATGACCGAAACGAACCAATGATCTTCATTGGTGGAATGCCACGATCTGGAACTACACTTGCACGTGCCATGCTTGATGCTCATCCCGAGATACGGTGCGGAGAGGAGACTAGAGTGGTGCCTCGAATACTTCAGATGAGGCAGCAGTGGAAAAGATCAGCCAAGGAATCATTGCGTCTACAAGAAGCTGGTGTCACAGATGAGGTTAGTTTTGGTGAATATGCTTAAAGCCACTGAATTTTTTTTCAATTTCTTAAATACATGTATTTGTTTTTATTGTTATTGGAATGTTTAGATTACATATATATTAGATATTTAAGTTTTATTAGATAGAAATTGGTCAACTTGGAAATTGTGAACAAATTTAGCGAGGAGATTAGTTAAATACAAGTCATTGAAAAGTATTTACAAAAACATCATATAATTAAAAGTAATATTATTGAGGATTTATGATACTGCTATTTTTAGAGGGAAAGTTCAAATTTAAACATTCCAGAGTGAGGTTTATCTTGCATGTCTCCATAGTTTTGATCTGATTTTTATGACATTTTCAGACATTACACAAATTGGCACACTTTACAAAGTTTACAATTTATATTCTGATAGTCATTTTATTATGCAATACAGTACTATATGTTTTGTTTAATCATGAATTTTTTTAATTGATATTATTATTAGAGAACTTGTATTAATTTTTCTTAAAGTAGTATTTGTCTAAACAGTTTTCTTGTTTTTGTTTACTAATAGTAGCCATGTTTGTGTTTTAAAGACTGAATATTAACCTAATATAAAAATCTGAAAACATGTTCAAGAGTAAGCCTGGCGCAGTGGTCTTCAGTATTGAAGCACAAAAACAGTGGTCAGTTTCTTTGGTTAAGTATTATAAGTAGCATAGTATATAATTATTTATTAATCAGATATAAAGTATCATTTAGAACTATATATGAAAAAGATGCAAGTTGTTCTTTCAAGTTTGTTCTTCTTTCAGGTGTTAGATGAAGCCATAGCCTCATTCATCCTGGATATAGTGGTTAATCATGGACAGCCAGCATCTCGCTTGTGTAACAAAGATCCATTCACTCTCAAGTCTGCTACATACCTTTCTAAATTGTTCCCCAATGCAAAATTTCTTTTTATGGTGCGTGATGGTCGTGCAACAGTGCATTCCATCATATCTCGAAAGGTTGGTACTTTGAGATGAGAATTTCACGATCCCTAAATAAACACATTTATGTATAACTTAAATTTCCAGCTTGTAAGCCTAAATGCTCAGTGGTTAGTGCAGTTGGGTCATAATTCAATTCCTGCTGCAGAACAGATGTTTTGGCACTGTTTCCTTTCCCCCTGATATGTCTGTTCACCTAGTAGTTAATAGGATGCTGGAAGTTATGCAACTGGTTTAGGTTGCAAGAAAGGTCTATACTTGGCCTAAGACAACCTCAGTAAGTCAAAACAGGCTTCCTGTTCACAACTATGAGAAATCATTAAAAAGCCTATAATGGATATAGGTATTCATGTGTGAAAGGGAAAATTAAGTAAAAATATTCAAAGGAATTTTGAATTTAGAAATGATAAACCAATCTATGTATCTTGATTAAAGGGAGAAGAGACGGAACAGATTTGGTTCCCTCTTCAACAAGACGTCTTGGTCAATGGCAAGATATGGTTGTGACTTGGGTGATGAGTCTGTAGTTGTACTTTGGATGGTGCATCCTGAGCAATGCAGTTGAGTAAATGATAGTTATTCCCTCTTTTACCATTCCTTGGATCAAGTGATTGTCATTGTTGATTCTAACCATTTCTGTCTGATTGGGTTGGACTTAATGTGCTTGTCATCCAACTGGATGCCTTTGTCTCTAAGCATGACTGATGTAGTCTCTAAACCCTTTACATGTGCAAGAATGCAACTTGTTTGGCATCACTACTTTAACCTTTACTTTCACTCTTCCAACTTGAGCAAGGGGTTGGATGCTTCATGCTTCCTGGCCAACATCTTTGTTTTATCCTGGTGACATTGTGACATTTGAAACTTGTGTAAGTTGCCATTTCTCTACCAAATTTTGCAAACTGGAGCTCTTCCGAGATCTTTGGTCAAAGAGGGCTTGCATGATATTTGTTATATTAAGAAAGTGTAGTAATTAAACAGGAAAATAATTTAATGATGCACCAGAGTACTCTCATCAATTTCAACAGTACTAGTGTGTATTACATTAAATTATTTACCGAGGTTCGTAGTTCATGCTGGTGCAGATTTCAGGTTTTCTTGTTCAGTTTGTAATTTTTTACTCGGGTGGAAACTAGAAATGCAGATGAGCCATAAGAATGTACGTAAGCACTTGGGTATAAGAGCAGTGAGCAAGTAGAGATAAAAAGGAGGCAGTCAAGTCAAACTCTGTACTGTACATGGTTTCAAGGACAACTACTGTTTGATAAGCAAGAGGGTCAGGAGCATTAGTTGACTAGCCAACTGAAATGTGGGATTATTCCAGCTGAATTTTGAACTGGTGGTGGTACTAATGTAGTGTAGGTGGTTCTCATGTGGTTAAATTATACTCTATGTACATTAACCCCTCCACTGTGCACCTGTTTTTGGCAAAAACTTCATAGTGCAATTGTTAAGAACATATTTTTGTTGTTTTCATAAATGGTTAGGTAAAGTTAATGTCAAAATATTTCCAAACTCAACTGTTTTAATTTCAAAATACAAAGAGTGATGAAAACATTAAAATATAACCGAAGTAAAAAAAAATGCACAACTCCCAAAATGACATTTGTTGTTTGGCGCAGTGCAGTGCTTCACGTGAATTTGGATGATTCTAAAAAATAATGTTTCCACTAAACTGCATGTCTAGGACAAGATACATGGTGAAAAGGGTGGTGGTGATACATAAGGTTATAAGAAAAGAATATAGAAACTGCAGAAGGTCTCATTGTCCCATGCAATGCAACGTCTATCTATATCTAATGAAACTCGTACGTCTAACGTGCACTTGAAACAGTTCAGTAATTCCAAGTCTATTATGTTACCTGGTAATCTATTCCATTAATCAACAACCCTATTTACATACCTGTATTTACCCATGTCTTTCTAAATCTAGAAAGATTTTGCCCGAAACGCATTGCGTAATAGTGGCTTTAGGCATTGTATGTACTAGCTCTATCTATAAATCGATCCACTTATGTAAATCTCTATGTATGTACCTTTCCTGAATAAACATATTTATTTATTTATTTATTTATCTAAATGTATTCAGTTCGTATCCACTCTTGTCTAATTTCTAGTTTTGAAAGCAATGAAAATATTTTGTAAAATTGTGTTAGCATACATGGCTGGAATTAAAAATATTGTACTGTATTATTGAAAGGTGTTTATTGCATGCCATCTGCATAACATGGCCTATCAAAATATATTCTGTACTTTCAGGTGACAATCACTGGCTTTGACCTGTCATCATATAAACAGTGTCTGCAGAGATGGAACAGTGCAGTGCAGACGATGCATACGCAGTGCGAGGAGCTCGGAGCTTCTAAATGTTTGCCTGTATACTACGAACAGCTAGTTCTTCACCCCCAAGAATGGATGAGAAAGATTTTAGATTTCTTAACTGTTCCATGGAACGATGCTGTCCTTCATCACGAAGAACATATAAATAAACCTGGCGGAGTCTCTCTCTCAAAGTGCGTAAACGTATTATATTACATACAGAGTTTATATTTATATACTTAGTTTTAAGTATATTATTTAGTTTTAAATTCTTGTTTGTTAATATTAGATAATCAACAGTAAAGTAATACAGTACAGTACCTTGTTTCTGAGCCAAGGCTCTCAAGAATACTCCCTGAGCCAGAGCTAGTATAGTTCACCTATGACTTGTATACCCATGCTAGGTTCTCATGACCCCGCTCCCTAGATGAACATACATCCTCGGAATTTTGTATGGTTTCCAATTGTCGGAGAAGGAGACTGTTTAGCTTATCGAGGTCCCCCAAAGCTAATGACTGACTTTTCCCAGGATGCAACCCACAACGGTTGCCTAATTCCTGGATTCTGCAAAGACATTGGGCATAAGAAAATCTGCTTAGACATCTCACCCTGCCCTGGAATAGAACTTGGCATTTGTGCTTACTATGCTAACTATTGCACTACGTCACTTGATGCCTGCATACTTAATTGTTTGGCTTTTACATTATAATATACAATAAATAAATGGAGCCACTTCACATAATCATTTGCATTCTAAGTTAAATAAAATATTCTTTACCAGTTATTTAACCTTTAAATTGCTCCTGTCGCCCTCAAGAGATTGGCCCCAATGTGCGAATCACTTCAAGGTGATTTTAGGTATCCTGTAATTTTTAAAGTCCAGGTGATTCTATAAGGGATGTCATTTGAAACTACTGTAGAGACCTCTGGTGATCATTTACAATGTTGGAAAAAAAATCCTGATAGCCTTAACTTCTTTCTTTGTCCCCTGGTAAAAAGATGAGAATAATGTCTAACACATGACCATCCAACGATGGACAGGCAGAGTGACCACAACTTGGATCATTAATGCAGTGCAAAATTAGACTTTGAAGGACTTGGAAGATCTTAGTGGTGAGGAGGAATATATTACAAGTAGTTAACTTGAATATTATCCCTCGGAATATGAAATAAGCTGCTCTAACAGCAAGGAAAAAGAGAGAGACTAAGAAGTGAGCATGTGAATGGTTACAAACATGATGCTGCAATTGCATCAGGTACACATCTAGTTGCCAACTGGGGATTTTGTTGCAACAGTATCCAATTCTGCTGAAAATGTTGATAATATAGTAAAATATGAAATTGCACAAGGTTCTGTTAGCTCATGCAAGATAGATCCTATTTATTCCCAACAAGAATATGGGAATAAAGGAAACTGCAGATGGTCTATTGTATTCTGTATCTCGATTATTTCACTATCACTACAGAACCTATAAATACAGTACCACAAATTAGTGATACTTATGTATATATGCATATAAAATGTTTATTGTGTATAATTGTAAGATTAAAATACAGGGTGTGTGTGTATTAATATATGCATATCTCTTGTCAATATATATGTTCCTTCCCAAAGTTATTTATAATGGCGCACTAATAAAATATATATTGTGTGTGTGTTTATTTTAATTATTTATTTATTTATATACGGTATTACTATTATTGAATGTGACTGAAAGGGTGAGTTTAATGATTATAGCGCTACTTCTTTATTTTCCTTACATTTTTCTTCACTTGAGAAGGAAGTTGAAAAATTAACTCCCAAAAGTTCATTTTTACTTTTATTTGGCCTGACGCCAAGAGATGCATTTCGTTAACTCTTGTTAACATTGTCAAAGGCAGAGTTTGAATGGTTACGAAGTTTCTTGCTGTATGATATATACCCAAGGACGAGGTGCAGGTGAAGCATCTCGCTTTTCGCATCTCGCATCTCGTTCATTGCAGTTTGTCTATCCTCTGTTTGCATGATGGCTGGGGCAGTAATGTTGTATGTTACATTGTATCCTCTCTGTTGTCTTCTTCTGTTCTTTAAAAATGTCTTAAATAATTTATAGATTATGTGGGGGTCTATGATCTCCTATTCCACATTCCATAACATGGCATTTATTCACATTAAATTCCATTTGCCAAGTGGTGCTCAATATACTTATTTTGTCTAGGTCTTCTTGATGGGTATGGCAATCATCTAAGCTTGAGCTTAGATGATTGCTGAACTGATTGCAAGAACTGAACCCTGTGGTAATCCACTTGTGACATTTCTCCAGTCTGATATATTGCCTCTGATTGCTGCCCTCATTTTTCTATCAGAAAATTTTTCATCCATGTTAAAAGCTTACCTGTCACCCTTCCAATATGTTCCAGCTTCCAGAACAATCTCTTATGAAGAACTCTGTCGAAAGCCTTTTTTTTTTTCCTTTGTGTGTGTGTGTGTGTATTCACCTAGTTGTGCTTGCGGGGGTTGAGCTCTGCTTTTTCGGCCCAAATCTCAACTGTCAGTCAATCAACTTTTTTTTTCACGCGCACCCCCCACCCCCACAAGGAAGCAGCGCATAACAGCTGTCTAACTCCCAGGTACCTATTTACTACTAGGTAACAGGGGCATCAGGGTGAAAGAAACTATGCCCATTTGTTTTCCACCATCGCCGGACCCTAGGATGCCAAGTGATTTTCTTTATTTTAAACAAATTGTTTCCAATTGGTTTATTTGAATTTTTATTGTTATATTAAGAACATAAATTATTGACTTATGTTTAGGTTAGGTTAGGTTACGTAGGTGACCTGTCTGTGTCTGCTAGGGGTTCGTGTCCTGGCCTACATTGACTGGCTGGAGTGGGCTCCCAGTCGGTCCGCTTATCTGCCCGATTTTGGAGGTCGAACAGGGTCCTGGCCACCTGTTATTTGGTTAACGTTTCTGCTCTTGGGCGTTCCTGTGTTGCTTTGGGTCACAGTTTGCTGCCAGTTGTCTCGACTTCGCGTTGAGAAGTGCAGTATGTGGCGGCTGCCTCACGGGTAAGTCCCTCTTTTCCTTAACTTTGGTTATACAGTATAGCTTCAGGGAGCCATAGGGGCTCCCAACATAAAACCAGTGTTCAATGTAATGCAACACCATTTTCTGGGTGAGCCCCGGAAGCTCTTTGGGAACCCTCCCTCCCTCCAGTCGGCAGTTTTTCGCACTGTTTAATGCTTAGCTTCCAAACTGGTGTGCTAGGTAGTCAGCGCGGGGAGGGGAAGGTTGAGTGGATGAGACACACTGTGGTGGAGTGTGACTTTGCTTGTGTCTTTGGGATTGGAGGGAGTTCTGGCTCTCCTTTCGGTTTTTAGTTGTACTTTTCTTACCATGTGGGGTTATGTTATGCCTACCTTTCTGGGTGCCTAACTGGTTGATGGCAGATAAGGAAAACCCCCAACCTTGGAGGGTTTTCCAGGGCCATTGCTTCCTGCACCTCTCTGTGGGGGTTAGGTTCTGGCTCATGGTTCCCTGTAGGCTGAACTCCATAGACTAATGCTCCAGTCTAATTTATCACATATTAGCCCTATAGCTCCAGGGAGCCGCCGGGGCTCACCCAAAAAATGGCGTTTCATTACATTCAACTCTGGTTTTATATTGTGAAGCTTTTTGCTGACTTTGTGGATGCTTTCCCAGTGTGGTGAATTGTCACTTGCTCTCTGTGGATCAGTGAGAGGGACCAGGTTTCAGCTCTGGTCCCCAGTAGGCCAAACACAACCCCTGTGTCTGATGTGACCCAATTGTATGGACCAATTGAATCTGAACTCAATGGATTCCTCCAGAAAATTAAAAACAATAGTAATACAGTAACTGGGAACATAAATTCCCGCACTGCATTCTAACTCATGTATCAACATTTACTGGAATGGGTCTGGCTCTTGTCTCTGAGCAACTGAACTCAATGATGTTATAAACATTTCTCTGGCTCACTAATATTAAACTAACATTAAACATGAAACTTAAAATTTGTTAAGTATTTTTCCCCAGGATTAACGTGTATTGTTTTATAACGTCAAACAAAATTTGTTTAATGTGCACCAGGAAATGTACTTCACTGTATTTTAGGCATGTGCTTAAAAGGTTATAAAAGGTTAAGGTGGAAAGTATTGTGTATAGCATTCAAAGGCAGTGATGTTTCACACGCATCATAATAAACTGTTTTTAAGAAAGGGAAGCTCTTACAATACAGATATGTTGCAATGGGTAGCAAAATGCCCTTATTTTAGAAAAAAAACTATGTATATCCTGTACAAGTATTTTATTTTGTATTCATGATATAATTTGACAGTGATGCTAATAATGATCTTCACTTTTCAGGGTTGAGCGATCAAGTGATCAGGTGATTAAACCAGTAAATTTGGATGCTCTGAGCAAGTGGGTGGGACAAATTCCTAAAGATGTGGTTGAGGACATGGCAAACATTGCACCCATGTTGGCAACTCTTGGATATGATCCCTATAGCAACCCCCCAAACTATGGCCAAGCAGATGCTCTGGTTACTAATAACACAAAGCGGATACAGAAGGAGTTCAGCAAGTGGGAGGATCGTGCTGAAGCAGTGCGGAGCCTTTCTAAACACCGAAAAGGTGAAAACACATGATTACGATCTTACAAGGAGCAACATATTTAATTTCATTCCTCTTTGTGGTCGTGTGTGAACATAGTGTGTTGCCTTGCAACGTGTGTGTGGTGTTTAAAACGGTGTCACCCTGCAGTGTGTGGATGATGTTCAAAGCAATGTGTCATGCAGAGTGTGTGCGGTGTTCAAAATAGTTTTATAGTTTTAGATGCCTTTCTGCACTGGATTTTAAAGAGAATAGAATTGAGAATTGTAAATTTGTTATATTATGCTCCCCATCAATTTGTGATGGTACAAAAATAGTATTAAAGTGTATTCTTATTATCTGTATGCATTTATTTAAAAAGTAATTGAATTTTAAAGTCGGTAATCTAACATAATTGTAACACTTGCTCTGTGGTGTCATAAAATATTACAAATAATGTGATGGCCTTCATAGTTCCATTTTGAGAACCTTTTGTCATAACATGTAATGGTAAGTTTATGTATGTCAAACCTAATAGCCAGAGTTATCTAACAAACCAAAATATTTAGATTTGTTGAAATTATCTTATGACTGATAATTTTAATTTATATTACAATACAGATTTTTATATAGCAAAAATCAACTTGCTTTTTCTTTTATACAGTAATGTTATGAAATATATAGTGTATATATATATATATATATATATATATATATATAATTTTTTTTTTTTTATATATATAGGGGTACCACCTCTGGTGCAAGTGTAGGGACCCATAGCCTCGGAGAAGAAAATAAAGAGTACTCAGAGAAGACCTTGTGGATCCTCACTGAACACTTTGATATTTTCTTCTCCTACCACCCCTATTCTTTTGGTAAGTGTGTATATTTATCTAACTTTATTTGAAAATGTCATTACACAAAAAAGTTACAATATTGATTACATGCAGGGTACAAGGCTGCTTGTCACAAGTTGAATAGCTCCTCCAGCTCCTCAGATGGCGGGCAGGAACCATGGATGCTGTGAGCATTTCCTCTCTGGATTGCCACACTAAGGCGCTGAAAAAGAAAACTGGCAGCTCTAGGGTCTCTAGTTGTTTTGATTAGCTTAGACCCCAACTCCTTCAAAAAGCTAGCAGCACTTTTACCCCAGGCACGAAGTGTCTCTGAGGCAATGGGGACAAAATTGTAGTGGTGCTCAAGGTCTCTGTATTTACATGACTTGGCCGCTTCCCGGTGATTGGCAGCTCCTCCTGCTTGAGTAGCACTGAAGTCAACATAGGTATTGGCTAAAGTTGAAACGCAAGTGTAGTCCCACACCAACTGTCTACCATTCTTCCAGGGGTTCACCGTGATTCCGTCTGGGCGACCGACAGGCTCATCAGAGTTGCGGGACATTAGGTAACGGGGCTCTCTCTCTGCTGGACAACCGGCTGTGGTAAGGCTTCTCTTAATAATGATACTGACCTTGCCGTGTCTTGCATGCCATCCTCCTGTCCTTTGGCAGAGAAGGCCATACTGTTCGTACCTGTCGGCCTCTGCCTCGCCACACATACACCTGCATTCGTCGTGAATTGGGGCAGCAAGACGGAGAGCCACGGCAATTCGGAGGGCCTGCGGTGTGAGACGGGTGCCAGTTGCTGACATTAGGGTTGCTAATAGGAAATCACCTGTATGGGGAGCTGCTACAGCTCTAAGTCGGGCAGTGTCATGTGGTGTTGTCACAGCTTCTAGCAAAGTTGCAGCTTCTTGGTCGGCAATGGGGCGATCCCAGCTGGATTCCTTATGGGCTTCAGAAGGCGGTGGTTGGGGTGCTGGTCCTGCGAGAGAGACCCATTTGGTTGTGCAGTCTGTGAAGCTGGGATCATGTACCCCTGCCTGTTGAACTAGGTGCTCAGGTAGGATTTCCTTCAAGTTGTCAGACCCACTGAAGAGGACAGGAACGCTGGTACAGCAATTTGTGTTGCTGTGCGCACGCCAAGGCCCCCGAGTCTGACAGGACGGGAGGCCTGTTTGCACTGTGTGTCGCTGAGGGAAAGATTGAGGGCTTTTTCTAGTGTTTATTTCAGCAAGCTGTCCTACTCTTCTAATTTAATATTGTTGAAAGATGGCGAACATCTTAGAAAGTAGGTCAGCCTGGGGAGGGACAAGCATGTGTGTGTGTGTGTGTGTGTGTGTGTGGTGTGGTGTGTGTGGTGTGTGTGTGTGTGGTGTATGTATATATAATATATATATATATATATATATATATTATATAATATCTATATATATATATATATATATATATATATATATAATATATATGACAATGCAGACCACGGAGGAAAATGAATCAGGAATTTCCTTAAGTACTTTCGTATATTATACATCTTCAGAAGGAGTTATATTATTAATACATCTTCACTCCTTCTGAAGATGTATTAATATACGAAAGTACTTAAGGATTCCTGTTTCATTTTTCCTCCGTGGTCTGACATTGTTACATTTTTAATCACGTGTTTATTTTCGTGATATACACACACATAGATATATATATATATTATATATATTAATATATATATGATATAGATAATATAATATATATATATATATCTATATTATATATATATATATATATATATATATATATTGCATGCATGCATGCATGCATGCTTGGGGTTAGAACAACTCCCAGAACCCCATCAACCAGTATTTGATTAGAACGTTTAAAGATTGCTATTTCATGTATTGATGATCACCTCAGGTGATCATCAATACATGAAATCAAGAAAATGACAGGTTGGATAACAAGAACCTTTCAAACTAGAGATGCTATACCAATGATGATGTACTTTTCAAGACGCCAGTGCTCTCTAGAGAAGAATACTGTTGCATAATGACAGCCCCTTTCAATGCTGGAGAAATTGATGACCTGGAGAGCATGCAGGAGATCCTCAAATGCTAGAATCCACTCGGTAAAACATCTAAAACTATTGGGACCGACTAAAATGCCTAAATCTGTATTCTCTCGAGTGCAGGCAGGAGAGATACATAATAATTTACACATGGAAAACATTAGAATGGCTGGTCCCAAACCTACACAAACAAATAGCACCGCATGAGAACAGAAGGCATGGCAGGATGTGCAGATTATCCCCCTACCCTCTTGAAAAGCAGAGGTGCAATAGATACTCTGAGAGAGAACTCTATCAACATCAGAGGCCCGAGACTGTTCAACACGCTTCCACTACACATAAGGGCATAACTGGCCGATCCCTCAGTGTTCAAAAGAGAACTTGATAAACACCTCCAAAAGATACCTGATTGACCAGGCTGTGATTTATACGTCAGGCTGCGAGCAGCCGCGTCCAACTGCCTGGTTGACCAGTCCAGCAACCAGGAGGCCTGGTCGAGGACCGGGCTGCTGGGACGTAGAATCCGGAAATCATCGCAAGGTAACCTATATGACAGCCAAGTTCAAATCATGTTGTCTTTGATCTCTACTTTCACTTTCTGTAACTTTTTCTTATCAATATAAATTCTCTGTTTCTCAGATTATTGGTGGTGTCAAATATTCAGTTTTTGTCCAGAACTATCATAATTTATGTTGAATCTGAATATTAATGAAATGGTGTTACGCTTCTAAAAGAAGAGCAACTATCCCAAAAGTTGCAATGAAAATATATATAGCAAAGTCCACTACAAGAAAAATATTTAATTTGCTATTAAAAAAAAGTAATTCATGTCATTGTAAAGCCTTATTTGTTGTTTTATGCAGTAATGCATATACTGCTTCAAATATTGTCTCCTGCATCCTAGTAAATTGTGTTTTTTCAAAGGTTCATGTATTCTTGAGCATATTTCATGCAATTTATCACAACTTTGATAGCATTTCAACATTTTTGTAATTTTCATATTATATTAATCATACANATATACACACATTGTATATACCTATCTACATATGTGTTCACCATAGCGAACCACTAAGTTGGTATGGTGAGCCCAAAAACAAAGAGTGGGCTGCCACACCCAGCCAACCCTCCTCACTCCTTCAACACCTAACTCGGCAACAATATTCCTTCCACAATACTGCTTGTGGTGTTTTTACACTATATATACACACATTATATATAACTATCTATATGTTTTATTCACCATAACGGTGCAACTAAGCTGGTATGGTGTCCAAACAGCATAGTTTGGATACCAAAGACGACAGCCTCACTCACTCCCTCACCTAAATAGCTCTTCCCAACATAAGCCTTATGCTATTATTACACTCTATACACACATTATATACAAGTATCTACATTTGTGTTCACCATAGCGAACCAGTAAGCTGGTATGGTGATTCCAGACAATAACATGTTGCCACACACCAACCAGCAGCCGACACTACCTCTCCACCCTCCCTCACCAAAATTACTCCTCCCACCGTACTATGCACATCGCTAATTCAAGCCACATCCTGCTATTATCAGAATCCTTGTCACTAAATCATGTAAATGAATAATTTTCCACATGTTTATTTTGTAAAGGAACATGAGAAATCGTTTGAAGAATTTTAGTTGGACGAAATAATGGCAGTGTGCTGTGGTAGCGCTGTGAACGTCTTGAACAGCATTTATTCACCGATATCTGAACATTGTACACAGTCTTTATCACAGTCAGGCTCTTCTGTAATACTATCATGGCTAAATAATACCAGATATATATTTGGAAAATTTTAGGCGATGCTGTGGTCAAATGCTGTTGGCTCATGCTGCGTGCACTAGCCTTTGTTGTTCACTCAGTACCGAGGCCTTCACACCCGGGAATATTGCCCACAATTTTTTTTTTAAATGGTGTCTGTTTAGGAGAGCTCTGAGGAAGCTGATGTGAACCCCATGTAGCTGCGGGAATTTTGAATGATACGCTGTACCTAAAAGATCCCTGAGGCGCGTTGTGCACCATCCATCAAGAGCCTCAAGGCCTGTTGCGCAGTGCAGTGGTTAATCATCAAGTTTTAAATTAATTTATTTTTTAGTATTGAGTTATAAAGCAATACAGTATACAGAGATTGAATGATAAATTGAGTTGTTTGTTTAGGGATGAAATAAGTGACTTTTTCTTTGTCAACTACAAACTAAGATACATTTAAGAAGTAATTCAAGTGATAATTTTTTACAATATTTATTTTTTAATAAAGTAAAAAAAAATTATCAAAAAAAATTATACTTAGTAATTTTCTTCATTTTTTATGTGTTATGTAACGATGGCCAGCCAGCCATATGCGAAGGAGTCGGTAAGGACAGATAAGTGCGCAAGGCTAGGCAAGATCACGTTAACTGTAGCTCGCATTATAAATGTGGTATATTTGAACACGTTTACAATGAGACCGACACTCATTCTCATCTCACTCGTTTTATTTTTAATTTTTTTTTTGTGACTTGTCTGGTTTCTTGATATTGTACAAGCATGTTTGTTATTACTGGCCTGTCCGACCCCTTCCTCAGAGGCTTTGTGAACCCACATTGCTCAACCACTGACCAAATGATTCCATGCCATGTTGTTAAATCCAGCTACCTCAATCAGTCAGCAATAGCAATAGACTATACCAGCTTAGAGGCCAAGTTTCTTAGTGGAGGTATACTAATCATAGGGTGTTAATGTAGTGTTCTACACTCTGGTATTTTGTTTATAACTAATAATTTTGGTACAAGCTTTGTTTTTCTGTAATACAGATTTAGGATTTTATATTACAATGTTTTGATGATAAGACTTTGAGATGAACTCAGGATTAGTTTAATCCTAGTAAGAAAATGTTGAATTATGAGTAAAGATAAATTTCTTCCTTCCTATGAATTATTTCTCAAACTAACACACACAAAGTCTAAGACAATGAGTAATGAAAAAAATCAGGAACAAGTTCCACCATGTTTGGTTGGAACTGTTCTTTCATTTCTAGGGAAGGAAATCTAAGTCTTTCCTATCACAGTTACAGAGTCCATACCATATTTGCAACTTGACTAACCGCCCCAATTATGAGCGGCAGAGTGATTTTTTTTTAAATATTCATATAAATATGCTTGTATCTTGATTTTAAGCTCCAGCCATATTGGTGTGTCCTTAAATAACACATTTAAGGACAACACTGACTGTTGGCAAAGTTGTTGGTCTTCCACTAGTAACAAAGTGCATGCTCTTAAAGAGTAGGGTGTCCCCATAGCCTTCCTCCTACCACAATAACTGGTGGTGGGAAACGGCTCTGGTGAGGTTGCGTATTGGCCATGTACGCTTAACTCACGAGCACTTAATGGAGTGCTACCCTGCTCTTTATTGTCCAAACTGCATTGTCCCTCTTACGGTCGTACATATCCTTGTTGAATGTCCTGACTTCCAGGATGAACGTGTATCTAGCTTCCCAACCGTCCCTTGCGGTCACTTGTCCCTCGATAGAATTCTTGGTGAATCGGATAGTTTTGATATCGTTCGCCTTACGCGTTTTTTTTCTTATTTTGGCATCCTTAGTGATGTTTAGCACCCAGTGATTATCCTGCCCATTTGATGGTGCTAGATAGCCTTCCCAGCTTGGTGCCTTCTTTTGATAATTACTTGTTTGACTTTAAATTGTATCCTGAAGTTTAGTTATGACTTTAAAATTCTATAGCAATAAACATCTTAGAATTAATTTCAACTTGTGTGCCAGGTATTGTTGTCACTCGTCATGTGTCCTTTGCTCTTGTATTAACATCTTGGAATACAACAGCTACACTGCAGGCTTGATGTCTGCTTTTGATAATTGCTTAATTAGCTATATTGGGGAAAATTTAGAGCCTTGGGCTTTGTCGTGATGAGGGGCTCATATGTGCCAGCCCAAGGTACCACCCTTGGGCTGGTGTGGGTTTCTTTGGCTCTCTTTCATGCCCCTTTCCAGATGGCATACATGCTAAGGAACCCCAACTTAGGGTTTCCATATGAATCATTAGATTTTCTGGAGGGGGTTGCTGTTGGAGGTATGTTTTGGGCGTCTAGGCTGGGTCATAAGGTCCTTGCGCCGGCATTAGTGTGTGTTCAATTCAGTAGGACTTCACTGTTGAAAATGGGGATCACCGCTTGAGATTGCACACCCTTTCTTGCACTAGCACATGTCAAACCTACCTCACTACTCTAATAAGTCAAATCCCATGGCTTTGAGACCTAACCTCTGCTACTTACATGGCAAGGACATCTCCTATGGTGACAGGCTATGTTAACTCCACTATGCTTGTTAATTATGATAGAGCCATGTGCATCCCTTTACTTCTGGGGGAGCACATTGTTAGACACTCTTCAGCCCACCTCATTCCCTTGCATACTCCTAGATTCCATGATTTGTTTACTACACGAGTAAAATATTTTGATACCTCGTGTCTGATAATTTTCACATGCAGTACCACCTTGTTGGTTGATTTGAATGTTATCTTTCATCTTAACTGGTCAGGCACATACAGCATGTTCAAATTCCTACAAGATATGTTACATCAATAAACTTATTTCAATTTCAATTTCAAGATATGCCACTGGCCACCTAGCTGCTGCCACCTAGCTGCTGCCTTCTGAATCCTTCACTGTCCAATACCAGGAGTGTTCCTCATTTCTCCATCTTGTGTTAATACCCTTCTCAGCCTTACTCTGTCTGTGCTACTTGCATTGCTTCACTGCCTCTTTGCCCCCTCCAGCCCTTGGTCCACTTCTCCGCCTCAGCTCTGTCTTTACCCGTTCTAGCCGATGACTACATCTGTTCTGACATCCCTCGTCATTCTTCAGTTATTCAATGGAATATACTGTATATGTGGTTTTTATGTCAACTTTAATGAGCTACGTCTTTTCATATCAGTTTTCACCGCTTTGTCTCCAGAAGCTGATGCTTGGCACTCATCCTGCCCACTTCTGCAGTTATGACTTTTTGTTGTCTTCAACTTTTCATAGTGCTACTAGCTCTACTGTTCTTTTATCCAGAATCCTGTTCCCTTTATAACCCTTTTCAGTTAAACAGCCATTCCACTGCCACTCATATATTTGTGAATAAATTGTGTAACGTGTTCCCTTTATCTCTGCATTTTCCGATCTCGGTTGTTGTCTCCAGGAGCAGGTGGTACTACGAGCTCACCATAGCCCGTGCTACTTGAACCTTTTTGTTCCAGGTAGCGAATCTTTAACAACAACAACAACAACAACGGTGTTTGACAGTCATCCTGATCACTTCTGTGGTTATTTCTTTCCTGCCATCCAGCTCTTGCTGGAACCCCTAACTCTACAACCTGCTTGATCTGAAATGCTGTTCCTGTTCTCCCACTGCTTTTTCAGTCAAACATTCATTCCCCTGCTGCTTTGTGAGTAAACGGTATACAGTACCGTCTATACCATTTTTATCTCCCGCCCCACTTATTCCACTTTCTCTGTGCAATCTCAAACATCTCTTACTCATTACCGGAGCCTGCGCCTAGAACCTTTTGTCCTTCCTTTTGTGTGTGTCTCCTGAATTCCAGTTAACCAGCACATGTTCATTCATGCACTGGTCTTCCTGCTCCTCTTCCATTTATATAGTCTGACATGGAAACTCCTTGATGACCTCCCTAACAGTGACCATTTTTCCCTATCCTAATAACCCTCTTATCTTTGAGCCCCTCCTCTCTTTCCCTGAGGGGGCAGTTTGATAAGGCAGACTGGAATCTTTTCACCTTTCACTGACTTTCCCAACTTGTCCAATCTACGTCTCCCTCATTCCCTACTTTTTCACTCCACTTTATTAGATGCTGCCCACTGCTCTATTCCTTGCAATACCTTCCATGGCATGTGGAAGTATGTTCCCTTGTGAAATTCAGAATGTGTTTGGGCAGTCTGTAAGCATGCAAGCTTGCTTACAGACTGTAAGCATCCAGCTTGAGGAAAAAAAAAAAGACACCAATGCAAACAAACACCTACCTGAATCTTTTATTTTGTTTCAGGTGAGTGCAGTGATCCATCTGAACAGCTAAAAGTGAGTGTTGGAATCTTATATCTCTCTGCCATTAATGTTGACACCCTCTCCCACAGATCTAGAAGAAAATCTGTAAAATTGCAGGTAAATTTGTTGCAGATATACCGCTTGCCCATCTCAATGGTTGCGTCAAGGCAGATCTGGCATTGGTCGTCAATGAACAGGGCTTATACCTTTCATTTATTACCTCAGGTATTCGCCTTCTTCCTACTTTCTTTACTCATAGACCCCTTATTGAAAATCATCCCTTGGACTTTCCCACTCTTCTACATCTCCCCTATTACAATCTCTTGTCTCAGAACTCGTCTGCCCTGTCCCTCTGCAGTTCTATGGCAGTAGGCTCAAATGGCATGAGATGCTTCATCATCTGCCTCTGTGTACCCTTCAACATTTACTGAATATTTATAACCATTTACTGTATTTGCAAGGTGACATTCGTTCCCGAGGGCTGGTACGAGGCAGATGTTACTTCCATCTGTAACTCAGTACTCGAGGGCCTTTCCCCTAAGGTTGCCCTGATGAATTGTGTTTGCAAACTTTTTGAATGTATAGTTAATGTATGTCTCATGTGGTTTGATATCTTGATGGAAATGGAGGTCTACCTTCATACTGTGTTTGTGAATACCTCCATACCTCTCCATTGTTACTGCCATTTTTAATCTGGAAAAGGCCTATGATACCACCCAGAGGTAAAACATTTTATTCCATCTATATTATTTTGGCCTTTGTGGCAATCTACCACTTTTCTTTCAAAGCTGTTTCTGCTCATTATTCATTTAAAATTAGGCTCGTTACCACTTACTCTGACTCTTTTCAACAATATGAAGGTGCTCTATATTGTACTGATCACTACTATTTTCCTGATTGCCCTAAATGGCTTTCCTCCCTTTCCCTTGTCATTTTCTTAGCACTGTTTTGGTCTTTGCTGTCATGGTGATGACTCTTCTTTCTCCAAAATCAAATCCAACATTCGATTGATAACATGTCGTCTTGGGCCACCAAGCATGGCTTCAGGTTTCCAACAACTAAGACTTGTTCTATGACTTACTCAAAAGGCGTGTCATTCTGCATCCCCCATTGTCATTATGGCAATTCCACTAAATATAAAGATACAGTACTGCTAAACTTTTGGGGTTGATCTTCGATACCCATTTATCTTGGTCACCCCCATACATCTCGTCTTCTCCCCCCCTTCCCTGCCTAGTTGAATGCTGTAAGGTCCTTACCTTAATTAGTCTGTACCATACTTCCTAGGTAGCTAATAGATACTTATTCCTTTCTTGTTCTGTCTAAACTTGATTATGGCTGTCCCACCTATTCCTTTGCTTCTGCCTTGAACCTCTGTTGTCTTCATGCTCTGCACTGTATTGTGGATGCTTCAGCTCTGGTTCCTTTCATTCATCCCTTACCCAGCACTTGTGTGTCAAAACCAGTGTCCTGGTTTTGACAGAATTATCATAATCATTAATGCATTTACTAGTGCCCCTCAGGAGGGCCCTGTTTCCTCTTGCCACCTTTTATTCCTTCTCAAAAATGTGTGGCCACATCTGTGGTAAAAAAAAAATCCTCATTTCACATTTGCCATCTCTCCTCATGTTGTTCCAACCTTGCCCTCATGGAGGGTACCACTTGCAAAGTTTTGTAAGGTCTTGATCCATATGGTGAAGGCTTACATTGCCTTTAATGTTATCATACACCTTTCCATTGAACATTTGTTTTTGCTCCATTGCACTAAGATGGGTCAAAGTTTGTTGACACTGGCATAGCCAACATTGTCTTTCTTGACTAAACTTGTATGTGCCACCTACCCATGGAGACTAGTATCTTCATGGTGGAACTTTATAGTTTTGTTTGTATGTTTTTCACTAGCTGTTTTCTATCATTCCTATCATTGTGGTTGAATCTTACAATGCCCTCATGGCTCTAGTCACTTAACCAGTTGCATCCCATAGGGGTCAACTGGCCATTTCTTATCTAGCAGAGTTGTCAAAATTTTGCTAGATTCCCAGCCATATTGGTGTTACCTTAAATGAACATGTGGACACTGGCATTAAGGAGGCCATTTGCACTTGTACTGTTCTTATTCAGATCTCCAACCAGTTATTCATTTCACTACCATTGCCAAGGTTGTTGGTCTGACATAACAGGTAAACACCACACTACTCTGGTGAATCAGATATCTTTGATGTCGCCCACCTTATGTCCTTTTGTTCTCGCATTTGCATCCTGAGTAGTATTCAGCACCCTTTGAATATCCAGCAACATATTGGCGCTCTGCGCCTTCTTTTGATAATTGCCTTGAAGCTTCCTATTCTACCTCATATACTATATAAGGTATTAAATATAGTACTTTTTATATAATGTAACACTCACTTTATTTGTAGGAAATAGAAATCTCCACATACCTGGAGAAGTTTGAAAAGGAAAAATAAATATAATTTTCACTTGTGTAATACACAAATTATTTGACAAACTTTCTCCTTTCTCAATGCTCTTCATGCATAAAATATCCTTGACATTTAATTTTAAAGTATTTTCAAAAGATGATCACATAGTCTCCACACTAAACATCTTTGTTTCACTAATTTTTAGTTTTAAAAATCACAAAAAATATCAAATATACCTAAATATTATTTTGGACTATACATTAACACGCACAAGTCATTCTGGCAGTGTTCTGAGCATATCCAATGGTTTCCAACATTTTAATTAAGAATGCAGTACTAATGTAATATTAATTTTCATTTTTCTTATAAAGACAAACTGATAAAATTAGCTTAATAGGAGAAACTCAAGCCTGCATAAGCCTGGTACATCACAAAAGTCCTGCCAACAAATCAATTACAATAGAGTCAGACATGCTTCTAGGGTTACCCAAATGATGAATGGACAGTATAATACACTAACTCATGAACCACTGCTGGTAAAATTCAAAGGTGATCACACATATTCTGACAGCTTCTGCTTTTTTCTGTTAAATAATATAAAAAAAGACCTTACAAATTTAGATCAATGGTATAAATCTATGGTTATTATACATAGAAATTGAGTAGTGTTATAGGAATTTATTACGCTGCTTTTGTACATAAAACATTATGTACTTAATAAATAACACTAGTATTCCATACTATATTAAATACTGTGCACTAATAATTGGCAGTCAATTGCTGTCAATGCAATCTAGAATGAAATGGTCAAACACATCAACAAATCCACAAGGGCCATGATGAGGGTTCGAACCTAGCCCGGGATGATCCCAGGCGCTGCTTTAGTCGACTAGGCCACGACATGGTCAAAAGAATTGACCATTGACCTCTTCTGACCATGTCGTGGCCTAATTGACTAAGGCACCGTCTGGGATCATCCGGGCATAAGGTCGAACCCTCATCACGGCCCTTGTGGATTTGTTCATTTGATGCATCACGCTATTGTGATTTGTGTGTGTATGGTCAAACAGTTTAAATTTCCAAATAATTTTCCCCTTCTTTTATGGCATAATATATGCCATTGAAGCTACCTTTGCATTTAACCCTCTACAATGAAGATAATGGACATCTTCAGAGATTACTGGCATACCAAATTAATAGGTGGCCATTACCAAAAGTAATACCAGATTCCATCGTTCCTCTTTTAAAAGTATCTTATACGCACATTGGGAAAATCACAATGGAGTGACTCAGAACATTGGTTTGTATCTTATGTGGTTTCAAAATTGTACATCGGTTATTATTTGGGGAGGCATTGCCCACACATCGGCACCAACCAACTGGAATTGTAACACTGTTATTCAGCATACATTTTGATATCTTAAACGATGCTAGTTTAATCACTTTACATTTTATGAAATAATTTCATACACATTTAAACTGCAGAACTGATTCTGAATTTTTTCTATGGTTGGAACCAAGAAATATCCTCTGAAATGGCAAGTGACCCTCATAAATTGTAAGCAACATCCTCTGGTTGATTGCACGAGTAGTCAATCGTTACCCCCTGACATTTACGTATCTCGTCTGGTTGACTGTACCAGTAGACTACTATTACCATTGGCATTTACAACTCCACATCTAGGCCCATTCAAGTGATATCTGGTATGATTACCTCAATCACCTCAATCTGAAATGCTACCATGTGTCTACTTCATGGGCATCCAGTGTCACTACCCATTTACCCATTCTGACCAAGCACTTTGGATGAAGTTATAACATATGAAACTATAAACTACTGTATAACAATTCCCATCATTCAAGACTGTTCCAAAAATGATAATACTGTACAAGACTTACAAACTTTAAACTAAGTCAATTAAAACTTGCAATCCTTGAAACCTAATACAGTACTGCTTTTAATTAAGTATAACTAACCTGTTTAAGCTGGTTCTCTGGTATGTCATTATAACTAATGTAATCCACACACCAGACTTCTTGTGCAGTCAGCAGTGAGGAAAGTTTACACATTCTGTATTTCAGTAATGAAGAATGGGGGGAATGGCTAAAAATAGTAAATAGGTACTACAGTGCATGAAGATAAAATGGCATTGCAGAACTGATGTACATGAAAGTATAAATGTCTGCTGGCAAACTTTACAAGTGAACAGAGAGATGTGAAAGTATTTCATTCACTAATTCACTCCATATAATAGTGTCTGGCAGATAATAAACCAGCTGCTTATACAATGCAGATATTCCACCTAATTTAGTTGGTAATAATTCTCTCTTGGTATTTAATTTTGAGTTAATTCAAGTAGTGATATAATCCAAACTTTTAACTATGAACAAAGTAGGCAAACCTCCCTACTGGGTTTAAACATCAAAGGTCATCTTTAATGTTTAGCAACAAAAAATAATTTAAAGCACAAGAGGGTCACACTTAAGAAAAAATCAGGATACTAACTTTTCTGTCTTGCAGTTTGTAAGCTAAAATGAAAAATATATTTAGCATTTTACACATTCAACAAATGTGACTTGCAGTATTCATTTTTTATTAAAGACTGGATGGTCAGAGACACTCTGGCAGAAATGCACTTGGTCACTTGATGTGCTTCAGAAATCTAAATATAAAAATTCTTAATTTTTTTTTAACTGACATTACAAACTATTATCATTATCATCATCTTAAGAAAATAAAAAAAATTATTAATGAGAACAAATTTAACATTGTAATTCATGTAATTTACAAAATGACCCATTCAAGAATAATAATTTCTTGCGCACAAATGGGTAAGAAGTTCCAAGACACGTGACAAAGATAAGTCCGGAAATTGGACATCACCGACACCACAATGTGGCCTTACAAAACACCAAGAATTTGGTCTCTATAAACTTTCTAATTACATAATGCTCTGTAATTCATCTATACATATTCTTTACAAAATCTAATGATACTCATAAAGAAAAATTGCTACTGTCATTTTTGTTTAGCAATGTACATTTCATTGTTCTCAAATAATATATTCTTAAATTTGCATGAGATTTGTTCAAACATGTTACACCAGTGAAACTGCACTGGCAGCCACGTGGCTGTTCTGCATTGGGAAGGGGAGGGGAAGGCAAAGCTCGTGTAACTACAGTGGAAGGGGTTGGCACGCAGGTATAACTGCAGCAGGGGGATGCTCAAGCGGGTGTAACTACAGTGTGTTGGGTGGGGGGGGGGGGGATTTTCATGCGGGTAACTGCAGCGGGGGGTGCCTATGTGGGTGTAACTGCAGCAGGAACGACCACACAGATACGTACAACTGTGATTGGGGAAGTAGCCACATGGGTGTAACTATAGCAGAGGGGGTGCACGTATATGTAACAGCAGTGGGGGGTGGCTCATGCAGGTGTAATTACAGCTGGGAGGAATCGTGTGAATAACTGCAGTGGGGGGAAGGGAGGTTGTATGTGGGTATAACTGCAGTAGGGAGGAGAGGGAGCCATGCAGGTGTAACTGCAGTAATGGTCACGAAGGTATAAATGCAGTGACAGCCACGCAGATGTAGCTGTGGTGAAGGTAATGCAGGTGCAACTGTTGGAGAAGAATACAAAAATTGTATTTTATTTTCGTTATTTAATTATCTGTGGTCTCCATTGGATCATCATCAGCATCCATATTATCAGTGTCATCATCCTGTGGAGGTCGCTCAGGAGGTTTCTCATATGCCTTTTCTAATGCCGAAACGACAACCCCATCCCATACAGACATTTCACTTGCTATACCTGAAACACAAAGAACAAACCTTGTGAATAGTAGGTTGTCATTTATTTACTAAAAATTATTGCAAGTTTCTGGGTGAAAATGTGAAGCAGACTCTTGTTCCCTGGGAGGGCACAATTGTTAAATGCTGCGATCCCTGTGGTGCCCAATGTAATGTAATTATCAAAAGAAGGCACCAAACCGGGAAGGCTATGTAGCACCATCAAAGTGCGAAATAATCAGAGGGCGCTAAATATTACTAAGAAAGCCAATACGAGAACAAAAACGCATAAGGCGAACGATATCAAAAGTATCCGATTCACCTAGAATTCTATCGAGGAACAAGTGACCGCGAGGGACGGTCGGAAAGCAAGACACACGCTCGTCCTGGAAGGCAGGACATTCAACAAGGATATGCATAACCGTAAGAGGGACAACGCAATTCGGACAACAAGGAGCAGGGCGGCGCTCCATTAAGTGACCGTGGGTTAAGCGAGTATGGCCAACCGCAGCCGTGCTAAAGCAGTTTCCCACCGCCGATTACGGTGGTAGGAGGAAGGCCACGGGGACACACTACGTTTGAGAGTACGCAGTTTGTTACCAACCACAGAGGACCAACAACTCTGCCACCGGGCAAGGATAGAGGAATGAATAACCGGATAAAAGTCAGAATAAGGAAGACTCTTACGGGAGATGGGACAAGAACGGATGGCATCCTTAGCGGCAGCATCTGCACGCTCATTCAAAGAAACCCAATATGGCTGGGAACCAGCAAAACTCTACCGATTTAAACTTGCTAGAAATAAGAAACAGCCATTGCTGAATCTCGATGACCACTGGGGGACAGGATTAAAGGACCCAAGAGCCATTAGGGCACTACGAGAGTCAACGACACCACAAGGAGGAATGAGAATGAGAAAGCAAGAGACGGAGAGCATAGAGAATAGCTAAAGTTCCGCCGTAAAGACGCTAGCCTCCGAAGGGAGGCGACACATATAAGTACGGTCAGGAAAAACAACAGAGTAGCCCACACCGTCCGCAGATTAGACCCAGCTCAGAAGCTTGGCCCGACAATGTACCACTGATTCCCAGAATCAATAACAAGATAGGCCAACTTTCTTGTATCTGCACAGCTGAAAACTTTGGAATGACATTGCTGGGGTCATAATGGTGCTATAGGTGCCATACTCCCTAACCTCAGACAGGGAGAGAAACCTAAACCTGAGAGAGATACAGAAATTCCAA
>WNGS01001312.1:51682996-51706095 GCA_020271785.1 Procambarus virginalis
CCAATTCTGGTTTAGACTAAAATATGCAATGGCTTGATCTGCAATAAAAAAGCCACCGATACCAACTTGAGGTGAAAAGATATGAAAATGCCCAAAGGTGCCCAACATGATGAATCCATCAATAAGTATTGAGGATGTACAATGGGATTGATGGTGGGTACATCGTAGAACATAGAATGTGGTACCAGATGGTGATTTCCAAACTCCAAGTCAAATTACAGCTTCTGAATGGTGGCTGTAATTTGCTGACTCACCATGTAGAGGAGAGAGCTGTGATGTTCACTGTTTCACTTTGGTTAGTATGTGTAAAATAACTGTTTACACATAATTGCCTACAATGTAATACATACACCTATATTGCATGTAAATCTGCTCCTGGCACAGCTCAAAGGCAGCATCTTGTTACCCTTTCCTTTGCTGCTATCCTGTCTGGTCTTTCCTGCCAGTGTTTTGAATCTTTCTGGATGACATTCCCAAAGTGTGATTTGGTGAAAACCACAAGCTACTAGTACATTACCTCCTTGTATAGTAACCTATTAAAAACAATAGCAGAATTGTTCATATAGATGTATAATACATGCATACAGTTATTATATAACCATATAAAATTATGATTATATTATAACCATATATTTACATTTGACTAAAACTAAGTAATAATAAATAAACTCAACGTAATTACCACATTACCTGGATATCAGTGTGGCTATTGTCATACATTGAAGGGTTTAGTAAATATATAAATAAATAACTTTTCCCATACATGAAATTAAATAAAGGTGGGAAATGGCTATTGATTATTCCAAACTTGATATTTTCAGATTCTGTAAGGCTACACCTATATGAGTTTGTAATAAATGATTTTGTATAATATTCTGAGAACTTTTAATGAACTTACATTTTAAATAAAAAGTTTAACAAATCCAGTACTGGAGGATTAAAAGGCTTTTATTCAAGAGAGAAAGGGTTTAGCAAAATGAAAGATGTGAAGGGAATAGACTTACTTGAGTTGCCCTCAAGTCCCAGGATCTGCTTGTAGCCACCATGGGAAAGGACTCTCAAGAGTGTCTGTGCTGTTAAACACACAAGGTCCTGCTGCTCCAACGTCATTGCTGTGTGTACACGAATGTTACCGCCCTCAACGGGTCACTGATGCCTGCAGATAAGGTGTCTATGATCGGGTTGGTACCTTCACTTCTTAAGGTAAGAACAATTTCCAGACAGTTCAAACTAGAGGTGTACCAATACATCAGTACATGTCTAATTCAAACATCTCTAAAGTTCTTTTTTTTAATAAATAAAATTGTCACATGCAACCTGTCACAGAAAACTGATGGAAGAACTACTGATAAAGATTTTCTTGTCAAAAATATATCTATGATGAACCTTAAAGCTATTATGCTAATAAAATTACATTACAATTTTTATTAGTATAATTTAATAACTATTAAGTAGGTGGTAGCTGAAAACTGGGATTAATAAGCCTATAGCAAATTAAAGAGAAATTTAATTTCCAACTGCAGTGAAAACTTGCACAATTACAGACCAGAACATAGTTTTGGGTAACTAGTATAGTGGCAAGAAATGTCTTATCACCAGCTTTGGAATTTGATGTTTAAAGAACACATCACAAATTATAATACCAGCATTAGCAGAAGTGTAATTTTTAATAAAAAAAATTAAATGAATTTTACACATTTCTATTCATTAGTTTTAAAGTACACTGCACAGTAATTTGAAAATGTCAAGTCTTTTGTAGATGTATGCATATGTTTATGAAATTGTAATCGTATTTATTACACAATTTGAAAAGGTACAGTGCAGTCTGTAAGTATTAAGAATGTCACATGCTTGCATGTGACATTTTTAATGTAGGCTCTGTCTTCCGATACATTGGATTTGAAATTAATCAATACCTATCAGGTTAAGGTGTAGACCTTCATAGTTTGAGGGGTATTTACATCCACACCAGAGAAATTTTGTGTATATTACAGCCCTTTTTATAGTACCCCTCTCTGTAGAGGACCAAAAGTAATTGGATACCTGGTGGCTCAACAATTTCTTGGCCAGTTGAGTGTCATTGTATTATATGTTAAGGTACAGGAGAGGAAACCAAAAGTCAACATTGTAAGTGTGGCATTTAAATTTGGAGTCTGTTTCTGTTGTGTGCCAACATCATGGAAAAGGAAGTGTTTATGACAGTAAATCAAACCATCATGAGGCTGACATTAGAATAAATTGATCAGAGACATTGCTAAAGCATTAGGCATGTCAAAACCAACCTTCCTGTATATTACTAAGCAAAAAAAAAAACACTGGCAAGCTTATTAATAGTAAATCATGTGGTGGACCAGAGGAAACCTCTGTAGTGGATGATGAAAACTTAAGAGTGGGCTGCTCCAAACAACAGTGTTGGACAAAGTTATAACCTTACCTTGCCTACCTTGTGTTGGTTCCAAGGATCAAGATCCTGTGACCCAGTCTGTGACCAGGCCTTCTGGTTGGTAGTCTGGTCAACCAGACCATTAGATGTGGGTGCTTGCAGCCTGACGTATGAATCACAGCCTAGATGATCAGGTATCCGTTGAAGGTGTTTATCAAGTTCTCTTTTGAACACAAAGTGAGAAGTTGGCCAGTTATGCCCCGTATGTTTAGAAGGTGTTGAAAAGTCTTGACCCTTTATATTGATAGTTCTCTCTTGGCATACCTATTGTACCTCTGCTTTTCAACAAGGCTATATTTTCCACTTCCTGCCATCCTTCTCGCCTCATGATGTTATTTCCATGTGTGTGTAGATTTGGAACTAGTTATACTTTTCAAGTGTAAATTATTATATATCTCTTTTCCCTGCACTCTAGGTAATACAGATTAACAAATTTTAAGCAGTCCTAATAATTTAGACATTTTATCAAATGAATTCTAGCAGTAAAACACCTTTGCATGTTCTCCACATCAAACCTGGCCTCAGACTGGGCATGAGGAATAGAAGAACTCCCAGAACCCATTCCAGGTATATTACTCTCTTCAGGATGTAGGCATAGATGTATCAAGGACTTCAATAAACAAAAGACTACACTAGCATAATCTCAGAGTTCACTACAAGATGCAAACCTCTGGTAAGTATCTCAAGAACAGAATAACCTGACAGTATACAGAAACATTGTATCTGCACAGATCCAACCATATGCCTTACAGGTCATTGCACAGCAAATCACCTTGGAATCAGGACAATGCCCCCTAGACATAATGCTAAAGCCACCAAGGAGCTTTTAAGGGCCGAAGAGAGAGATGTTCTTGACTGGCCAAGTCAATCATCTGATCTGATCTGAACTGAGCATTTGTTCAAAACAAAACTAAAGGCATAAAGCCCCAAAAACAAACAGAAACTAAAGATGGCTGCAGTACAGGCCTGGTGGAGCATCGACAGGAAAGACACTCAGTATTTGATGATGTATATGGTCACAGGCTATAGATAATCATTGCATGCAATGGACTTACAACCAAGTATTAAGTAAGACTTTTATTTACATGTTGATACATCCAATTACTTTTGGTCCTCTAAAATGGAAGGACAATGTATAAACAAGACTAATTCCAACACAATTCCCCTAATATGGGAATACCCTCAAATTAAATAATAAAGAGTCTCTGCTTTAACTTCATAGACATTGTGTAAATTCAAATCTAGTGTGCTGGAGTACAGAAACAAAACAACAAATACAATATTGTCACTTTCGAAATTCTCATGGACTGCATTCTTATGTGTCAGGACATCTCACGATACAAACCGTATTTTAAAATACAATGTCAACTCGCTTGAATGAACTGTACGAGGCAAAGCCAATTAGTTACATAACAGATTTTATTTGATGTCAGACTCGTGACAACCACCTTCCCACCAGGTAAAAAATTAGTTTTGAGTGACTGTCACCAAAAAATAACGACAGTGGCTACATCCACTGTCCTGACTCGACCCATCCTTCTAATACTGTAGAGCATCGCATTTTGACGCATACTTTATCTAATACCAAAAATCATTGTACTAGAAAATAGAAGCAGCTGTCTTGACATAATGTCCCGTTTTCTATTTAGGATCCTCTGGTAGGTTTGGAGAGGGCACTTTAGTACGACAGTTTCTTGATGTTGGAAAACCTTAGGAGGATGGGCTACCTGAATATACAAGTTTGTCACTTACCTTACCACAAAAGTAGTGTAGTGAAATATCCTCATAATAAACCTGAAGCACATTAAAGGCAAGTACAAATTGATCATAATCCACCTTTCTTCAAGACTAAATTAAAAAGAAATTCTAAATTAATTTATTCCAAAAATCTTCATGCTGACTGTGCTGGCATACGATAAGAGCATCCACTGGTGAACATTCCATATCAACCTTGTAACTTACAATTATTCACAGACACAATTCTTAATGACCAAGATTTTCACACACAAAGTTAGTCTATATAAAAATTCACAAATATTTATTTCTTAACCATTTGCCATTTTCACCACCACATAATTTAGAGAAATTATTGGTGATCAATTTGATATCAAAATTATATTTATATGATCCTTATTGATCCAATATATATATATATATATATATATATATATATATATATATATATATATATATATATATATATATATATATATATATATATATATACTGTATATATATATATATATGAATGAATGATCCAAAAATGTAATATGATTAATCACTTTGTGAGCAAACAGTAGTGAGGGGGTGTTGGTGCAGTCAGGTGACAATGACTCTTGCTCACTCCACTTTTGTGCATCATCTCAATTTTCTGGCTAATGAAAATGTATTTTTCCACTTTACTATACAACATTCAGTACCAATGATTGTTGCAGTAAAACATCTTGTTAATAAGAGACAAACGACAGAAGCATAAAATATGACAATTAGCAACATCGTTAGCCTTTGCTAACCAAGCAGCCTAGTGACTGGTATATAAAAAAAAAAAAATTATCCATCCTGGTAATTTATATATAGTTTATGAGTAATTATTGCCTAACAAGAACACTTGCATAATAATTTGTTGTTTTTCAGTATTTTTGTTTAAAGTTTTACGTACAAGTATCTTATTAATATTTCAAATTCAAATTCAAATGTTTATTCAGGTAAATGTACATACATAGAAGATGAGTTACAAACATAATTAAAAAGTTTAAAATGGACGTGCACATTAAAAGTCTTTCAGCTTTTTGTGTATAATATTCTTTGAAATATTATTAACTCTTATTTGTAAGATAATGTCATATTAAAGGTAGTTTAAAAGAATTTATGCACTGCACAATAGCTTACCATTAGATTAGGTCTTTGCAAATAGCTGCGTCCCAACGCCTGGGTTCGGTAATGGCTTAGGCAAACATTTCCCACTGACCAGTCTGCACTGAACATAAACTGCTTGGATCACTCAAGAATTCATTAAGGGAACAGTTCATTGGAATCTACTACAGACTTGATGTAATATCATTTTAGTTAAAAATCTTCCCTCTCCATTCATATTATGGGAATTTCCTGACATGAATATTAGCTTATTACATCCAATATAAACATACAAACTTTCTTAGATGGTCAAAGACCTGCAATTAGAGCTGATTGGTGGGGGTGAAGTTGGAGTAGTTAGGTAGGAGGTAAGGGGAAGACTGAGACCTTAAGACTGGTAGGAAGAAATGTAAGCATGTTTTTCAGAAAGGATACTAATCAGATAGGGCATTAGGTGGAGGAGGGGTGTTGCTGGGCTCTATACTGTCTTGATACTATTACCCGAGTACTTTGATTATTTACCTTACCTCCCTGCTTCTCCAAACACCTTGTAGATTGGCAATTGTCAAAATCATGTATCGTCTGTCACTCCCAGAATTACTGAATTACTTGTAGATTTTACTTGCCTACTATCGTATTACTGTACCTTGTTCAGCCTCCCCACTATGTGGTTTTTCATTGTTAGGAACAAGAAACCCATTAGGCTTATTGAGGTCGCCTTAGGTCAACAACTGATCTTGGGTACTTTGTTGGGTACCTGGGTACCTATTTACTGCTAGGTGAACAAAGGTATCAGGTAAAAGGAAACATGCCCAAGCATCTCCATCCTGTGTGGGAATTAAAACTCTAGACCATACTGAATGCAATGACCACTATTTTTAATCAGGGTAAATAGTAAGGTACTTTACAGATATGGTTTCTAGTAGAGACAAGTACAACCACAGCAAAATACTCACCAGTCAATCACAGGTCCCTAAAATATTGTTTCTCCACACAATGTTCTATAACTATAATGTTATTTATTTAGTTTTCAATATATTCTCTCAGTCTGAGTAAGCATACAATATACTATTGTACTGTATAGTACTAAAGGTAACTCCTTCAATGCTTTAAGAAAAAAATAAAGCACACAAATTATATTCTTTGACACATCAAAAGGCAAAAGACCAAAGAATTTCACTGGAAGCTCTGCGTGTGGGTGTCATATGTTTAAATGTCTTTCAGGCAAATGTGCCGCTTGCTCAGCTGTGCCGGGTAAACTAAGCAAGCAAGTGCTCTTTGTAGCTTTTAGTTTTACAATATTTTCAAAATATTTTGACCATGTCCCTAAATACAATCTTGGTATGGCAACCCAAAGAGATGATAGAACACATAGATTTAACTGCTTATTGTTTTACAATACAGTATATTGTTTGTTAAATTAACTCTATTGAATTTAATTAACTGAAACCTGAATAACTGAATAAAATCTGAAATCTGAATAACTTTAATCTGTTTACTCACCTGCAGACCCAGGAAGGAAAAGCCCTGCAGCAAGTAGCTGTAAACACCGTCGAAATGCAGAATTGATTGGTAGTGCTTGTCTACTGGGGTTGTTTAAAATAGCGTAATGTGCCTGAGGATGAAAATAACATGTTAAATGTAATTACATAATTATCTTCAATCAAAATTCCTATGTATATGTAAGCCATAACAAATTATACACCGTATCTAAGAAAATAAATGACTGCACTTGCGTAATGCAATATGCTGTATTGTTAGTTATACAGTATTTTATAATATAGGGAAAGACTCCAGAAGGAGCCACTATGTAAGAGGGATCCTCCAAAGAAAATATAAGCTTGCAATGTGTGCTGTGTATCTATGCAGCAAAGTGTCCTACATACATGATTTAATTTGAAGAAGACATTACATTCTTCCAAAAACTGAAACAATCATGTCACATTATAATGTAAACAGCACCAAAAAAATGCAACTTTCAGGAAGTTAAAACATATTAAAAAATATGTAGTACCAAACATTTCTTGCCAATTGAATTTTGTACTAAGCTCTTCATTCTGGGGCACAGTTGACATCACTGCTAAACCAATGTTGGTTCCTTTGCAAGTATGTCAAGCATTTCAGGCTTTTGCAGCCTTCAGCTGTAGCTAGTATGGCGGTAAAGGGCTCTCCTCTACTAGCAAAGGTGACCTAGAATGCTTTGGAGAATTATTTTGTCTTGCACTGCTTTGAGAGATGGTGGCAGACTTCTATGCGGTCTAGCCATTTTAGATCTAGCCCAGACTCCCGGAATGAAGTAATGACATTTATGCACAGGCAGCCCAGGAAAGATAAGATCCACTTCCTCATCCCTCTGTCTTCAGCACAGTGGCATGAGAGGCCACCCAGGGTTGGTGGATGTCAAGGTTCTCCTTGACGTTTCTTTTGTGTTAAGCCCATGTCAGGGCTGTCTTAACTGTGACTCTAGGCCCATGGCAATGCAATGTCCTGGGGGAGCCTATTCAGCAGACAAGGCCCTGTCTTTCTGCTAAAGTTCACAATTACTCTATGATAGTTATGAACAAATTATTTATATTACAAATATAATTTAAAAGGGGATATGAATCCCCGGCCTTTCCAGTGACAGGTCATTACGGGTTAATTACTTACTTTGCAAAGAGATCTCTCATGAATAATATGGCAGCATGGGGCCCTTGGGCAATTGCTCAGTGTGACTTCACTGAGGCAACAACGGCCCTGGTGACATCCCGGTGGGGAAACAGTTGGGTGCCTTCTGGCAGGTCTGGATTTGGGATTCCTGGCACGTATGGATTCAGGATTCCTAGCATGCTAATTACCTCTCTAAACATTAAAGATTTTTTTTCCTTCTAAAGTTATAGACTGAATTGGCTTTGGCAACTTCTTCCATAAAAACATTCCACTTGTTGACCACCCATACAGTGTGCAAAAATTTCCTTCCCACCTCTACAACTCAATAACATGTTCAGCTTCTACCAATGTCCCCTTATAGGTACTGATCACATCCCGTTTTTATCTTCTCTAAGGTGGTGAGGGCGAGTTCCATCCATCCTCATAGCTGAGACCTTTCAATTCTTATACTAATGTAGTAGCAAACCCCAGAACTTTCTCACATTTTTTTTTTTGTACTTCACAAGGTGCTGATTCCATGCTGGTGCTACACACTCTAGTAATGGTCTCACATAGACAGGCCATATGGACTTTAAAGCCTCCTTGTTTAGATTCTTAATTTATATTATGTTTGCTAAGTTCAAACATGCTAATGTTATCCTGCTGACATAAATTTCTGGTGTTAGTGTTTGGATTATAAAGTATTCACTCCCAGGTCTTTTACTCTTATTGTTTGCCTGTATGGTATAGGTACCTACAGGTCTCTTTATCTCCTTTACCTTACGCTTATTTGGACTGAATTCCAGCAGCCACTTATTGTGGTCGTCCATCCCTCGTCCTGCTCCAGTCTTGTCCAAGATGTGTCATATTG
Organism: Procambarus virginalis; assembly: GCA_020271785.1. Taxonomy (NCBI): domain Eukaryota; kingdom Metazoa; phylum Arthropoda; class Malacostraca; order Decapoda; family Cambaridae; genus Procambarus; species Procambarus virginalis. The sequence goes on from WNGS01001312.1 coordinate 51,691,792, forward strand.
ATATGCAAGACACAGTGCTAATACTTAATACCTCTTACCTAGAGGCCAGTCATTGTTGTTTTATCCTTCATAGGTTAGCCCATCAGGTTTCCTATTCCGTTTTACTTTTATATGTTTCTTATACAATACAATTTGTGCTGTCTCCAAGGAAAAATAAAAAAGTGCTTTTACCTCCAAATCTTTGTGATGAAAAGGCTCAGGCAAGTTCCTGAGAGGTTGAATTTAATAGAGCATTATATACAATAAAATACTTCTTTCTGGGTGGCATCTTAGTGGCCAGAAAGAAGTGTGTCATCACACTCAAAACTTATTTATTTTTTGTTTAGCCATTAATATAATTTGTTTAAACATTGTCTACCAAAGGGAATTAGAGAGATTTCCCTAATCAAATAACAATTTTAACACTTGCTGAACATAATACTTACAAGAAGATCCAACATCCACGGTGACAGGGGTTCGAAACCTTCAAAACGACCACGAAGATCCCTTAGTAATCGGATGAGAACTTTAATCGTAGAGTGATGAGCATTCTCTTCAAACCATCGACTGAGATTAATACAAAATTATAAAAAATGTAACAATTAGATTTGGCTCTAAGAGTATACAACACTCCAGCAATAAACAAATTTACTTTCCTGCTCAACACTGTAAACTATTATCAATGTACATATAAAACATGGGTAACTATGAACAAGATTGTGAATGAGTTCCATAGTGTGCAACGGAAAAGGAAGGTTGTGGTGTTTGGGAGAAGTAAATGGGATGTGAATTTTATAAGAACACTCTAATGGTAAAACATGCCAATTCGAACTGTAGTTCAAATTATATATTCCCCAAACAAGATACCTAGCATAAAGTAAGGTCATTATTAGGAGAAAGTCCAAAGCCAGTATGACCATCTAACACTTGGAAGGGATATGTATGACACAAGGAAGGAATAATGCCCAACCATTTGTACCATCGGGGACTGAACTTCAACCTGTGGAAAGCAAGACAGCTAGCGTAATTTTCCACCAAAAGGATATCAGAGCAGTTAAATCAATACAAACATTATTTTATGCTAAAATACTTATGACATAACATTTGATGCTGAAAAACTAGCACTTGACAGGAATACCAAATTTCAGTCTATGATGTGTGCATACCTGTGTCTGATAGCAGCAAGGTGTGACTGCAGAATTTTCTGATCAAGGTGTAATTCTGGATCCAATTTACGCAAGTTCTGGTGAATGGTGGTGACTAGCACACGCACCGTTGCCTCACTGTTGCTGATCTCAAACCCTCGGTCATTGGGAAGCATGGTTAAAACCAGTACTGCAATAAGGAAGACTTTTATACTTTAGATTTTCACTGATACAAGGGTTTGTGTATAATACTTCAGCCAAAATTATACTGTATGTGTACTATAGCATACCTGCACTCCAAAAGGATTTGAAAAGTGCAATGAAACAACTTTCTGGCTAGTACTTTAATGTCTTCTATACTTAACCCACAATACTGCCAAAATATGTTCACTTGCCAACCTCCGTAAACACAATTTTTTTAATTAAAAAATAATTGAATACGAATATACTGTACAGGGAAAGGGCAATTTGTCCATAAATACCTCATTTCCCTCATTAATAAATTTTGTTTGCAGCATGATAGAAAAATACACGAAGATTACAAAGAAATAATTTACAAATTCCTAGTTGCCATAGTATGTATGGATATTGTATTATGACAAAGACAATATCACTTCCTTATCAAGAAGAAAAAACGGTGAAAATAATTTGTTCAATAACGTATATATTTATCTGTATATCTATAATAAATACCCTGTAGTCCAAAGGTTACATGAGAAGACAGAGCAAAACAAGAGAGACAAGAAAAAACTAAATATATCACATGCTGGGGTCAAAATCCCCAGACAAAATTATATACTATAAATCATAACTGCTCACAAAAATTCACTTTTTCTATTTATGGGTCCATTGGTTAGTTAGGTTCAGGCAATTTAGTACATAATTTTCTGTCAGTTATGACAATTTGATAGGGCAGGCTGCGTGGTGAAGGTGATCACAGATCCCCAGCTCTTTATGCCTTTGTGAGGGACCTGGGTTTTGGACGCTGGTCCAGTAGGATCTTAATGACTCACAAAGGCCTGGTGTAATTGGATGAGCTATGAGCTAATCACAGCAGCTAACAACAGGGACCCAATTCAGAACTTTCCCAGAAACAGAAGTAATGCATTGAACATGGACTGATCAAGATGAGATGGAGGGAAAACAAAATCCATTATGTTTTCAATATTTAGCAAGTCAAATATTAAATTGTTAACATTAAATGTCTGTTTGAGTGAGTCTGATATCAGGCTGGGCTCCTGGTAGGCCAAGAAAGTCTCCAGAACCTATAGATTGGTGTAATCCTGGGTTGTCAAGAGCCTTATGCTTCAGGTAGTTATTATGGAGCTCACCACAAAAAGAATGTCATCGAGCCTCAAAGAGAGTACTGTACTCTATTTGAATTTGCAGTAATACTTTCTTTACCAATGTTGAACTGTAAATGGTAAGCTATTCCCTGGCAAAGTATCTAGCATTGGCTAATCTGTCAAATAACAGTCAGAGCATAACCTCAGGGAAGCTACTGAGGCAGCTGCCCAGATATAATAAAGCACGATTAAAAAAGAATAAAAAAATATTTACACACCTTCCTGAGGTTCTTGAGAACGCAGATCTTCACAGACTTTTTTTCCGAGTGCTTCTACTGCTTCCTTTGTTGGTAACGTCTTGAGAATAACAACAATATCAGCCACATTATGTCCCGTCATCATCGTGCCTTTCTTATACGAGCCCACCTGCCGCACCTCCTCAATTTGCTGCAGTGATCAATGTTTAAAATTAATTGCTTATATAGTATTTGTACCCATCATCAGTTTACAGTGTACTTTGATAAATAAGTTACTGGCTTTAAAGCCATTTACTACTTAAAAATAAAATATACAGAACAAAGTAAAATCACCCACCCAAGAGGCAATTGGCGTGCAACGAACTTACGGAACTTACGCATGCGTCAAAATTGCCCGGATCAACTATTAAATTGTCCATCACAGCTTGTATTTTTGTGACTAAGTTCAATACAGCTGCCTGTTCAGCTGGTGTTGGAGAAAGATCAGCATTCCTCTTCAGAAGAGCCTGTTAATAAAACAAAAATTTGCATTGTCATAATTCAAAATTTAGTTGATTAACTACTCTGAATGATGACATATGAGGTCATAAAATTTAAATAAAAAAAGTCAAGTACAGTACCTTTCATCATTATCATCATTAAGTGAAACGATATCAATACTTTCACTAATGCCGCAGGTATAAGCTTAAATAATGGACGTACAGGAAGGTGTATAAGGAGTACAGGGGGCAAGTGGAGATGCATGTGTACTCACCTACTAATGCTTATGGGGGTTGAGCTCTGGCTCTTTGGTTCCGCCTCTCATCTGTCAATCAACTGGTGTACAGGTTCCTGAGCCCACTAGACTATCATATCTACATTTGAAACTGTGTATGGAGTCTGCCTAATGCATTCTATCTGTTAACTACTCTGATACTGAAAAAATGTCCCTGTGGCTCATTTGGGTACTCAGTTTCCACCTGTACCCCCTTGTTTGCATATGCCCTCGTGTTATTTATCTTTATCTACCCTGTCAATTCCTCTTAGAATTTTGCAGGTAGTGATCATGTCTCCCCAAGCTCTCCTGTCTTCCAGCAACATGAGGTGCATTTCATGCAGCCTTTCCTCATAACTCATGCCTCTTAGTTCTGTGACTAGCCTAGTGGCATACCTCTGAACTTTTTCCAGTTTAGTCCTGTGCTTGACGAGGTACAGGCTCTATGCTGGGGCCGCATACTCCAGGATTGGTCTTACATGTGTGGTATAAAAGGTCCTAAATGATTCCTTACACAGGTTCCTGAAGGTAGTTCTGATGTTGGTCAGCCTTGCATATGCCACAGATGTTATTCTTTTGATGTGGGCTTCTGGAGACAGGTTTGCCATGATATCAACTCCTAGATCTTTCTCTCTGTTCGTTTCATGAAGGACTTTATCTGCCATTCAGTACCTTGTGTCTGGCCTCCTGTTTCCACTGCCTAGCTTCATTACCTTACATTTACTTGGGTTTAACTTTAGTAGCCATTTGTTGGACCATTCATTCAGTTTGTCTAGGTTATCTTGTAGCCTCATAATATCTTCATCTGTCTTAATCCTCCTCATAGTTTTTGCAGCATCAGCAAACAATGAGAATAACGAGTCTATACCCTCTGGGAGATCTTTTACATATGTCAGAAACAGTATAGGTCCAAGGACTGAACCCTGTGGGACTCCACTGGTGACACCTCACCAATCTGAGACCTCGCCCCTCACAGTGACTTGCTGTCTTCTTAGGTACTCTCTTATCCAATGGAGTACCTTCCCTTTCACTCCTGCCTGCATCTCCAGCTTGTGGACTAGTCTCTTGTGTGGTACTATGTCAAAGGCTTTCTAGCAATTCAAAAATACGCAGTTTGCCCACCCATCTCTTTCTTGCCTGGTCGTAAAATTCAATTGATCCTGTGAGGCATGGCTTGCCATCCCTGAATCCAAGCCAATGTTGTGTTACAAAGTTTTTTTGCTCCAGATGTTCCAGTAGCTTTTTTTTTGCATAATCTTCTATCAACTTGTATGGTATGCAAGACAGGGACACTGGTCTGCAGTTCAGTGCCTCCTGCCTATCCCCCTTCTTGTACACTGGGACTACATTAGCCGTTTTCCAAATTTTTGGCAGTTCACCCGTTACCAGTGATTTGTTATATACTATGGTGAGTTGCAGGCACAGTGCTTCTGCTCCTTCCTTTATTTCCATGGTAAGATTCCATCCGAGCCTATAGCCTTTGTCACATCCAACTCTAGCAGAAGCTTCCTTACCTCTCCACTGGTAATCCCAAACTCCTCTAGCAGTGCCTGGTTATCTATTCCCTCTTATTTCTGGAACTTCTCCTTGCTCTAATGTGAAGACCTCCTGGAATTTATTATTGAGTTCCTCGCACACTTCCTTGTAGTCTGTAGTGAATTTGTCTGCCACCATCCTCAGTTTCATAACCAGTTCCTTCACTGTTGTTTTTCTCTTGCTGTGGCTGTGCATCAATTTAGGTTGATTCTTTGTCTTGCTTGCTATGTCATTAACACTTTTGCCTTTCTGCCTCTTGTCTCACCCTGACATATTCATTCCTGGCACTGCATGTATGTGCATAATGTGCACATAGCACACACTTTGCCTGTAAATATGTACTGTACATGGTAATCACTCATTTGCTGCTGTTAAAAGTTCCATGGCCCTGCACATTCAGACACTGGATGGTTATGTGCCAGATATGGCCCACATATTTTTACTATCTAGAGGTTATCTTGAGATTTCGGGGCATAGCATCCCTGCGGCCTGGTCCTCGACCGGCCTCTTTTTTATTACACATCCCCATGAAGCAGCTGTGTAACTCCCAGGTACCTAATTACTGCTAGGTATGAAATGCTCAAGTTAGTTCACCTACCTTGATACCTCAAGGTAAGGTATCAAGGTAGGTGAACAGGGACATCAGGGTGAAAGAAACTCTGCCTATTTGTTTTCACCTCCGCCGGGGATCGAACCCGGATCCTTAGGACTACAAATCTCGAGCGCTGTCCCCTCAGCCGTGGGTGGGGCTTTTATAAAAAAAAAATATAGCATCTTAAATTATCTCCAGGCAATTGGAGCATATGGGCCAATTGCTTGGATGGGAATTATCAGGAGAAAGTGCCAGGCCAGTACGACTATCTAGCACTGAGAAGGGGTCAGGATAAGGATTTGGGATGGGACGGGGCAAAAAGGGATGGTACCCAAGGCTTAAATCTTGTGACATTCTAGTGCTTATTTCTTGTCAAGTCATAGTAGCACACCCAGAAATTGGCGTTTCAGTATATTCAATGCTGGTTGTTTTTTATTCTTGAATGTGTGAATGAAAGTATCTTTGACAGCCTCTTTTTTTTTCCAATGCATTTCATATGCAGACCACCCATGCAGGGTATGAAAATGTTCTTGCATCAGCTTCCACTGATGTCCCCATGTATTAATCCTATAAATTTAAATATTTAAATAAGCTGTCTTTGTCCACCTCTCATTCCCAAAAATGAACAGAGTATTGAAAATGAAATGTCCATTTCTGGAGTAGCTCTGAAGAGCTTAAGCACTGGACCCGAGGCCATTACCATCATACTAGGCATTTATGACTAGCTCACAGCATACATTCCCAGAGAAGGGCAAGAATGAGAAAAAAGAAGTCAAAATTGGGTCAATAAAACCCAAACATTCAGAGAAATGCCACCAGATGGCAGAGCAAGTCAACTAGGGGTCTGGCAATACCAGTAACATCACTCTCGAGTCTGAGGGAACCATGAGAACACAAGGGGAAGCATGGAAAAAGCAAGCCACTGAGGGGGCATTGATTTTATTACCCATCTCTTGTTTTGAAAGCTCTCATGATTGACCCTTTAATTTTCTGGTTAAAGCTGCATTGCTTTGCTATACTTTCTCAAAGATACATGTAAGTTGTCTATGAAATTATCACCAGTATCTTGGAACTACATATACCAAATATCTGTAGTTAACTTTGTTCAAGAGACAAGAAAGGAAGAAACTTGTACGGTGTCCACAAAAACGTAGCTAATTAGATGTTGCCTAACTTTCAAAACATTTTCTTCATAAATTTGAACCAACCTGTGTAAATGCAGACTCGTCTGGTGCTGGCTTCACTCTGGGGAATGCTGATTCACAAAGTACCATGTCAAACGGAAGTCGTGGAACAAACTGCTTCATTTTTGGTCCAAAATGTGGACCAGGTCCCATGGGTCGCATCATGCCACCTCTCATTCCTCGTCCACGCCCTCGAGTCATTACCATGTCTTTGTCAAAACCTTAAAATACAAGACAATGTTAATATATATTTCTGCTCTGGCTAACTATGAGTATACAGTGGAGCTTCCAAAATCCAGATCATATTATTTCTGTCCTAATACAGACTTGCGTGAAATCAGAATCTTCCAATATATTGCCCCTCTTTTATGATTTATCTCCCAATTTTTCTTATTTTTCTCATAACAAATAATATATTTCCTCAGAAGCCACAGCTGTGGGTCATCCTCAGTGACCATATCATACCTAGGGGTCATCCTTCATGAATATATCATGCCCTGGAGATCATGTTAATCACCTTCTAACTACTCGTCGATAGCTTCTCTACCCATCATCAACACCTTTAAACATGTAAACGCCATCATCCTTAAAGGCTTCAAAAATCATTGGCAAGCTCGCTCACATTATCATAATCGCCCCAATATAAAGTCATGGTGGAATTTGACCGATGAATGGATACAGGTAACCTTGTAATCAAGACTGTTTGCCAACCAATTTTAAACCTACCAAACTTAACCTAACCCAACCAATTAAATAACCAACTTAAATAAACCTATCCAAAAATCAGCCCAACAACAACATATTTTTCAACTTTAACAATTAGTAAATAAGATTTTTTGAAATGCCTGACATTACTCCTGATGAACATATGCAGACTGCAGGCTGTAAAACTATATTTTATGGAGAACACCCTATGGAACTAGCATATATAATCCATCTTCAGAAGCATACCGTATTGTCTTGTATAAGTGCAACCAAATTTACCGTAGATTTCAGAACAAGTAAAAATATGAATTATATAACAGCATCGTATTTCTATTTCTCATTGTATTGTATGTAACATGTATTTACCATGTTACATTGCAAAATGATGTTATTTAACTTCAAGGATTTTCTAATCTTGTCAGATTAAATCTACTTATTTTTATTAGGAAAGATGTCCAGCAGCAGTATTAGTCATGCAGAAGGGAAGAGAAAAAAGATTTGATAAGTACAGTACTGGTATTGACAAAAAGCAGAAATTCACAGAGCCATTTGAGATGTTTCAAAGATTCACAGCTCTCCCCTTCACTCCCTCGGCTCCCCCTTCAGCCCTCCCCTTCACTCCCTCGGCTCCCCTTCAGCCCTCCCCTTCACTCCTCGGCTCCCCCTTCAGCCTTCCCCTTCACTCCCTTGGCTCCCCCTTCAGCCCTCCCCTTCACTCCCTCGGCTCCCCCTTCAGCCTTCCCCTACACTCCCTCGGCTCCCCCTTCAGCCTTCCCCTACACTCCCTTGGCTCCCCCCTTCAGCCCTTCAGCCCTCCCCTTCACTCCCTCGGCTCCTCCTTCAGCCTTCCCCTACACTCCCTCGGCTCCCCCTTCAGCCCTCCCCTTCACTCCCTCGGCTCCCCCTTCAGCTCTCCCCCTTCACTCCCCTCGGCTCCCCTTCAGCCTCCCCTTCACCCCCTCGGCTCCCCCTTCAGCCCTCCCCTTCACTCCCTCGGCTCCTCCTTCAGCCTTCCCCTACACTCCCTTGGCTCCCCCTTCAGCCTCCCTTCACTCCCTCGGCTCCCCCTTCAGCCTTCCCCTACACTCCCTCGGCTCCCCCTTCAGCCTTCCCCGTCACTCCCTGGGCTCCCCACCTTACAGCCCTTCAGCCCTCCCCTTCACTCACCTCGGCTCCCCTTCAGCCTTACCCTAATCCCTCGGCTCCCCCTTCAGCCTTCCCTCTACCACTCCCTCGGCTCCCCCTTCAGCCATTCCCCTACCTCCTTGGCTCCCCTTCGCCCTTCAAGCCCTCCCCTACACTCCGGCCTCCTCCTCAGCCTTCCCACACTCCCCGGTCCCCCTTCAGCCCTCCCCTTCACTCCCTCGGTTCCCCCCTCCAGGCCCTTACCCAATACTCCTCGGTCCCCCTCCAGCCCTCCCCAACTCCCTCGGCTCCCCCTTCAGCCCTCCCCTTCACTCCCTCGGCTCCCTCCAAGCCCTTCCCCAATACTCCTCGGCTCTCCCTTCAGCCTTCCCCTACACTCCCTTGGCTCCCACCTTCATGCCATCCCTTCACTCCCTCGGCTCCCCCTCCAGCTTCCCCACATACTCCTCGGCTCTCCTCCAGCCTCCCCATACACTCCCCTCGGCTCCCCCTTCAGCCTTCCCCTTCACTCCCTCGGCTCCCCCTACAGCCCTCCCCCACACCCCTCGGTTGCCCTACAGCCTCTCCCCAACACCCCTCGGTTCCCCTACAGCCTCTCCCCACACCCCCTGGTTCGCCCCTCAGCCCTCACCACACCTCTCGGTTCCCCCTCACCCCTCGGCTGCTCCTCAACACCCCAACAACCCCCCAACCACTACTCTGCTGCCCCTCCTACACACTCATCTCTTCCAGCCCTCCCACGCTTACTTCCACCCTCCCCCTCCACACCACTAAGCCAGGCAAGGCAGCAACACTCACGTCTTGGAATCAAGTCACAACCACCGGTAGAGACAAGCCAGGTTAAAACAACGTCTTGACGACGCCGGGACTCAAATCAAAACAACATGGCTAGAACTTGTTCCAATAACTCTCACTAAACTGCATCCCATATTAGACGTAATTCTTCATTATAAAACACATATTTGTGAAATATTTTTAAAAATATTTTTTCTGAACCAAATAAAGGTTTGTGTTTTACTAAATTTAATGAGATAACTCAGAAAGAAGAAAAGTTTAAAATAGTTTGTTTTTTTTATGTGAGTATGAGTTAAGCTGTGTGACAACTGAGGCTCGTCACGCGTCGCTACTTGTTCACATACACTTGTATTCCTCTATAGCTAGACTTTCCCAACTGTTCTTTCCTAGTTGTATTTTCCTAGTTTTATTATTCTAGTTGCATTTTCGTTGTTATATTCTCCTAGTTGTATTTTCCTACTTTTATTTTTATAGCTATACTCTCCTATTATAATCTATAGCGTATAAGAATACAGAATTTACCTGAGGGCCACTGTTTCTTTAGTGGCCTCGTCGAGGACAGGAAGCCAGCGGCTTGACAAAGGTCCTCCCATTTGTCCTAATGATTTTATCTGTTTGGATATGAAACTGCAGCAATTGTACTTGCGGGGGTTGAGCTTTGACTCTTTGGTCTTGCCTCTCAACTGTCAATCAACTTATGTCCTATATTGTCGCTTGTTGAGCTTGAAGCTGTTGTTCCTTGTATGTGTTACATTTGACATTTTAAGAAACTGTTTTGGATTAATATCTTCCAAACTGGTCAGTTTTTAAAGTTACGGACCTGTAATTATGTCTTGTTTGCAGTATTGTTAGTTCTGTGACCCTCAACTGTTCATAGTATACCAGCTAACTTAGTGATGGGATGAATTTTGTCACGCTATGTTCAACTTTCTCCAATTCAGCTATGATGTCCTTTGAAGATAATGTCCCCATGCTTGGATACACCAGAGACTTGTAGTACATTTGAATAACCACATTCTTTTTCTCGACCTCTAAGGTTCTTTGAACTATTCGGATTATTTTTTTGTTTGCAGCTCCCAATTGATGGGCAACTTTCAATGACTGAAGGATTCTTACTCTTAGGTCCATTGCTTCATGAGTGTGGTGCATGGTAGGTAGTGTTGCTTGTATGATAGTTGTGGTAGAGCAGCTGACTAGACTACACTCGCATCTCATATTTTCTCTAAATTCCATATATGACTAACCTTCCTGTAAGATGGGGATTAGATAAACTCATAACTAGCCTTTGATCTATACTTTGCAATCCTTCATACAGAAGTTGGAAGCAGCACATTGCTGTGTACAGGTGTATAAAAAAATACCAACATTTTTTAATACAAAAATGTGATTGCTATACACTACATACAAGGTCTTGCATTTTCAATAATAACAAACATTTGCGTCTTCTAACCATTTGTAGATTTCATGTAGATCTCTTTGTATGGCTTCAATATCAATTTCATTTTCTATCTTACCATACCTGTATATCTGTTATATGCAAATTTGATGATGCGGTTTGCAATAATATAAAGTATTACACAATATCGATCAAGAGCTAGCTATAATTAAATTCATTTAATATCCTAAGTTCACATAGAATCAAACACAAAAATTAATATCTATATTTAAAATATAATTCTCAGTCTATAAATAAAGCCCTGTTATTTATTGTTATGGTCCCTATGGCGACCCCATATACATACGTCAGTGACAATAACAAAAACAACAACAACAACACCACTAGCAAAGTTCCATATTAAATATATACACAAATGGCTTCGTTTATAGCACTTTACATTTAACAAAAAGTATATTATTATCATCATTATTCTTATTCTGATTATTATCATACTAATACTAGGTTTGTATTAGTGGGGTGTATTGCAGTAAAGATTGAACGACATTGTTGGAACAGTCAGTAGTTAGGGCCAGCAGCTGGCCGGCCTGATCAATCAGTTCACTCTCGGCCACCCTACTCCGGCCACCCCTATACCGGCCACCCCACTCCGGCCACCCCCCTATACCGGCCACCCCTGTGTGGTCACCCCTCCCCCTATACCGGCCACCCCTGTGGTGATCTGTGAAGGTCGTGAACCTGGGCATAGCCGAGGGTTCTCCAAGAGGTCAGAGGTCACCAGCCTGTGTCCCACTGTGGTGTACTGTGAGCACCACTATTGTACTGTGAGCACCACCACTGTGGTGTACTGTGCGCACCACCACTGTACTGTGAGCACCACTACTGTACTGTGAGCACCACCACTGTGGTGTACTGTGAGCACCACTATTGTATTGTGCGCACCACCACTGTGGTGTACTGTGCGCACCACCACTCTGGTGTACTGTGCGCACCACCACTCTGGTGTACTGTGAGCACCACTGCTGTACTGTGAGCACCACTACTGTACTGTGAGCACCACTACTGTACTGTGAGCACCACTACTGTACTGTGAGCACCACTACTGTACTGTGAGCACCACCACTGTGGTGTACTGTGAGCACCACCACTGTGGTGTACTGTGAGCACCACCACTGTGGTGTACTGTGAGCACCACCACTGTGGTGTACTGTGAGCACCACCACTGTGGTGTACTGTGCACACCACCACTGTGGTGTACTGTGCGCACCACCACTGTGGTGTACTGTGAGCACCACTACTGTACTGTAAGCACCACTACTGTACTGTGAGCACTACTACTGTGGTGTACTGTGAGCACCACTATTGTACTGTGTGCACCACGACTGTGGTGTACTGTGCGCACCACGACTGTGGTGTACTGTGAGCACCACTACTGTACTGTGATCACCACTACTGTACCGTGAGCACCACCACTACTGTGCCGTGAGCACCACCACTACTGTGCCGTGAGCACCACCACTACTGTGCCGTGAGCACCACCACTACTGTACCGTGAGCACCACCACCACTACCGTGAGCACCACCACCACCACCGTGAGCACCACCACCACTGTACCATGAGAACCACCACCACTGTACCGTGAGCACCACCACCACTGTACTGTGAGCACCACCACCACTGTACTGTGAGCACCACCACCACTGTACCGTGAGCACCACCACCACTGTACTGTGAGCACCACCACCACTGTACTGTGAGCACCACCACCACTGTACTGTGAGCACCACCACCACTGTACGTGAGCACCACCACCACCACTGTACCGTGAGCACCACCACCACTGTACGTGAGCACCACCACCACACTGTACCGTGAGCACCACCACCACTGTACCGTGAGCACCACCAACACTGTACCGTGAACACCAACACTGTAGGGAGGACTGCCAGTCATGGCCTCATATTATTTCCAACTTGTGTAGAACTTTATATAATAAATGTTAATGCTATTCCTATATAAATTTTTCTTTTAGAAGCTGTACACAATATTGTATTATATAATTTTGTTAGGTAAAACTATGCAAACTGTCTCATGTGAAATGACTTGTTTTTGAAATAGCGAATTAATGAATTAAACCCAGATGCAGATCCTTGAATGTATGTCATCTAGTGCGGATGTTGGCTCAGCAATGCATTTTAAAACCTAATTTATCCCATTCCATCATAATAACTTAATCTCACCAGCCAAACCTGATGATGCATGCCAAGTTAAAGTGAGAGAAAAGAGGAAGGTAAACATGTTAAATACCAATGTACAACTTATTTATTTATTTATTTATTTATTTATTATTTATTTATATATATAACAAGAAGGTACATTGGGTTAGAGAGAATATATAGCATAGTATTTACATCTTGTAAAGCCACTAGTACACGCAGCGTTTCGGGCAGAATCTTGAGCATATCCCAATCATATCTCATACCCAGGTTGCCATGGAGCTACCTGGTTATAAGCAAGAGGCTACACATGCTGCCTGTCCCCCCAAAAAAAAATAATTAAAACAAATTATGATATTGACATTAAAAATAAAAAGGAATCCATAAAATCGTTTCAAAAATGAATTTATTCAGTCTTGTTATGAGAAGAAATATGGTTATTTATAATAAGTTTAAATACTGTGCTGTAGATACCAGTATCTATATACTGTAAAATTATGAAGTCTTGAAATAAAAAAAAAAAAGATGTTAGCTAACCATCAACTAATACACAGCAACAGCTTTAAGCATTTTCTGTAATAGATAAGAAAATCTATAGATCATCTTACCAAGTGATATAATAAAGAGAGTTCCTGTGTATAAGCACATTTAAAAATATGGTGGAACCTTCCCTCTATGGATGGTGGAGGACTGGAACCCTTGGTGGGCCAGAAAGAATTGACTAATGGGTAAATTCTGGTGAACTGAAATATGGTGTTTTGGGATACCAGCCTTATTGATGAAAAACAAAAATAAAACACGCATATTTTATGTTTTGTCAAAGATTTTTGTTTTCCTGCTTTTAATAGTACAGCACAGCAAATGCTAATAAATGTTATTTAATATTGGCAAAATTTCTTTTATTGAATATTTACTTAAACTGGTAATGTAGAATGTAATATGGTACTGTACTGTATTGTAACGCAATATGCCGGGACGAGGCGCTTTTGCTCTGGTGATGTGTGTGCCGTGACCAACTGGTACTCTGTGGAATTTCATCAAACTTGTTGTAGTTATTTCATTATTGTTTGGTAAAGTTAACATCAGTTGTAGTGAGTGTGAGCCAGGTAGGGAAAGAGCAGGTATCATCATGGAAGGAAAGGCAAGTGAGCAAGCCTGGGGAGTGCCAAGCAGACAACTGGTGACAGTAGTGATAAATGAAGCTGACATCATTGAAATCATCTGAAATCAAAGCAGCTTATACTGTAATTGGTTTATGCATAGTTTATATTAGCATAGCAGTATATAATACAAAACAGCAGTTTTGTATTTT
>WNGS01001312.1:51716376-51780230 GCA_020271785.1 Procambarus virginalis
GCGCCCCTTGCACCACTGGGCGCTCTCCCTGACCACTGGGTGCTCCCTGACCACTGGGTGCTCCCTGAGACCACTGGGCGCTCCCCGTGACCACTGGGTGCTCCCCGTGACCACTGGGCGCTCTCCGTGACCACTGGGCACTCTCCGTGACCACTGGGTGCTCCCTGTGAACACTGGGCGCTCCCCGTGACCACTGAGCCTCCCCGTGACCACTGGGCACTCTCCGTGACCACTGGGTGCTCCCTGTGAACACTGGGCGCTCCCCGTGACCACTGAGCCTCCCCGTGACCACTGGGCGCTCCTCGTGACCACTGAGCGCTCCCCGTGACCACTGAGCGCTCCCCGTGACCACTGAGCGCTCCCCGTGACCACTGAGCGCTCCCCGTGACCACTGAGCGCTCCCCGTGACCACTGAGCGCTCCCCGTGACCACTGAGCGCTCCCCGTGACCACTGAGCGCTCCCCGTGACCACTGAGCGCTCCCCGTGACCACTGAGCGCTCCCGTGACCACTGAGCGCTCCCCGTGACCACTGAGCGCTCTCCGTGACCACTGGGTGCTCCCTGTGAACACTGGGCGCTAAATTCAGGTAAAAAATCTTAATCTACATCTAACCATGCACAGTATTTTAATATATAGCCTAAGGATGAGGTGTGTGTAGTGTTTTTCATTCTAATTGGTTGAACAGCACAATCTCGCCCAGCAATATTGGGCGAAGTTTTCCTACTCAAGATCTGGTACGTGGCGACAGTCTCAGTGCTGCCCTGGGAGGCTCCGTGAGGCTAAGGTCTGTGTTGCCCTGGGAGAATAATCCATGATGCTACGGGCTGTGCTGCCCTCAGAGCCTACGTTATAAGTATTGGCCTGAGAGACTACGGGCTCTGTGCTACCCTGGGAGGCTCCGTGTGGCTATAGATAGTCTCAGCGCTGCCCTCAGAGGCTGCGTGTTAAGTTGCTGTGAATATTGGGTAAAATGTACTTACATTGTTTTCTTCAAAGGTCCTAAG
This sequence comes from Procambarus virginalis, assembly GCA_020271785.1. Taxonomy (NCBI): domain Eukaryota; kingdom Metazoa; phylum Arthropoda; class Malacostraca; order Decapoda; family Cambaridae; genus Procambarus; species Procambarus virginalis. Next base: position 51,717,382 of record WNGS01001312.1, read on the forward strand.
CACCATTCTGAACATGTAGAAATTATTAACTATGGAGAAAATGCGAGGAATGTTGCTATATCGCTTTCCTTATCATGTTATATGCGAATGACATTAAAATATGACATGACGTGTCAGACAGCTTGTGTACTCGCCAACAAAGCCTAATTTTCAGTCACACTTGTAAAAAATTCATGAAATTATTACAATAATGATTATCTGAGGGCTGCTTCCAGTACGTTATTACAGGCATGATTATCTATGGAGGGCTGCTTCCAGTAAGTTATTACAAGCATGATTATCTATGGAGGGCTGCTTCCAGTAAGTTATTACAAGCATGATTATCTATGGAGGGCTGCTTCCAGTAAGTTATTACAAGCATGATTATCTATGGAGGGCTGCTTCCAGTAAGTTATTACAAGCATGATTAACTATAGAGAGCTGCTTCCAGCAAGTTATTACAAGCATGATTAACTAAAGAGGCTGCTTCCAGTAAGTTATTACAAACATGATTAACTATAGAGAGCTGCTTCCAGCAAGTTATTACAAGCATGATTATCTATGGAGGGCTGCTTCCAGCAAGTTATTACAAGCATGATTATCTATGGAGGGCTGCTTCCAGCAAGTTATTACAAGCATGATTAACTATAGAGAGTGCTTCCAGGAAATAGTAGTGTAATAGTTCCCACTAACTGCATTTGGCCTTTATATAAGACCTTTTATCCTGAACTCAAATTGCAACGCCACGTGTCCGTACTTCTCAATAATTTAAAAAGGTTTGGGATCATTATTATATCAGATGATATTATATTATAATTTATTGCTTTGAATCATTACACAAACCACAAACGAAAAGCTGTCCTAACATTTAAAGAATTGTGAATATGAATATATTCATGAATTATTAATTATATTATTAATTTTATTTTATCATTTTAATTTTTATTTTATCATTTTATTAATTCTGCTAAAATTTACCTACTTAAAATTATATGTTAGATTAAGGACCTGCCCGAAACGCTGCGCGTACTAGTGGCTTTACAAGATTGTAATTACTATGCTATGTATTCTCACAAACCCAATGTACCTTCTTGTATATAAATAAATAAATAATTATTCATTCTTTTGTACATTTCTAGAAATGATATTATTGCTACACTAATTGTAGGTTGATATAATAATGCGACCTAATTTCAGGTAGAAGATGTGGGCGTCGTTGTGGTGGTGGTGGTGGGCGGTTTGTATAGGTTGTGTGGGTGGAGGGCGGCTACCCACCTCCCATCCCATAATGGCTAGCCTCAGAGATACTCCTGTGTCGCCTAGACCTTCACTCAGGTCTGTGTCTCCCCACACACACTCACATATGTATGCAAGTATTGTCAGCTCCTATGCTGACAATTAGTAGTTTAACCCTTAGATGACGGCTCACGTCTTAGGATATATTGTGTTTCATCCGGGTTGAGTTCCGCTAACATTATGTGAGGTTTTTCACTATAGAAATCTAAGGAAAATTTGTTTTACTTATAAATCCCTATATTTATTTAGATTTATCTATCTATTATCACCTAATCAAATTATAAATTTTGTTATTATACATAAATACTTTTATTAGAAGAATTTTGAAATATATAGCATCATAGTACACAAAAATATTTATTCAAAATGTTAAGTTTGTGACCATTTTTTCCAATCATCCATATTTAATTAGTTTCCCGAATCCTTCAAGAATTGAAACCTTAAAATTAAGTTTTAACTCTCCATAAAAACTTCAAATACCGATATAATTATTAAAATGTAATTAAATTTAAATTCTGTATGTTCAAAGAAGTATTTATATTTTATTTAAATTTATTTAAATGTTTTTAACTCAGTTAGAAAGGATCTTGATATTTTAAAAATTTCGCATAGGTGGTAATCCTGAGCCGAGAGAGCTAGGCACTATTAGGGTTAATGCATGGGTGTGTTTGCATACTCCTAGACACCTTAGAGACCTCTGGGTACTTCTTGTACAACTTATCAATGCTCCACATTCTCAGTAAATTTTAACTTGGGCTGCTCGGTAGAGCGACGGCCGCGCTTCTTGCAAGGTCGTTGTTCGATCCACAATGGTCAAAGCGGTTAGGCACTGTTTTTTAACTCCATCTTCATATCAAACCTCTATGTTCTCATATCCCAGCTCCTTGTCTTCATATCCCTTCCAAGTATTACACAGTCATACTGGTTTAGCGCTTTCTCCTCATAATTACTTAACCTGGATGTGTTGCCAGGTCTCAGTGGCGAGGGGCGGCGACAGACCCGCGGGGGCGCACCATACTGGAGATTGCCTACGACTTCTGCTCCAACAACCTCAACAACCTCCCCACAAAACAAATGGAAGCAGGTGGGTTAATAGGGGGCTTTACCTTATAGTCCTGCCTTGTGGGCTGTATTTCTTTTTTACAACATCATTATATTACAATTATTTTTAACTGCATATCTGAATTTACCTGGGGGCCGCTATCTCTAAGTGGCCTCGACGTGGACTTTTTTTTAGAGCACATATGTACTTCTGAAGATGAGGTCTCCATTCTTGTATAAAGCAGTCCATATGGGGACGCAACTGAGACTTGCACAGTTGAATTACCACTTTTTTAAGTTAAATGTTATGTTCATTATTCATAAGGTTTTGTTGGATTATTACTTTTAACAGCAGCCCCTATACTTGTTGAGCATGACCAACTCCGAGGTTATTTTCTGTATCAAACTGCTGCATGGTCGTATTGTTGATGTGGTAGTTATAACGGTTTTGTAATGCCCTAAACTGTAAGGTTTTTCATTTTCAACATTTAAGAGCAGTTGTCAGCATTCTTATCATTTGTGGAGTTCATGCAGATTGCTTTCCTAGGCTTCATCATGGGTTTAGCTTCCAACTTTTGCATTAGATCTCTGTGTCAATTTCAGATTTGAGATGTGATTGGTGATTTAATGTTATCCATGTTGAACATCATCTGTGTATATTATAAAACCACGTTGTGTTGCTTCACTAAGGTTGTGCACTGTGAGATGGTGAATGACTGCCTCCCTTAAAGATTATCTCCTTAAGCGTTCAAGTATGACTGGTCTGAAGTTTTCATTTGAACTTAGTATTCTGCCTTTCTTGAAAGTGAATTTGGTTGGGTTAAGTTAGGTCTTCATCACTAGAATATTTAATCTAAAGAATAATGACTGTGGAGATATGTAGTCCAATGTTAATTTTCTTTTTCAAATTTTGTTCAATTTTACTGAGATTATATATTTATATAAATATTTCTACAGTTTAAAAAATGAAAGTAATAAGTACTGCATTTGAATTTTAAAAAACACACAAGACCCCCACAATCTTAGCTTATAAGAGTCAGCAACACACAGATAATGTTGCACGATACACAGTGCCACGGATAATGTTGCAGTTGAAGCAGTATTTAGTACGCGTTGTCTTCCTGGACAGAGAACCAGCAAGCAGTGAAACAAGTGTTGGGCGAGGATCCTCCCCCCGGTGATACTATCTCCATTATGGTCCAGATGGTCCACGACACCGCCACCGCCTACGTTCACGGTCTCCCGGTAACTCTATCATCTACATCGCAATTTTAACATGTATTTTGAGACATACATTTTGATTTGCTTTCCCAGTTTCTTGTTACTTCTTCCTTTATTTAAAGTTTTAAGATATCTTACACCTGCCCGCCCCTTCAACCACCCGCACTTTCAACAATTTGCCCCTTCGCCCACCAGCTCCTTTACCCACTCTCCCCCTTCATCCAACCGCCACTTCAGTCTTTACTTTCCCGCGTGGCATAGGTACCTCTGCACAACTGCACGGCATTGATGGCTGCTGCAGGTGTGGTGACGGTAGTGGTGGTCCACCCAGCCACCGCCCGTGTCATCCGTATGTACCACCACCCTGCCAACGCCCACGCACGCCCACTCCGAGCCTTTCTTGACACCCTCCAGCCCGGCCGCTTGCTGATCCTTGCTGCCTCCGTGAGTCTTTTTTTTTTTGTACATAGGTGGGTACAGGAGATTATTTGTTACTGCAGTTATTAAGCTTTGAGTTTTCCCTTCCCAAAGCTTATCTTCAAGCCTACAAGTTCTACCATATTGTAGATGAAGTGAGACCGTCGCTGTTCCGATCCTAGGGTAGGCAGAAATAGCCTAGTCCTTTTGGTATGTATTTTATCTCCATAGACTTACTTGAACTTGTAGTTTCTCTTCTAGCTGGACCACAACTTTATGATATATAAACAAGTTTTCTTTTAAAATCTATTAATTATTTCCGTGTAAAGACTAGGCTTATTTCCTTCGGCTAATTCCCGTGTTAACGCTGTCTTTTATATTTATTAAACAACAGATATAAAATCAAATCAAGTTTAAAACTTGTTACAATTTTAACCTGATAATTTACCTGATTTGTCTTGAGGCCTGCCATCTCTCTATGGCCTGGATGAGGATAGGAAGCATTAAGGTTAGTTCCTATTACCGTACAGGTGGTGTGGGCGGAGGTGAGTGTGGTGGAGGTGGTGAGGCAGCTTGGGGCCTCCATGCCACCACAACCCACCTGGAGTCGGACGGTGTGGGTGTGGGTGGGTGTGGTGGGCGGAGGAACTCTCGGTCAAGTGGGCGGTTCTTGGCGGGTCTCCTTGGAGCTGTACTTGCCCAGAGCCCCAGGTACTGTTATTGGTGTCTGGTAGTGGTGGTACTGGTTGTGAAAGTACTAGGGTGATATTGTTAGTTACCAACCAGCAAGTAACATTAACCAAGGCCTCGAGATAATGTTACTAGTGGTGGTGTTACTGGTAGGTATATCCACCAGCGAGTTATACTGATTTCATAAGCCTTCAATGTTATATATATGTCACCATTAATATGTATATGCCAATTTTTCTTCCAACTCCAAGACTTAATTAAATTGTCTTGTATGGATTTTAATTTTTTTAAGTAATTAAAAGCCTTATTTTAGTATCATCGGTAAATGTATAAATCTTATTGTTCAATTCTGCGTGTAAATAATTTACTTATATGTAAAACAAGAGGCCCTGGGAGAGGTTCCTCACTCGGAATTTACTTTTTTTTTGTTTTAAACTAAGACTAGGGTTCATAAGGGCTGTCAGTTGACGTACCTAGTGAAACTGCAAGCAAGAGCTGTTATCCTACCTCAACTCATCTGATGACTCATAGAGACTCATTTATTTCATGAGAAATGTACTTTGAAACCATTACATAGGAAACTATCATATAGTGAAACTGCAAGCAAGCTGTAATCCTACCTCAGCTCGGTTAAAACCTACTCTTAGAGACCCATGTATTTCATGAGCCTATTATATACATCAATAAACTTTATTCTTTAAAGTTTATTTATGATAACTGCTTATTAAAGACTTTATTTATGATAACTGTTTCCTTCGAAATAACGGAGCCATGATCCAACATTACAGATATTTCCCCAACACCATGTGCATCTTGCTTTTTCATCTGTCTTTAGTGAGGTATAGTATTAAAGACACTGTTATAACAACACTGTTATAACAATCTTTACACAATCGACTGCTTCAGGTTTGCTGTAAAATAGTTAGTATTTGTAACATAAGCGGCTCTTAGTGAGTGTCCCTTTATTAATAAATGTTTTTAACTTGAGTTGCCTGGTGAAACTACACCTGGCGAAGCAACACCTGGCATCACTAAATGAAGTTGACTTGACAGATGTTCCATGGTGTGGGTCAGCTCTTCCGTCCACACTGGACGAGCGACGATGGGCTTCTAGGGTGGAACTGTGCACCACTTATGACGGCTATGGAAACTGGTGCTTCTGTCCACCATCACCAATCCTACCCCCACCACCACTGGCAGCACCACCACCAGCACTACCACCACCACCACTGGCAGCACCACCACTACCACCACACGCTCTCTATAACACTACAACATCCATGCCGCAGGTGACATCATTCCTCTTAATATTATCATCGTTAACCATTTTTATTTTTTTAAGAAACTATTAAGCTAATGCAGATACATTAGTACACAGGTAACCTATCTTGAATTTACCTGAGGGCCGCCATTGCTAGTGGACTAGGATACCGGCGGGTTAATGTTTAAGCTAGGTCCCTTTCATTTTTTCTGAGGATTTTTCCAGTTGTATGTTGAACTGGAATTCTGTCTTGATATTAATGCTTCAACGGGTAGGCGAGATACAAATTGCCCATTCTCCAAAAATGACAGTACTAGTCTGATAACATTAGTCATACTGGCTTAGTGTTTTCTCCTGATAATTACAGTATCCTAGTCTTATAGCAATTATCGGTCAATCATACAGAAATGGACTGTTGTGCCCCAAATGTTCACATTAACTATTTATTGTATAGTTAATGTTCCACTTTTACTTTGACATTTGGAGTATCGTGCGTATTACAATACATGCTGTGGACAACCATACTTAGGGTTACCTTGAGGTGCTTCCGGGGCTTAGTGTCCCCGCGGCCCGGTCGTCGACCAGCCCTCCTAGTACCCCTGTGAGGGGTACTCACAGGGCCTGGTCAACAAGTGATACAGTAGTTGTGTCTCTGCCATAGGTGGCCGTCTCCCATATAATGATGACCCTTTCTAAGATTTAAACCAAAAATCCATTACCACACGCAATGGCGGACAGATACAAGCCACCAGACACGGTGGGCACGGCGGCCATCTTACACACTTGATCTGTCACAAATACTGTCCTTATATGGTACATCATATACTATATATAGTATGATGTGTGTGTAAATCACGAAGAAATTAACACATGATGAACAATGTGATAATGTCAGACCACGAAGGAAGGATTAAGACAGGAGTTTCCTTAAGTACTTTCGTACTTAATAATACATCTCAGAAGGATGGATGTACAATTCAGTGGTGTGGATATATAGGCAAGAATGAGGAGATTCCTGCCTATATATCCACACCACTGAATTGTTAATCCATCCTTATTTATTTATTTATATACGAGAAGGTACATTGGGTTTGTGAGAATACATAGCATAGTATTTACACTCTTGTAAAGCCACTAGTACGCGCAGCGTTTCGGGCAGGTCCTTAATCTAACAGATAATTTTAAGTAGGTAAATTCTAGCAGAATTAATAAAATGATAACAGATATATGATTAAATATAAAAGTACTTAAGGAAACTCTTGTCTTAATCCTTCTTTTGTAGTCTGACATTGTCATATAGTGTGATAAATAATATAAAATGTTTATATCATATAATTAATGAATAATTGATGTTATATAATATCATTAGGCTATGGCTGCTGGACTTGAAGACGCAGTGACTGTAGTGCTAGCCAGCAGACCGGAGTCTCTCCACCGGTAAGTGTGTTGTGGGAGAGAGAGAGAAAGAGAGATGAGGGAGGAGAAGGAGAGATAGTGAGAGAGACTGGTAGGGATGAAAGAGTAAATATAATAATTATTGCTTTTGCCCTCGAGCCCAGCTGTGGTGGTGTGGACGGCCCGGAGAGAATAGGTCAACGGTACGCGTCAAGAGTGAGCAAGGTGTTAAATCTTAACTGCGGTAACATCCTATGTTAGCGGTAACAGCGCGTGTTAACTATGATAACAGCATGTGTTAACTATGGTAACTATGTATTAACTGTAGTAACAGCGTGTGTTAAAACGGTTACAGTGTTGTTTTACAGACTGCTGGTGTCTGTGGCAGTGGCGGGGGCTCCTCTCTCCTCCGTCCTCGTCTTCGTCAGTGAACTCTCACACGAGGTTCTGAAGGTGCGTCCTCACCTCATGTTCCCTGAAGGTGCGTCCTTACCTCATGTTCCCTGAAGGTGCGTCCTCACCTCATGTTCCCTGAAGGTGCGTCCTCACCTCATGTTCCCTGAAGGTGCGTCCTTACCTCATGTTCCCTGAAGGTGCGTCCTCACCTCATGTTCCCTGAAGGTGCGTCCTCACCTTATGTTATATACCACACTGTCAGTACTTCTGCATCACGGTCCCTCACTAAGTTAGACTGAGTGGTTGCCTTGTTTAGTTTGATAATAATACAGCGCTTGAATATGATGCTAATAAATCTTGTATGTGTAATAGCTGAGGCAGGTGTCATATTTGGTTTGGGTTTTAGACTTTAAGCCGTTAAGTTTTAGACTAAGTAGACGTATTGGCCGTTAAGGCCAACACGTCTACTTACTGATCAACCAGCAAGTATACTTTTAGAGTTCATCATAATTAGACTAAAGTTAGCTAATTAAATTATTACTCTTAGTTATAGCGAATATACACGGCGGAAATCAACACCTATTAATCTAAATTATATCTTATAACTAAACAGATATATAATGAATATGTTTAAGAGTCAATGTGTAATTTGTATTGTATTAACTTAAAAAATCTATGCAGGATAACAGTAATTTGCCTTAATTATACTATAACTTTGCCTTAAATATACAATAATTATATTGTACTTTAAACTGCAAGAATAGAACAAGTTAAGAAAAAGATATGAGCCGTGAACATGTGCATAATATATGTGTTGTCTGCAGGTGTGTGAGAGTCACGGGGTGCAGGTGGAAGAGACGGGTCGAGCCTCGGACTGTACAGGACTCCATATTGCCCGGCTCTACGAGTCTGCACTCACTGCTTCTCTCATCCTCAGACCCAAGGCTGACTACTTTATTATCCTCGAGGACGACATGATTGTCGCCCCCACCTTCTACAGGTAGGTTGTTCTTAGACTCGAGGCTGACTACTTTATCAACCTCGAGGACCATTCAGTCTGGCCAGTATATGGATGGGTAACCGCGTGATCAACCACCCTCTAAATAGCAGTATTGTATCTCTAGATTAGAGAGCAGCCTGTCCTAAGGTTTCAAAACGTCAAAAAACGGTCGAATTAAAGTGTCCTCTCCTAACCTACCAGAGGACCCAAAACAGAAAACGGGACAGTACGTCACTTTCGTGAGGCGCTTCCATTTTCTAGTACGAAATTTTTGGCCTTATGTAACGCAAACGAGCGAAATGCGACATTCCTTGTAAGAGGACAGCACCACCGCCCATCCTGTGAGTGTGGACCCACAGCCATCCTGTGGATGGTAGTGGACTCCACAGCCATCCTGTGGATGGTAGTGGACTCCACAGCCATCCTGTGGGTGGTAGTGGACTCCATAGCCATCCTGTGGATGGTAGTGGACTCCATAGCCATCCTGTGGATGGTAGTGGACTCCATAGCCATCCTGTGGGTGGTAGTGGACCCATAGCCATCCTGTGGGTGGTAGTGGACTCCATAGCCATCCTGTGGATGGTAGTGGACTCCATAGCCATCCTGTGGATGGTAGTGGACTCCATAGCCATCCTGTGGGTGGTAGTGGACCCATAGCCATCCTGTGGGTGGTAGTGGACCCATAGCCATCCTGTGGGTGGTAGTGGACCCATAGCCATCCTGTGGGTGGTAGTGGACCGATAGCCATCCTGTGGGTGGTAGTGGACTCCATAGTCATCCTGTGGATGGTAGTGGACTCCATAGCCATCCTGTGGGTGGTAGTGGACCGATAGCCATCCTGTGGATGGTAGTGGACTCCACAGCCATCCTGTGGATGGTAGTGGACCGATAGCCATCCTGTAGGTGGTAGTGAACCCATAGCCATCCTGTGGGTGGTAGTGGACCCATAGCCATCCTGTGGGTGGTAGTGGACCCATAGCCATCCTGTGGGTGATAGTGGACCCCATACTCATCCTGTGGGTGGTAGTGGACCCATAGCCATCCTGTGGGTGGTAGTGGACCCATAGCCATCCTGTGGGTGGTAGTGGACCCATAGCCATCCTGTGGGTGGTAGTGGACCCATACCCATCCTGTGGGTGGTAGTGGACCCATAGCCATCCTGTGGGTGGTAGTGGACCCCATACTCATTCTGTGGGTGGTAGTGGACCCATAGCCATCCTGTGGGTGGTAGTGGACCCATAGCCATCCTGTGGGTGGTAGTGGACCCCATACTCATTCTGTGGGTGGTAGTGGACCCATAGCCATCCTGTGGGTGGTAGTGGACCCATAGCCATCCTGTGGGTGGTAGTGGACCCATAGCCATCCTGTGGGTGGTAGTGGACCCATAGCTATCCTGTGGGTGGCAGAGTCCATCCTGTGGGTGGTAGTTGACCCAATACCCTTCCGGTGGGTCTTTGTGGAAAAAGTTACAAAGGCACATAATGGACTCAGGAATTCGACCACAAAATTTATTTACCTGAAGGGTACTATTTTTCTGATGGCCCGATGGGGACGGGAAGCCGGCGACTTGTCAAAGTTACAGTATTGTTAAACTAGTTACATTACTTACAGTTTAATCTTGTAATATATATATATATCAACACTGGGATAAAATAGTATCAAACAGTTTCAAAGTTAAGTCATTGACATTTGCAGTGAGCTAGTTGCATTCACTTCCATATACTTATCATAGACTCCACACCTATCCAATGGGCGGGGGTGGAGAGTTTACAGTCATACACGCATGCTCTACCTAAAGTCAGCAAATTTGGGATATTTTTCTAAAGGTTTCTGGTTGTACATTATATTGAATGAAATCCTGGAATGAATGAGAGTGAGGGGAATGAATGAGATAAAGGAGAGAAAGAGAGTATGTTAGGGAGGGAGGGGCTGGTGAGAGGAGGGCAGAGGTGGCGATGAGGGAGGTGGGTGATGGGGGGGAAGGGGTAACGGGAGAAGGGAGGGGGAAAGGCCAGCACAGGGCTGCTGGAATGTTATCATAGAGTTGATCACCAAGTTAGGCTGAACCAGTACTGTTAGCAGGAGCAGTATGCCAGGAATGTACCCGGACTGCCGCTCCCCGCCTGCAGGCTCTCTAGCTCCTACACGCTACTGCTGGCCAGGTCTTCAGCTCCTGGGCCCGCCTGCAGGCTCTCTAGCTCCTACACGCTACTGCTGGCCAGGTCTTCAGCTCCTGGGCCCGCCTGCAGGCTCTCTAGCTCCTACACGCTACTGCTGGCCAGGTCTTCAGCTCCTGGGCCCGCCTGCAGGCTCTCTAGCTCCTACACACTACTGCTGGCCAGGTCTTCAGCTCCTGGGCCCGCCTGCAGGCTCTCTAGCTCCTACACACTACTGCTGGCCAGGTCTTCAGCTCCTGGGCCCGCCTGCAGGCTCTCTAGCTCCTACACGCTACTGCTGGCCAGGTCTTCAGCTCCTGGGCCCGCCTGCAGGCTCTCTAGCTCCTACACACTACTGCTGGCCAGGTCTTCAGCTCCTGGGCCCGCCTGCAGGCTCTCTAGCTCCTACACACTACTGCTGGCCAGGTCTTCAGCTCCTGGGCCCGCCTGCAGGCTCTCTAGCTCCTACACGCTACTGCTGGCCAGGTCTTCAGCTCCTGGGCCCGCCTGCAGGCTCTCTAGCTCCTACACGCTACTGCTGGCCAGGTCTTCAGCTCCTGGGCCCGCCTGCAGGCTCTCTAGCTCCTACACGCTACTGCTGGCCAGGTCTTCAGCTCCTGGGCCCGCCTGCAGGCTCTCTAGCTCCTACACGCTACTGCTGGTCAGGTCTTCAGCTCCTGGGCCCGCCTGCAGGCTCTCTAGCTCCTACACGCTACTGCTGGCCAGGTCTTCAGCTCCTGGGCCCGCCTGCAGGCTCTCTAGCTCCTACACGCTACTGCTGGTCAGGTCTTCAGCTCCTGGGCCCGCCTGCAGGCTCTCTAGCTCCTACACGCTACTGCTGGCCAGGTCTTCAGCTCCTGGGCCCGCCTGCAGGCTCTCTAGCTCCTACACGCTACTGCTGGCCAGGTCTTCAGCTCCTGGGCCCGCCTGCAGGCTCTCTAGCTCCTACACGCTACTGCTGACCAGGTCTTCAGCTCCTGGGCCCGCCTGCAGGCTCTTTAGCTCCTACACGCTACTGCTGGCCAGGTCTTTAGCTCCTGGGCTCGCCTGCAGGCTCTCTAGCTCCTACACGCTACTGCTGGTCAGGTCTTCAGCTCCTGGGCCCGCCTGCAGGCTCTCTAGCTCCTACACGCTACTGCTGGTCAGGTCTTCAGCTCCTGGGCCCGCCTGCAGGCTCTCTAGCTCCTACACGCTACTGCTGGTCAGGTCTTCAGCTCCTGGGCCCGCCTGCAGGCTCTCTAGCTCCTACACGCTACTGCTGGTCAGGTCTTCAGCTCCTGGGCCCGCCTGCAGGCTCTCTAGCTCCTACACGCTACTGCTGGCCAGGTCTTCAGCTCCTGGGCCCGCCTGCAGGCTCTCTAGCTCCTACACGCTACTGCTGGCCAGGTCTTCAGCTCCTGGGCCCGCCTGCAGGCTCTCTAGCTCCTACACGCTACTGCTGGCCAGGTCTTCAGCTCCTGGGCCCGCCTGCAGGCTCTCTAGCTCCTACACGCTACTGCTGGCCAGGTCTTCAGCTCCTGGGCCCGCCTGCAGGCTCTCTAGCTCCTACACACTACTGCTGGCCAGGTCTTCAGCTCCTGGGCCCGCCTGCAGGCTCTCTAGCTCCTACACGCTACTGCTGGCCAGGTCTTCAGCTCCTGGGCCCGCCTGCAGGCTCTCTAGCTCCTACACGCTACTGCTGGTCAGGTCTTCAGCTCCTGGGCCCGCCTGCAGGCTCTCTAGCTCCTACACGCTACTGCTGGTCAGGTCTTCAGCTCCTAGGCCCGCCTGCAGCCTCTCTAGCTCCTACACGCTACTGCTGGCCAGGTCTTCAGCTCCTGGGCCCGCCTGCAGGCTCTCTAGCTCCTACACGCTACTGCTGGTCAGGTTTTCAGCTCCTGGGCCCGCCTGCAGGCTCTCTAGCTCCTACACGCTACTGCTGGTCAGGTCTTCAGCTCCTGGGCCCGCCTGCAGGCTCTCTAGCTCCTACACGCTACTGCTGGTCAGGTCTTCAGCTCCTGGGCCCGCCTGCAGGCTCTCTAGCTCCTACATGCTACTGCTGGCCAGGTCTTCAGCTCCTGGGTCCGCCTGCAGGCTCTCTCCTACATTGTATCTCTGACCAGGGCTTCAGTTGTTGAAAATAGTTGTTACATAAAGCACACATTTATTTAAGGCAATATTCCGTAAAGCGTTTTGGATGATTGTAACAAGTAAATGAAATTTGTGGTGTTGCAGATGGATGGGACGAGGTCGGGAGGTGTTGAAGAGCAGTGAAGAGTTTGTGTGTGTGAATAGCCTGACCCAGTATGACCTGTACACACACTACACCTATCACAACCCTCCCAGTCCAGAAGTCAGCCAGCCTCACGGACTGCTCCACCTGGCTGTTGAGGCCAGGAAAGTGTCAACCAAGACTCCAAGCTATGTTAGCAGAAGATGGACTTCAAGAGGCACTGATGGTGACATCTCTGACGGCGCAGACGCCACGACCAGCAGCAGCGGAGGTTACCATAACAATCTTCATACCAGCCACACGTCTTTAAACAACAGCAAACGCAATTCTCCTTTCCAGTCACGCCAAATTAAGCTAAGAGAGGCGTCTGCAGGAAATACTGGAGGAAGGACGGCTCCTCCGGTACCGTCGAAGCTGGAGGCGTCCATAGCTGCCGTAAGGAAGGACGAGCCATCCGTGGCAAGCAATATGGATGATAAGAATGTAAAGGCAGCCAGGGAGGGCAGCCAGAGGTCTGGAGTGAGGTTGATGGCTGGGTGGGCAGCAGCCCGGACCGTAGTGGAAGCATTGATCAGGTCCTGGCCTCTGGCGGTAAGTACCTCAACTTTACCCTACCATTTCAACCCAACTCCCCTTTCTAACTATCAAATTATCAAAATATATATTCCTATTACGATTCTAACCAATTACCAAATTACCATGTTTGAGACTTTAGATGAACTTAACTGATAGTATTGGAAATTTGCTTACGTGTTAGGGTAGTGCATTGTGATCTGGTTATATTGGTGTGTGGTCGGTACTGTGATGGTTGTCACCCCCGGTACTGTGGTGGTTGACATCCCCGGTACTGGTACTGTGATGGTTGTCACCCCCGGTACTGGTACTGTAGTGGTTGTCACCCCCGGTACTGGTACTGTGATGGTTGTCACCCCCGGTACTGTGATGGTTGTCACCCCCGGTACTGTGATGGTTGTCACCCCCGGTACTGTGATGGTTGTCACCCCCGGTACTGTGATGGTTGTCACCCCCGGTACTGTGATGGTTGTCACCCCCGGTACTGTGATGGTTGTCACCCCCGGTACTGTGATGGTTGTCACCCCCGGTACTGTGATGGTTGTCACCCCCGGTACTGTGATGGTTGTCACCCCGGTACTGGTACTGTAGTGGTTGTCACCCCCGGTACTGGTACTGTGATGGTTGTCACCCCCGGTACTGTAGTGGTTGTCACCCCCGGTACTGTGATGGTTGTCACCCCCGTACTGGTACTGTGATGGTTGTCACCCCCGGTACTGGTACTGTGATGGTTGTCACCCCCGGTACTGTAGTGGTTGTCACCCCCGGTACTGGTACTGTAGTGGTTGTCACCCCGGTACTGGTACTGTGATGGTTGTCACCCCCGGTACTGTGATGGTTGTCACCCCGGTACTGTGATGGTTGTCACCCCCGGTACTGTGATGGTTGTCACCCCCGGTACTGGTACTGTGATGGTTGTCACCCCCGGTACTGTAGTGGTTGTCACCCCCGGTACTGGTACTGTGATGGTTGTCACCCCCGGTACTGTGATGGTTGTCACCCCCGGTACTGTGATGGTTGTCACCCCCGGTACTGGTACTGTGATGGTTGTCACCCCCGGTACTGTAGTGGTTGTCACCCCCGGTACTGGTACTGTGATGGTTGTCACCCCCGGTACTGGTACTGTGATGGTTGTCACCCCCGGTACTGTGATGGTTGTCACCCCCGGTACTGGTACTGTGATGGTTGTCACCCCCGGTACTGGTACTGTGATGGTTGTCACCCCCGGTACTGGTACTGTGATGGTTGTCACCCCCGGTACTGTGATGGTTGTCACCCCCGGTACTGGTACTGTGATGGTTGTCACCCCCGGTACTGTGATGGTTGTCACCCCTGAAACTGGTTACTTATACAACCATACAACATGAGCATACAACATGACCATACAACATGACCATACAACATGACCATACAACATGACCATACAACATGACCATACAACATGACCATACAACATGAGCATACAACATGACCATACAACATGACCATACAACATGACCATACAACATGACCATACAACATGACCATACAACATGACCATACAACATGACCATACAACATGACCATACAAGAGTGTATACAGCAAGACATAACAAAAAAGGCAGCTAAGAGGAGAGACAGAAGGCGGGGGCCGCCTGGACCTGCCGTCTATCACCAGAGGTAACTGTCTCTCTCTCCCTGGTACAGAAGCGAGACGTTGATTGGGAGACCCTTGTGGATGTCTGGGCCGGCCCTGCACCCTGTCTCACGCCCGCACGCCCACATGCCGTCCACGCCCGCGCCTCCCACCACCACACCCTGGGAGATGACCTGCCTCCCATCCTGCTGTGACCCCTCACCACGCCCGCGCCTCCCACCACCACACCCTGGGAGATGACCTGCCTCCCATCCTGCTGTGACCCCTCACCACACCCGCGCCTCCCACCACAACACCTTGGGAGACAGGACCTCCTAACAAACCAAATTACTGACTAGCAAAAATAAAATAAATAATGTGATTTGTATAGCTAATTTAGGACGGGAACTTAGCTATCAAACTCCCCAGGCCTAAGCTCTACATTTGTCTTCATGCCTTTATTAGTTATTAAAATACTAATTTCATGCAGAAAGTATTAGAGCAGCGCTGAGGTCTCCGGCGGGCGCTACACAAGCTCACTACCTCACTTGCCGTAGAAGGAAAGTTTGGAGAAATTTCTAGGCAGAGAAATTTCTGTAAAAATATTTCGAAATGTAGGTGGTAGTGGGCCCCATGCCCAGCCTGTGGGTGGTAGTGGGCCCCATACCCAGCCTGTGGGTGGTAGTGGGCCCCATACCCAGCCTGTGGGTGGTAGTGGACCCCATACCCAGCCTGTGGGTGGTAGTGGGCCCCATACCCAGCCTGTGGGTGGTAGTGGGCCCCATACCCAGCCTGTGGGTGGTAGTGGGTCCCATACCCAGCCTGTGGGTGGTAGTGGGTCCCATACCCAGCCTGTGGGTGGTAGTGGACCCCATACCCAGCCTGTGGGTGGTAGTGGACCCCATACCCAGCCTGTGGGTGGTAGTGGGCCCCCATACCCAGACTGTGGGTGGTAGTGGGCCCCATACCCAGACTGTGGGTGGTAGTGGATCCCATACCCAGACTGTGGGTGGTAGTGGACCCCATACCCAGACTGTGGGTGGTAGTGGACCCCATACCCAGACTGTGGGTGGTAGTGGACCCCATACCCAGACTGTGGGTGGTAGTGGACCCCATACCCAGACTGTGGGTGGTAGTGGGCCCCATACCCAGACTGTGGGTGGTAGTGGATCCCATACCCAGACTGTGGGTGGTAGTGGATCCCATACCCAGACTGTGGGTGGTAGTGGATCCCATACCCAGACTGTGGGTGGTAGTGGGCCCCATGCCCAGCCTGTGGGTGGTAGTGGATCCCATACCAAGCCTGGGTGATTGTAATTGTAATTGATTCTTCACTGCCAATTATTTGCTAAAGGCTTCACGTGTAAGATTTGGATTGTCACTTTTATTTTATGTTAATATTGACAATTAATTGATATTAAGTAAGACATGTACTATTTTAGTTGGTACGGTTAATGTCATTTGTTATTGTACAATTCTCTAACTATTGTATTGAAAATTTAAGTAATAAATTTATATTCCTATTCCGAGTTTCGCTTGACCTAGAAATTAAAGGTTTAATTTGCTTAAGAAGCCACTTGATTACCTACACAGTTATTGACCAGTAATAGATCTATAAATTCTGAAATATTTTCACCTTCAGTTATATACTGACGTAAGATATGTGACTAGCTGAGCTGACAGAGTTACTTCAAGAGCTACTACACATTTCCACAGGTACCTTCCTCTAGCCTAGTAGGAGCAATCCTCTTTTGGTTCTTTTTATTGACAAGCTTAGGTACACACAACAATGTGCTGCTACTCTCTTGAGTATTTATATATATATATATATATATATATATATATATATTATATAATATATATATTATATATATATATATATATATATATATATATATATATATATATATGATTACAGAGGTAGCTATGGGTCATGTAATACCCGCCACCACACAGGATGGTTGGGCATGCAAGGAATGAGGACAAACACGAGATGCTAGTCTAGTGTGCTATAGCCTGCACCAGGGAACAATGGGTATACTACACACGTCTAGAATGGGATATTACCTTTTGATGTATACTCTATAATACATCATAGAGAACAGTGCAGTAGCACATTGCTGTGCGTAACTGTCTTATAAAAAGTCCAAAAGTCTGCTGATTTTATATGATCTCTATATATATAGGGGGCACTTATTGCGTTATAGTACGATGGTAGATAGAATAACAAGCGTGAATTTCACTTTGCCTCAGGTGTACTGAACTGTGTTGGAGATGTCGGTATATTGGTGCTCCTGAGGCTGCTCAGAGGCAGTTCAAGATGGTAATCAACTCCCTCTTTAAGAGCCCATGCTTTGGCTAACTTAGCACTTCTATCATGCATTTAGAGACCAATATGGGACGGGATCCATAGGAGACACATTATGATTTCATCATTGATTATTTTACTATAACTGTGACTTCCTTGAGGCACTAGCACTAATATGTTGAAGTGTACATAGCCACCTCTTTTTGTTCACAGTTAAAGTTGCATTCTGGAGAATATATAATACTGTGTTGAGCTGCTCTCAGTATGGCGGTCTTATACAAGCATTGCTGTCTAATCATTCATTATGCCAGAATATAGTGGCATTGACTAATAACGTACGTCATAATGCTAGCAAATCTATGTCATGCTTTGATTCAATCGCAAAACGAGTTTAAAACTAATATTAATCGCGGAGGAATTATATGGCAAGAATCTAGTGAATTGTTGCAGGACATGTTGAGAATTCATAACTTGTAGTGTAAATAAGTTATCTATAAGTCACTGGGTAACTCATTTTTTTCCCCGACATTTACAATTTTGAGGCGACTTTCAGTGATGTAAAATAAGTTAGAGATGAGTGTGTGAGAGTAGAGGGGCTAGAGGTGTTAGCGTATTATGTGACGGAGTGGGATCAATGGCCGCTGTTGTACTAGGCCGGCCCCGCGCACACGCACACACGCGCGCGCGCACACACACACACACACACACACACACACACACACACACACACACACACACACCACACACACACACACACACACACACACACCACACACACACACACACACACACACACACACACATACACACACAATAACATTCATCAAGGTTTATTGCGATGATTGTTTAGTTTAATTTATATATTATTCGCCCCAGCCTTGTATACGGGTAAAAAGTTACAAGGAGGCACATATATGGGACCAGGGGCTCAACCCCCCCCCTCCCCAGCCGTATATGTGAATTTGTTTACTTGTAGTTATACAGTGGTAACATATAATCAACAGTCTATAGGTAATAAGTGCAGAAAAGTGAATTTTGTAAGATATCATGTTTAAAAATTGGCTAGGCCTATAGCGAGTCCCCGGCAAGACCTAATAACGTAGAGGCCTGACAGAACACATATATACATACATTCCCCTGTGAAGCCTGGGTCTCTAGCCGTCTGTCTGTCTGTCTGTCTGTCTGTCTGTCTGTCTGTCTCTTAGAACATTCATTATATGTGCCTCATAAACACAACATAACAACATTATTTTTACTTTCTTATTGTAATACAACGCTGTAACATCATTGTGTGATGAACAATTTTTTTTTTTTTTTTTTATTAATTCCTTAGGTACATCTGCATTAGTGCAGCTACCCTAGACTATATGAAGTGGAGTACAGTGTGTCAAAGAAGCTAACTAGTTGATGCTAGAAAATCCCCATCACACAGGATGGTTAGTCATACAGAGGCATGTGATAAGCAGTCTGCACTGGCAGATTCCGGATGCATTTTGAGGATATCATCAACACTAGATTGAATAAGGTAGCAGTGGTAATAAAGGTCCCCATCTCGCAGGATGGTTAGTCATACAGGGCCATATGTTTAGTAGCCTGCACTGGCAAATTTTGGGTACACTGTGAGGATATCTTCAAGAATACGAGAGTGAATAAAGTAATTGCAAATAATGAAAACTCTATGGAAAACCAAACCCCTATTTCAGATGTTATAGGTGTCGTTGGTTGTCGCAATAGGAGCCAATTCTACTTTAAACAAGGGCATGGGATCTTCCCCGATTTTCCTATACTGTTCTCCATACAAGGATATATCACATCCTTGTAATATATCCCTTCAGAGGCTGATGGCTAGACCTATAAAGACATACACCAATTAAACATATCAAGAATGTACGATAACAATATAATTATTTCTAAAAATTAAAATATTAACCCTCCATATAACGCTTTAATTAAGACCAACATCAAACCATGCCGAAGGATATTTTACACCCAAAGATATGTAGCCATATTTTGGTATATATGTGCTGAGAGTTTAGTCCAGGACTAAACTGTAACTGGCCATGGTTGGTCAGTAAGGTATCGTGGTGGCCTTAACCTGGCTTAATAACCATTGATAGGCCTTATAAGCTCATGAACACTAATTAATGGACGTTGCGAGTTATATATACACCAGTAAGTGTATTCCACGAAGTGTATATACACAGAGTTTACTTTTGTCCCGGACTAAACTGATATAATTATTCAGAACACAACTGTAGTGGCCTTAATAACCACTGGTAGGCCTTAAGCTGATTTTTTGTTCTATTTTGTTCATTTATTGTGCACCTCATGCCCATCTCGTGGACGGTAGTGGGGAAAGATTACAGAAACACATAATGGGCTCAGGCAAAGAAATAAAAAAAACTCATTGAACAAATAAGTTAGACTAAGATAGGCCTTCAGCCTGGGAGCAATGGGCGCCGCGCTTGTCTTCTGTTTACAAACCGCGATGTAAACAAAAATCGCTTTGCGTCCTCCTCGCTTCTTCCTTCAAATCTTCATCTACCTCATGTCACAGGTCGCGGCGTAGCGGTGCAGTGATGGCTGGGGTTGTGGCGGTGCATGTGGGTGAGTACTGGCGCTGTGAGGGGCTGTGAGGCGCTGTGAGACGTGTCGGGAGAGGCGCTGTGAGGGAGGCGGCGGTCTGCACGGCCTCAACTGCCAGGCCTCGCTAGGCCTCGTTAGGCCTTGCCAGACCTTGGTAGGCCACGCTATGCATCGCCAGGCCTCGCTAGGCCATGCTAGGCCTCGCTAGGCTTTCTTAGGCATCGTCGGGTATGGCTAAGCCTCGTTAGATCTTCCTAGGCCTTGTGAGGCCTCGCCTAACCTCTAGGCCTTGTCAGGCCTCTTCGAGCCTCGCTAGGCCTTGCCAAGCCCTGTTGGGTCTCGCTAGGCCTTGCCAGGCCAAGCCTTACTAAACATTACAAGGCATTATTAGGTCTCACCAAACATTGCTAGGTCTCACCAGGCCTTGCCAGGCATTATATTAGTAATATGAAGACACATAACAGATATCTTGGGAGGCCTTGTAAGCTATTGCCAACCAGGAGGTTAATTACTTAATTTAATAGGCCTAAGACTAAGGAAATGTTTACTTTAATCCTCTTTAGGCCTTACCTGGAGTATACCTGGATAGGTTCTAGGAGTTGTTCTACTCCATGAGCCTGGCCTGAGGCCAGGCTCATTTTGTGATAACTTCGTCCAACAGGCTGTTGCTTGGAGCTGCCTGCAGACCCACATATCCACTACAGCCTGGTTGATCAGGCACTTCTTGCAACTCTCCGAGTGTTCCTATGACACCAGCTCTACTCCTCACTGATTCTATTCTGCATTTCCTTCCATGTGTCTTGCTCCTGTATGTTGTTATTCTACTGTGCAAATTTGGAACCTGATCTTCAAGTATATTCAAGTATCATGACCTTGCCTCAATTAGTCATACAACATCATTGTTACTCTTTTTAAATAGGCCTAATATACTATTTATTTATTTATTTATATACAAGAAGGTACCAGTACATTGGGTTTGTGAGGATACATAGCATGGTGTTTACATTCTTGTAAAGCCACTAGTACGTGCATGGTTTCGGGCAGGTCCTTAATCTAACAGATAATTTTAAGTAGTTAAATTCTAGACAATTTTTTAAAATGATAACAGGTACATTGCAAGAAAAAAATGAGATGAGAGAGATTAGTAGGTATATTAAAGCACATCGGTAGCTCTGATTAATTGCATTGACAGCTTGATTGGTAATTTAACTAAGATTAATAGGCACAATACAGCAAATTGATAGCACATATAAGAAGACAGCAATGATCACAATGGTAAAGTTGCTTGGATTAGGTACATAAAGATTGGGGGATTGGGTAGCACTAGATACAGTGCAAATTTTAAAGCACAAGGTAGGAAACTATGAAGATGAAATTAGGTACTTTTTAGTTTTGTTTTTGAATGATGCAAAAGAGGGACAGCTTTTCAATTCATTAGGGAGTGCGTTCCATAGACTAGGTCCCTTTATTTGCATATAGTGTTTACACAGATTAAGTTTGACTCTGGGGATATCAAAGAGATATTTATTTCTCGTGTGGTGATAATGGGTCCTATTACATCTGTCCAGGGAGAGTTTCAGAGCAGGGTTTGCATTTAAGAACAGGGTTTTGTGAATATAATTGACACAAGAGAATGTGTGGAGTGAGTTTATGTTTAGCATGTTTAGGGAATTAAACAAGGGGGCTGAGTGATGTCTGAAAGCAGAATTTGGCTATTGGCTATTTTGACTATAGGATAACCAAATCCCAACTTTACCAAATTTTTCCAACCTAGCCTAACTTATCCTAAACTATAACAACCCAGCCTATCCTAACCTGTCTCGGCCTAATTTATCCCAATGTAACATAACTAGCCTTAACTATTCTAACCTGTCCCAGCTTAGCCTAAACTACCCTAACCTATCCCAACTTAGAATAACTTAGCCTAATATATTGTAATTAAGCCTATTGTAACTTAGCCTAGCCAATCATACCCTAGCCTAGCCAATCACACCCTAGCCTAGCCAATCATACCCTAGCCTAGCCAATCACACCCTAGCCTAGCCAATCACACCCTAGCCTAGCCAATCACACCCTAGCCTAGCCTATCGCTCCCTAGCCTAGCCTGTCGCACTCTAGCCTAGCCTGTCGCACTCTAGCCTAGCCTGTCGCACTCTAGCCTAGCCTGTCGCACACTAGCCTAGCCTGTTGCACCCTAGCCTAGCCTGTTGCACCCTAGCCTAGCCTGTCGCACCCTAGCCCAGCCTGTCGCACCCTAGCCCAGCCTGTCGCACCCTAGCCCAGCCTGTCGCACCCTAGCCCAGCCTGTCACACCCTAGCCCAGCCTGTCGCACCCTAGCCCAGCCTGTCGCACCCTAGCCCAGCCTGTCGCACCCTAGTCCAGCCTGTCGCACCCTAGCCTAGCCTCTCACACCCAAGCCTAGCCTCTCACCCCCTAGCCTAGCCTATTGCACCCAACCCTAGCCTATTGCCCCCTAGCCTTGCCTATTCCAACCTAACAAAATTTATGTAAATTTAGTTTTAAAATATAGTGTATAGTATGGTACTCTGTGATGGGGGAGTAATGTTGTTGCCATATTCTGGTTGCATTCAGGGATGTTTTGGATAGATGTCTCGGGAGGCCTTTTACAGGCTTACACCAACTGAAGAAGCTATTTACTTCATGAGTAGGCCTAAGGGAAAATTGTACAATGCAAACAAAGTTACTTAATCCTGCTTGCAGTGACCTATGCCAAATATTTATTTTAATATGAGGCCTTGCCTTACATCACAAGCTGTGTATTAGTTTTAAATTAAGTAGTTACAAATGTCTGGTAACTAGGGAGGCCTTGCCATGCCAACTTACAGGTTTATTACTGCCTATATAGGCTTAAGGAAAATTATATACTCAGGTCATGTCCTACCACACAGAACTAAGAAACAGTTTTAGCAGTCTTAGCTACTGCAGTCCCCGTGGTGCAGAAGTAAAACAATTGCCCCATGCTTCATAAGCAATTTGGCCTGGATTCGTATCCTGTATATGTATTTACCTAGTTGTACTTACCTAGTTGTGCTTGCAGGGGTTGAGCTCTGGCTCTTTGGTCCCGCCTCTCGACGATCAATCAACTAATGTACAGGTTCCTGAGCCTACTGGGCTCTATCATATCTACACTTAAAGCTGTGTATGGAGTCAGCCTCCACCACATCACTTCCTAATGCATTCTATTTGTCTACTACTCTGACACTGAAAAAATTCTTTCTAACGTCTCTATGGCTCATTTGGGCACTTAATTTCCACCTGTGTCCCCTAGTGCGTGTGCCCCTTGTGTTAAAAAGTCTGTCTTTATCTACCCTATCAATTTCTCTGAAAATCTTGTATGTGGTGATCATGTTCCCTCTAACTCTTCTGTCTCCCAGTGACGTGAGGTTTAATTCCTGTAGTCTCTTCTCGTATCTCATACCCTTCAGTTTGGGTCCGAGTCTGGTGGCAAACCTTTGAACCTTTTCCAGTTTAGTCTTATGCTTGACTAGATATGGACTCCATGCTGGAGTCGCATACTCCAGGATTGGTCTGACATGTGGTATACAAAGTTCTGAAGGATTCCTTACACAAGTTTCTAAAGGCCGTTTTTATGTTAGCTAACCTGGCATATGTCGCTGATGTTATCCTCTTGATATGAGCTTCAGGGGACAAGTCTGGGGTGATATCAACCCCCAGGTCTTGGTCTTTCTCTCAGACTCAAAGTATTTCATCTCCCAAATGATACCTTGTATCTGGTCTCCTGCTCCCTACACCTATCTTCATTACATTGCAATTGCTTGGGTTAAACTCTAACAACCATTTGTTCAACCATTCCTGCAGCTTGTCTAGGTCTTCTTGAAGCCTCAAGCTGTCCTCCTCTGTCTTAATCCTTCTCATAGTTTTGGCATCGTCAGCAAACATTGAGAGGAATGAGTCTACAGTATACCTTCTGGGAGATCATTTACGTATATCAGAAACAAGGATAGGTCCGAGTACAGAGCCCTGTGGGACTCCACTGGTGACTTCATGCCAATCTGAGGTCTCACCCCTCACTGTAACTCTGCTTCCTATTGCTTAGGTACTCCCTTATCCACTGGAGCACCCTACCAGTTACTCCTGCCTGTTTCTCCAGCTTATGCATCAGCCTTTTATGGGGTACTGTGTCAAAGGCTTCCTGACAATCCAAAAAAAACACAGTCCGCCCATCCTTCTCTTTCCTGCTTAATCTTTGTCACCCGATCGTAGAATTTTATTAAGCCTGTAAGGAAAGATTTACCCTCCCTGAACCCATGTTGATGGGTTGTCAGGAAGTCCTTTCTCTCCAGATGTGTTACTAGGCTCTTTCTTACGATCTTCTCCATCACCTTGCATGGTATACAAGGACACTGGCCTGTAGTAATTTTGAACCCTTCCAAGGTCTCCTGGTTTACTGCCACCTCTCCTAGCACAGTGACCTCTCCTTGTTCTATTGTGAAGACCTGGAACCTCTTGTCGAGTTCCTCACAAACCTCTTGTCGAGTTCCTCACATACCTCTTTGTCATTCTCTGTGTACCTGTCCTTACCTGTTCCAAGTTTCATCACCTGTTCCTTCATTGTTGTTTTCCTCCTGATGTGACCGTGTAGTAGCTTTGGTTCGGTCTTGGCTTTATTAGCTATATCATTTTCATACTTGCTACTCTGTGGGTATATGTGTGTTTGCCTCTGTGGGATGAATATATATAAAAATATATATTCATGTTGACAAAGGCCCAGATCGGCCAAAATGTTCATCTCTCTTTCCCATTTCTTCGTGGATTTTCCACATACAAATGATCAGTGTTTAGTGATCGTCAATTGCATGCATGCATGCATATATATATATATATATATATATATATACAGTATAATATTAATATATATATATATATATATATATATATATATATATATATATATATATATATATATATATATATATATATATATATATATATAAATAAATAAACTTTTAGACACACAACACCCACCAGGGGACTTGAACCCTGGCCACCAAGATGGCAGGTATGCACTTATACCCACTGCACTACACTCAGAGCCCTAAAAGAGGTCTCTATCTGGGGTATTTAACTCCCAGATATATAGATAACATATAACAGGGCTTGATGAAAAATGTCAATTGCCTCTCACAATACCATTGCCTGGAGAGGATGGGTTGTCTGGGAGTTAAATACCCCAGAATTCCCACCTCTTTTAGGGCTCTGAGTGTAGTGCAGTGGGTATATGTGCGTACCTGCCATCTTGGTGGCCAAGGTTCAAGTCCCCTGGTGGTGTTGTGTGTCTAAATGTTTCTATACTTTCTGACTTGCGTGTTTAGGCAAGTGTGTGCATGTATGTATGTTTGTATGTATGTATGTTTGTATGTATGTATGTATGTATGTATGTATGTATGTATGTATGTATGTATGTATGTATGTATGTATGTATGTACAGTATGTATGTGTATATGTGTGTGTGGAGGCCTCTGTGTGTATATTTATGGGAGATGGGAGTGTATGTTGGAGGAAAGACTGGAGTGTGTGTTATATCTTACCATAACCTTCCTTTCTTATATTCTTACCTTAACCTTCCTTCCTTACATACATCGTTACCTTTACCTTCCATCCTTACAACCTTACCTTAACCTTCCTTACATTCTTATCCTAACCTATCTTGTTTACAACCTTACCTTCCTACTTATCCTACCATCTTTTCTCTTTGTGTAATTGTGTTTGTTTTTCAGGTGCAGGGAGTCACTCCTCATCCCTCAAAGGAGAATACAAGAAATTAATGAAGAAGGCGTGCAACCAGGCAGGTTTTGCTCCTACTACCTTATAGTACAGTTCAACCTTATAGTACAGTTCAACCTATATTCAATGAGCTACAGTATATGGAACCACCCACAATTTGTTGCAGTGAGGAATTTGTTGCAATCTGAGATGCCTCCAGGATGTATTTTCCCTGCCCTCTGTACTAATTTTACTTAGAGACATTTTAAATTCAACATATAATAAATACCTACCAAATGAACATGTTGCAAAAGTATTTAACCACATCTAGCTTATTTCTCACGTTCCCAGCCTCAAAACTTATTTTCAAAATGAACAAAGGCATACCTGAGTGAGCAAAAACCTTGCCAACTCAAAATGAAAATACACAATAGAATTTGGTTTTAAGATCCTCAATAGCTTTCCCAAGGGTTCAATTGTTTCTTGTAATATATCTGCAAAAATCATCAAAAATGTGATTGGAGCCATATTAAGAGTGTTACCATTCAGACACAAATATTTCACATGCTCTATGGGCTGATTTCACAAAGTGAAAGATTAATTTTAACCCATCATATGAAGGACAACTTCCAAGAGAACATGTTTGAAAGAGATTTAACTACGTTAGCATATTTCCCACGCCTCGGCCTCAAAATCTAATTTTCCAAGGAAAAAGGGCTCGTATTTTATGGAACAAAAACCTCTGCAACTAGAAATAAAAAAAAAACATAGAATTTGGCTTTAAATATGATCAGTTTCTTTTCCAAAGCCCCAACAATTTCTTGTAATGATTCCTCCATCTGTAAATGTGGTCCCAATGCATTTGGCCTGGGTTCGTATCCAGGCCAGGAAGGGATTACTAGGCGCCAATCCTTAACTGTACACCTCTGTTCACCCAGCAGAGTATGGGTACCTGGTTGTTAAACAATTTGGCGGGTCATTATTCTAATGAAACTTAAGATTAAGGACCTTCCTGAATGGCTATGCTTGCTAGTGACTTCACAAGAATGTAAGAACTCTTATACAGTACTGTACTGTATATAAAATTATAAAAAATGGGGATTCGCCGAAGCGAGGTTCGCTGAATTAAGGTTCCACTGTGTACTGTACTTGTATTTGTGTAGTCTTCTCACATCGTTTATTTATTGGTGTGTGTCATTATGTTCTGCAAGTTTATTGTTGAATATACTAGTAAATGTAATTCAGATTTTTTTAGTACTTAATCAGAACTGTTAATTAAACTTTTGGCATTTTTGTACAATAATGAATTTTTGTTTCAATAAATCATCTTTTGATGAAATATTTTAATATACAGTATTATACATTGCAGGCCATAGCAGTCCTTCAAGGGGGTGGGAATGCTGTGGATGCAGTGTGTACTGCCACGCAGGTGTTGGAAGACTCCCCTCGCACTAACGCAGGATTTGGGTCTTCCCTAACAGCTGATGGTAATTTTCTCTATCGATACGTGTGACTTAATGCTACCTGATTTTATAAGAAGATAAGAATTAAGTAAATTGCAGAAAGCAGGTGCCTGGTTGCCTTCCTCTTACTCATTAAAAACATGTGGCTATAAAACGAGTCCTCTTCACACACTCTCGGTTTTATAATTCTGTATACGTAAGAGAACAAAAAGGATTACATTCAGTTAATTCTGTATACGTAAGAGAACAAAAAGGATTACATTCAGTTACAAATACAGGGACTATAAAATGAAGAATAAAAATAACACAAAAATATCAGTCATCACAATGTAAACTGGAGAACTTTATATTCAGGAAAGACCTGGGTAAATACTGGCTTGAAAACAAGGTTGTTGATTAACCCTTAAAGTGCGCATCACATCATATGACGTGCTAGGCGTTTTACCAGTCAACTGCGCATCACGTCATATGATGTGTTGGAGTACTACGCAAGATTTAAACGGCCCGCGGATACACGGGGTTCACCACACCTTCATCAGGGCTCTTGTAAACAGACGCCATTTTTAAAAAAATCGTGGGCCAAACTCCCGGGTGTTAGGGGCCTCAGTATCGCGTAAGCTACCAAGCCTGACGCACGCAGCATGAGCTCACAGCACTGCTGTTCAGCTTGTGACCACAGCATCGCCTAAAAATGCCAAAATATACTTGTTCATGCTATTATGTAGCGATGATATTATTACAGAGGACCCCTGACTGTGATAAAAGTGACCAGGGTTCTGATAATAGCAGGATTGCGATGATATTTAGCGCTGTGCGCCATGGAGGGAGGAGTAATGCTGTGGGAGGGAGGGTGGTGGCGATGTTTTCTGACTGTGTGTGGCCACCTTTTATTGACTGCACTCAGCATACCAGCTTAGTGGTTCGCTATAGTGAACACAAATGTAGATACTTATATATAACGTGTGTATAGAGGGTATAAACAGCAAGAGAAGGTTTGGAGCCGCCATTTTGGTGAGGGCGGTGGCGTCGTCTGCACGACGCCACCGTGCAGACAACGGTGTTGTTTACTGATTGCCACGATCGTCTTTGGGCACCATACCAGTTTATTTGTACAAGTATGGTGAATAAAACAGGTAGATATTTATTTATAATGTGTGTATATAGCGTAATAACATCACACAGTATTGTTGGAGGAGAAATATTAGTGTGTCTGGCCTTGAGGGAGGCAGCCATCAGCTGACTGTGTTAGGTCCTATGTCTTTGTGCATTTACTCACCATACAAGCTTAGATGTACAGTTATGGTGAACAAAACATGTAGATACTTATATATACCGTCTGTATATAGTGAATTATAGCAAAAACAGTATTGTGGGAGGAGAATGTGGGCGAGTCAGATGACTGGAGGGAGGGCGGGAGTGGCTGGCTGGTACACGGCGGTCACTCCTCGTTACTTTTTGACTCATAATAGCTACTTAGTGGTTCGTTATAGTGAACAAAACATGCAGATACTTATATATAACCTGTGCTTATAGTATAATAACCGACATAGTATTTGTTCACTGATTGATGAACATAACTGAATCAACAATATGCACACCATATTTTTGAGTACAGCAATGATTCACTCATTTTATTATATAAATATATCAAACTACACACTATTGAATAATATTACAGCAAAAAAACTATGAAACATCAATCAGAGACATTGAAATAATTAGGTAATTATTTCTTTGTGGCAACTCTGGCCTGACAGCTGGCGAGCAACAGACCGCCTGGGACGCATGCTGAGTCAGCACCTTTAATTTGCCAGACTTCCCCGCCCTATAGCGGGCAATATATGGCACTTACGATTTTTTTATTATTTTTCCCGTGATCAGTGAACACAAATTAACAGGTTAGGAAGAAAAAGCAACTTTTTTTTTTTCAAAATGACATGCGCCTGTGCGGATAGCAGGATATTAGACCCCGAGCATGTTAAGGGTTAAGGAAACAAATTTCTGGGTAAAACGTAATACTGTAGATGTGGGATTGCTGGATTGTTTCAAGCGTAAGTTGAATAAATTTGGGTGGGTATCTCTGCCTTGTATGGGTCAATAGAACCTGGGTCATATGGGCCAATAGGAGCTGTCTCATGTGGGCTAATAGTAGCTGCCTCGCATGGCCAATAGAAGCTGTCTTACATGGGCTAATAGGAGTTGCCTTGTATGGGCCAGTAGGCCATCTGCAGTTCCTTTATTCTTATGTTCTGTAATGGGTGCATATCTAATGAAATTTATAGTTTATTCTTCTTTAGAACACTGTTGTAAGGAAAAAAAAAAATATTGTTTGCTTGTGGTAATTTGGCTTAAGAGAAAGTAGGTGAGGATAAGGTTGACTATCCAGACAGTTGTCAGTGACTGCCTGCCTCTTCTTATCAAAACCTGTATGCTTGCACCTGCATTACTGGATATAACTAATTTTCAACAATACCAAATACTTTTGTAACATGTTGAAACATAAAAGGCATCTAATAACAAATACTTGGAGTACTGTATAATAGATTGGCTTTTCATGACACTGCTTCTTACAAAAAATTATTAGAATAATATTTTGTTAAGCCATAAATGCAATGGGTTAAACTTTGCATTATGTGGATTTATGGTCCTTGAACTGTAGAATAACATATGGGCATACACTGAGAAAAGTGTATTATAAATACAAGATGCCATTCATCATCCCCACCAATCAAGACAAGATCTATAGGATGTCCAGAAAATGGTCAACATAATCCCAGTAATTAAAAAAAAAAGTGACAGACAGGAGGCACTAAGAAGTCACTGACATTTACACCATGTAAAGGCTGGAGAGAGTAATCAGGTTGAGAATAATGAAAATCATGCGTAACAAACTTGATACTTCCATGTCAAGTTATTGGATAAGATAGGAGAAAGAAGGGTGGGTAGACTGCATCCTCTTAGACTGTCAAAAAGCACTTGATACTGTTCCTCCTGCAAGGCTGATATACAAAATAAAAGGCAAGCAGGAATAACTAAAAAAAGACATTGAAATGGGTAAGGGAATATCTTGTAGTCAGAAAGCATTGGATCATAATCAGAGGTGTCAAGTTGGAGGGATGTGGCAAGTGTGGTCTCCCATCAGTTCCAAGATTAATGCTATTCCTAATTAATTTCTTAAGTGACCCACCTACCTGAGTGAACTGGTATATATCCGTTAGCAGACGATTCAAAGCCAAGAAGTTATTACAGGACTACCTTGAATATGCTTATGAAATGGAAATAAACAAGGGCCTATTATGGAAGAGGGAGAAGCCAGCAACATCACCACTATAGATGTACCTATAACAACACTTTGATAGAGACCCATACTGTATTATATGCCAATACTGTACTTGGTACTGATATTGATACTGTCTTGTATATTAATACTGTACTTCTGTACTATAAATGACCAATACAGTACTTTATATTTTCTGTCATATAACAGAACAATACCCACCTCTAAAAAAAAAAAAAAAAAAGAGTACCGTATGTGTATATGTTGTAACAGTACTTTTTAACAGTTTTGTAGCACTGATACTGTGCTACAAAAGTAGGCAGATATCACTGATACCAATACATTGGTAAATGTCTAATCACTATGATAATAGCCAACATATTGTAATGTTTTGTAGATTTTCAAGTTGTAGGACATTCCAGTTCCAGCGACAAATTTGAATGCAAATTTTACGTCTGACTGTAGCGTAATTGATAAGTTTCATGCTTTATTTTCTCGGTTAATACTGTATATAAACAAATTTGTGCAAACTATTAATGCATTTATTTCTTAAATGATAGGTGGAGTAGAGTGTGATGCAAGTGTAATGGATGGACACACGCTACGTCATGGGGCAGTTGGTGCCGTGCCGGGTGTGAGGAACCCCGTGCTGCTGGCCAGACAGATCCTTGATGCACAGTCACAACCTCTGCCTGGCGGCCTTGTTCCTCCCAGGTTAATCCAACTTAAATGTTTTATTATTTGCATGCCATTGGGGGCAGGGTTGTCTGGTGATATGATTGGTCAGGCTGGTGCCTTCAGCTGTCTACAAGCCCACTTATCTATTACAATCTGACAGATCTGATAGTTCCTGAAGAAATTTGTTCAATTGAGTTTTGTAATCACTTGTGTTCCGACAATATTAATGTGTTTCCAGAATCTCCCAGATGCAACCAAAATATTTTAAGGGGAAGCATGTAGAATTCACTGTGGAACAGAAAAAATGCAATTGTACATTAACCTAACAATCATTTGAGCCATGTATGGAATATATATTCAAATAGTTTTCTTCAAAATAGACAAATTAATACGTTCATTAATGGGGAAAATCTTATTATATTGGTAAAATTAAACCGATGGGTGACATAATAAACCTCTCCTAGCATAACCTAACCTCTAGCTTAGCCTTGCCTTGCCTCGCCTCGCCTCGCTTCACCTCACCTCGCTTCACCTCACCTCATCCACCCACTGAAAAAAGAGACAGGTCAGGGCATAATGATAATGACAAAGATAAGGGTGGTAATTTAAAAAGTACCTAGTCTCTGTATTCACTAGAGAAGAATTTGATATCCTTTAGCTGACCAAATACATATAAGTTGTGAAGAGAAGTTGATTATTGGGGTTACCACAGAGGAAGTTATTTTACAAAAAATATATATATATAGAGAGAATACATAAATTAAAATTTTAAATATATCGACACAAAATAGAACTCGAAACAATTGATGTAAACTGGAGAAGTTTAGATGCAGGAAAGACCTGGGGTAAAAACTGGTTGGTAAGAGGGTTGTTGATTTATGAAACAAATTACAGAGTAACATAACAGACATGGGATCACTGGATTGTTTCAGGTTTAGGTTAGAAATACACTATACTGTCAACACTTGGTAATGTGAATCACATGGGGTCCACCCACTTTTGATTTAGCCAGACATTTAAGTTGGCCGACTTTTTTACCGGGAACATCCAAAAATGAACAAATTCTAATTTATTCTGGTTTCTTGTTGGGCAGAAAGCTCAGTAACCTGAAGATTTATTAGTTGAGAAGTCGAGCAAAATAAGTGAAAATTTAAACAGGAATTCTATCCGATCACTTGGAGATTTGGGGTTACTGGAATCTGAATTATTGAGCTCATACAGTATACAATACAGTACTGTATTAGTAAGTTTGATTTAGTATAAATAAGAGCTGCCTCACTTGGACCAATATGCCTTCTGAGGTGTCCTTTATTCATATGTACTGACAAATGGGTGTATAAAAAGTTTGGCCATAATTTGCTATGTATGTTTACTTCCAGTTTTTTGGCTGGGTCTGGAGCTCAGGTGTGGGCAGCCTCGAATAATGTGGAAACGTGTCAACCTGGAGATTTAATAGCTGGTGAGTAACTTTCATATATATGCTAGCATATGTTTGTCCACACTACAGTATGTGCTAGCATATGTTTGTCCACACTGTGTGCTAGCATATGTTTGTCCACACTGTGTGCTAGCATTTGTTTGTCCACACTATATGCTAGCATTTGTTTGTCCACACTATATGCTAGCATTTGTTTGTCCACACTGTGTGCTAGCATTTGTTTGTCCACACTGTGTGCTAGCATATGTTTGTCCACACAATATGCTAGCATTTGTTTGTCCACACTGTGTGCTAGCATTTGTTTGTCCACACAATATGCTAGCATTTGTTTGTCCACACTGTGTGCTAGCATTTGTTTGTCCACACAATATGCTAGCATTTGTTTGTCCACACTGTGTGCTAGCATATGTTTGTCCACACTGTGTGCTAGCATTTGTTTGTCCACAATGTGTGCTAGCATTTGTTTGTCCACACTATATACTAGCATTTGTTTGTCCACACTGTGTGCTAGCATTTGTTTGTCCACACTATATGCTAGCATTTGTTTGTCCACACTGTGTGCTAGCATGTGTTTGTCCACACTGTGTGCTAGCATATGTTTGTCCACACTGTGTGCTAGCATATGTTTGTCCACACTACAGTATATGCTAGCATATGTTTGTCCACACTGTGTGCTAGCATATGTTTGTCCACACTACAGTATATGCTAGCATATGTTTGTCCACACTGTGTGCTAGCATATGTTTGTCCACACTACAGTATATGCTAGCATATGTTTGTCCACACTGTGTGCTAGCATATGTTTGTCCACACTACAGTATATGCTAGCATATGTTTGTCCACACTGTGTGCTAGCATATGTTTGTCCACACTGTGTGCTAGCATATGTTTGTCCACACTGTGTGCTAGCATTTGTTTGTCCACACTATATGCTAGCATACGTTTGTCCACACTACAGTATGTGCTAGCATATGTTTGTTCACACTACAGTATGTACTAGCATATGTTTGTCCACACTACAGTATGGGCTAGCATATGTTTGTCCACACTACAGTATGTGCTAGCATATGTTTGTCCACACTACAGTATGTGCTAGCATATGTTTGTCCACACTACAGTATGTGCTAGCATATGTTTGTCCACACTACAGTATGTGCTAGCATATGTTTGTCCACACTACAGTATGTGCTAGCATATGTTTGTCCACACTACAGTATGTGCTAGCATATGTTTGTCCACACTACAGTATGTGCTAGCATATGTTTGTCCACACTACAGTATGTACTAGCATATGTTTGTCCACACTACAGTATGTGCTAGCATATGTTTGTCCACACTACAGTATGTACTAGCATATGTTTGTCCACACTACTAGCATATGTTTGTCCACACTACAGTATGTGCTAGCATATGTTTGTCCACACTACAGTATGTACTAGCATATGTTTGTCCACACTACAGTATGTGCTAGCATATGTTTGTCCACACTATGTACTAGCATATGTTTGTCCACACTATGTACTAGCATATGTTTGTCCACAAAATATGCTAGCATATGTTTGTCCACACAATATGCTAGCATATGTTTGTCCACACAATATGCTAGCATATGTTTGTCCACACAA
The DNA here is from genome assembly GCA_020271785.1 of Procambarus virginalis. NCBI lineage: Eukaryota > Metazoa > Arthropoda > Malacostraca > Decapoda > Cambaridae > Procambarus > Procambarus virginalis. The sequence goes on from WNGS01001312.1 coordinate 51,751,755, forward strand.
TATGCTAGCATATGTTTGTCCACACAATATGCTAGCATATGTTTGTCCACACAATATGCTAGCATATGTTTGTCCACACAATATGCTAGCATATGTTTATCCACACAATATGCTAGCATATGTTTGTCCACACAATATGCTAGCATATGTTTGTCCACACAATATGCTAGCATATGTTTGTCCACACAATATGCTAGCATATGTTTGTCCACACAATATGCTAGCATATGTTTGTCCACACTACAGTATGTGCTAGCATATGTTTGTCCACACTATGTACTAGCATATGTTTGTCCACACAATATGCTAGCATATGTTTGTCCACACAATATGCTAGCATATGTTTGTCCACACAATATGCTAGCATATGTTTGTCCACACAATATGCTAGCTTATGTTTGTCCACACTACACACTAGCATGTTTGTCCACACTATATACATACTAGCATATGTTCACACTACGTGCTAGTATATGTTTGTCCACACTACACACTAGCATGTTTATCCACACTTCACACTAGTATGTTTGTCTTCGCTACTTGCTTGCATATGTTTGTCCACACTACCTGCTAGCATATGTTTGTAGACATCTTGGCAGATATATGAAAAAGCTAAACATATTTAGTCTACAAAAATGGTAGCAAAGAAAACTCTTAACTATAGACCTGTATCACTGACAAGCATGGTAATCGAAACAACAAGAAAAAATAATGAAACCGAAATGGAAAACCTGGAGAGAAATGATATAACGAGAGACAGACAGTATGGTTTTTGAACTGGAAGATCCTGTGTAACAAATTTACTCAGTTTCTATGATAGCCACAGAGATTTTACAGGAAAGGGATGGTTTGGGTTGACTACATTTATCTGGACCTAAGAAAGGCTTTTGACCGAGTCCCACATAAGAGGTTGTTCTGGAAACTGGAACATACTGGTGGGGTGACAGGGAAACTTTTGACATGGCTGAAAAATTTTCTGGCAAAGAAATGAGGGTGGGGGGGGGGGGTAATCAGAGGCAATGTATTAGGCTGGAGAACTGATAATAGTGCAGTACCACACGGTTCAGTTCTAGCACCAGTAATATTCATTTTCTATATTTACTAGAATACTATATATATGTGTATGTATGCATGCATGCATGCATGCATGCGAACAAGCTTGAATGGTCCCCAAACATATATGCGACTGAAAACTTCACACCACAGAAGTGACTCGAACCCGGACCACCAGGAGCACAATGCAACTGGGGGTACATGGTACCTTAACCGCTTGAAAATGTTGTTGTGTTGCTCACGTGGCCCCACAAAAATGAGGTGATTTGATGAAATAACTATGCCCAAGATTACCATCAAAGTGCCGTCGGGGAGATGGGAAATTAGCCTTGGCTACCATCGTCTTTTGTACGGTCACTGATGGTCAAGTGGTTAAGGTACCATGTACCCCAGTTGCATTGTGCTCCTGGTGGTCTGGGTTCGAGTAACTTCTAGGAGTGTGGAGTTTTCAGTCATATATATATATGTATGTATATGTAAAACAGGCTACAGGCTACAGTGCTCCATTACCAACTCATAAAATGTTTCATCCTAAGCCTCATATTTAGAGGGTCTCAATGTTTTCTGGTCACTACTCTCAGACCACCACCACTCTCTTACAGACACACTCCGTCTACGTCCTGGCTTTGTTGTCAGAATCAGTGCTAGTACAATTTCCTTACTCCTTGGCCAGCCACTTGCCCCTTCCCCCCCCTCAAGGCACTATCTAGTTTCTCTAATAAGTCTACCTCCTTTTCCCTGGCAAGGGAGTTTCTCTTTACTTTTCTGATGAACACTTGCAACTTTCACCGAATGACTTGTCAACTTGCAAATAACAATACAGTAATGTGTATCCAAAGACGTTAGTGAAAATGTTTGAGGAACTCGCACTTAAACACAGGTAAAGCATGCAGCATTTTTCTTCAAATGCACTCACAGTAGGACTATAGACACCATAGGATAAAACTCACAAAGAAACACTTATATATAGTGCTTTACAGTACTGTACAGGTACTGTAAAGAATTTATAAAATAAAGAAATTTGTTCAATAATATTTACTGTATATAACTTTAAAAATCTAAAAATGGCAAAATTAGAAGAAACACATTTTGCTAATAATTTTATACATGACAATATGTACTTCACTGCTGCTGCTACAAAAGTCTGAAACTGAACTGCAAAAAGTCTGAATTTTGAGGAACCGTCCAGTAACAAAATCGATCCATTGTTTAGCGAGATCCATCACTTGATGATTCCAGTCTGGAAGGACCACTGTCCAGTATCACTATCTTCACAAAGACGTCTAACATAATGTCTCTTGTTGAAGCATTTTAGGTTATTAATTACTCCTTAAACTTGGGCTGAATCAATGTTGTGGTATTTGGTAATGAACATTTAGCAGGAATGTTTTAGCATTTGTTAGTTGGTACACATATAGATGTGGTGGGGAGTTATCTAAAAATAACACAGCTTATCCATTTTTGGAACGTACTTTTGATGTGTGCTCTCATCTCGGCCACAAAATTTTTATCAAGCTACTTATAAAATACTATTCAGTTCTGTGTATCCATTCATCCATGCACATTGCGAGCCTTATAAATAACAGGACGATGATCGTGGTTTTTGCTAATCACCTGCAGTTTTTATTTATGCTGGTCTGAGCATATTCACAACACAACTAACCTGTCTTTATTCAGCTCCTAACCAGTAGAAGGATAATTTTCTCCATTGTGATCAAGAATGTCTGGATACTTCCCACCACATTAACCCAGTCTCATCTGTTTGCAAATTTGTTTAGGAGATAATTTTTCTTTGTTCACGATCTCCAGAAACGTGTCTCAATACTTGGCTGCGGCGTCAACTGACTGCCTCTTCCCTGCTGCCTTGATACGTCTAATACTATGGAAGTTCTTAAAGCAACTAAGCAACTAATCAGAGTAAGAATACTTGGCCTTTTCTCTAAGAAGCCATCCTTGCACTGGTTTTCGTTTTATGCTGCTTCTTATGCCATTCTTATGCTGCATAATCAACACATCTTACTTTAAACTGACTATTCATCCCTTTTTTTTTTTTAGTGGCCAAGGTCTTAGCAGTTTCTTATCAATTTTGACTATATTTTCTTTGTTCTGAGAATACAAATGCAATTTTCCTAGTCACGTGTACTTTGGGCAATTATGCATTGACAAGATGTCTCTTTCATCCTTTCCAAATTATCTCGTATTTCTTGGGAATTGCTGGAGTACAGTACTTGCTTCCGCTTAGGTATGCAGTGCATTGGCATCCCTAACTTTGCTTACTGACCAGATCTCCACATCACAAAGATGATCCAGACTTACACATGTAGTTACCAAAAAATCCTTAAGGCTTTGTTTATAGTAGTATTATCAACCTGGTTATATTTTATGTTTTTCTAATTAATGTCCTTTAAACAGAAAATATCATTCTGAAACCAATACTGATATTGTAGTGGTTCTTATCCTTTTTTCTTTACTTACATGCTGTACTTGTGTGCTTACTTAAACTTCTTTTGGTTTAATACTAAATCCACACATTGCAGAGAAAATTTAAGTTTGTTGGTTTGTCATGACATTGATCAAATGGAGACTGTGTTGGGTCACACTCCTGAGAGGGGAGTAGGTTGTTGGGTCACACTCCTGAGAGGGGAGTAGGTTGTTGGGTCACACTCCTGAGAGGGGAGTAGGTTGTTGGGTCACACTCCTGAGAGGGGAGTAGGTTGTTGGGTCACACTCCTGAGAGGGGAGTAGGTTGTTGGGTCACACTCCTGAGAGGGGAGTAGGTTGTTGGGTCACACTCCTGAGAGGGGAGTAGGTTGTTGGGTCACACTCCTGAGAGGGGAGTAGGTTGTTGGGTCACACTCCTGAGAGGGGAGTAGGTTGTTGGGTCACACTCCTGAGAGAAGATTGAGAGTCCCACTAGTGAGAGGTGAGAAAATTGCGAGTCCCACTAGTGAAAAGGAATTGTGGAGCATGATGTGTGTAGGTTGGGAGACCTTAAATACAAAAAAGTGCAGCCATCATATTAGTATTATTCAACATTAGTGAATTACTGTACATGGAATAATAGGCTGAAAAAGTTGAGTAATCGTTTCGCAAATACTGTACTGTATTCTCGTTAAAAAATATTGTGAAACTTTCTTAAATTATCTGGATCTGTGCATGCTTGAGGATGTCTGCATAATTGCAAGCCTGGATAAAATGATATCAACAAGATTTCAACAAACATTATGCTCATCAGCATACGCTCTGTAACTTCTTTTATTTCAACTACCCAAAAATCCATTCCTGGTCAGATATCCTTACCCAACTTTTCATATAAGGTGCAGTCTAGATTTGACCTGCTTCCATAGTCTTTCTAATTTCTCTTTTCTGTAGGGAGCCTATTTAGTCTATGGAGTTCAGCCTTCCGGGGACCTCGAGCCAGAACCTAGCCCCCCTCAGAGAGGTTTCAGGGAGCAATGGCCCTGGAAACCTCTCCCCCTCCTGTGGTTGGGGTTTTCCTTATCTGCCATTGACCAGGGTTGAGCACCTAGAAAGGTAAGTGTAACAAAACAAACCCCACATGATAAGAAAAGTACAACAAAAAACGAAGAGAGAGAACGCCCTCCCATTCCAAGGAAATGAGCAAACACGTCTTCTCTGGTCTCGATTTCCAAGGCGGTGTTTTGCCTTCGTGGCGACCTCTGCAGTGTTGTGTGTGGTGGCCAGATGTCCTCATCAGTGTCAGGGTTGCATGCGCTTATGGGCATCCTTCCCTAGGTTGGCCTTGGGTAGCGAGTGGTATTGTGCTGGTTGAGGCGTCAAGGTGTTGTGCAGCCTGTCTACCTATGCGGTGGCCAGTTCCTGTTTCCTCTGGGGATGTTGTACTTTTGTGGGGTTTTCTTTTGGTTTTGGTTTTTCTTGCCTTGTGGAGGTCTGCCTGGTGAGGCTATTGTTCCACTTATAATATTTTGGTGGTCCTCTGCTAGGCCCCCGTTATTGTGCACATCACAGGGGTTTCAGTGTTTTTATTTTCCCCTGTTAGCTTTGGGTCTTAAACTGGTTAGCAACACCTTCCCGGGTTTCCCATAGCAGTCGCCCTACAGGCCCTGGAAAACCCTGTCAGGGCTCGGAGACTTATGGATGTGTCTTCCGATTTCCAGCCCGCCTCATGCGGGTTCGAAGGTTGCTGTGTGCCTTTGTCTCAGGGTGACAGTCACCTCTTTTGCCTTTGTCATACTGCCTGTTGGGTCACCGACACCTTTGACCTGGAGTCTTGCGAGTCATGTTCTCTCCTTGTTTTCCGGTACTATTCTGATGTTACTGTTAGAGTACAGGCAGCATCCGAGTTGGATGCTAGGTTTAGGTGCTGCAATACACTAGGTTGGTTTCCCACCCGGATGCCCTATGGCTGCCAAGCTTTGGTAATAGGGACCAGGACCTGGGGGCGTTAATCGCTTAGACTTTGGTTCAGTCCGCATTCCCTGATCCTTTCCCTGTTGTTCACCCTGCTACCCCCCTTCCCTTCCTTGCTTCCGGCTCCCAAATGTCTGAGGGTTTCGGAGTCGTAGCAGGGTTCAGTTAGTAATGAGACTCGGGCGGCTTCGCGGGCTGCCCCTTTTGAGTTGGGGGACGGAAGCATTCGAGCAGGTTCCTCCTACCGAGGCTTCTGGGTCCCACCAGCAGGCCCCCTTCTTTTCAGCCTTTTCCATGGACTCTGCCTTTTCTTCAGGGGTAGAGGGTATGGAGGACTGCTCTGCCCTGGGTCCTGACTTGGGGAATCCCCAGGCTGGAAAGTAGTCGACCTGGGGGCCTTGGGCCCCCTTTCACCCAGCTTAGGTGTTGGTGCCCTTTTCGCAGGGCTTGTTGTTGCAGGGGGAGGTGTTTTCTTACCCCCTCTTTCCTGTACGAGTATGATTTGGGGTTGGCTCCTCTTCGGGTTCGATTCCGGGCTCCTTTGGGTTCCTTGGCCTTGTCCTTCCAGAGGTTTTCTGCCTCTCGAATCTCACCTAAGGCGGTTTGGGAGGCTCTTGCTGCGTACCTCCTGCGAGATCCAGATTCCACCTATGTGATGGATCCACTTTTATTTGAGTTTGGTTCTTCTTTCCCGTATTCGGTGCATTTGGAGGTTCCGGAGTGTTCCTGGCTGGCAGACTGCCCATTCTTTTCGTTGGGGGCTTGGCATGGGTTCTGTCGGACCTACACTCTTAAGTGGCGAGAAACTTCTACCATTCTGCTGGTTTTCCCTGGGGGGAGAGGCAAGTTTGAGCTCCTTAATGCATGCTTGTTAACCCCCTGTGCTTTCTTGGGATGTTGGCCTTGTGCAGCTGCACGTTCAGGTTCCTACCCTTTCAGCATCCTTGGTTGCGGAGGATTTGCACGCCCATGGGCATTTGGCTTCGGTCTTGTGCTTCTTTTCCCTTCTTGAGCTGTTTTTAGCCTGGCTTGAGGAGGATGTACTGTTTCTACAACACATGCTCCTGTGGCTCGGCGTTGAGTTCCGGGCTTTCGTTTGGTGTGCTGTCTGGGCATTTTTAGTTGTCATCCAGCCTGTGGTGGCGTTGGGCAGTTCCTCATCCTTTGGGGGCTTCGGGGGCTAACAGGGCAAGCTTCTTTCCCTGTGCTTCATCAGGTCATCTCGGTGTGGGTGCGCTTGGGTGTGGTCGAAATGACTCCTTCCCTAAAGTGGGTTTCTCGCCTGTTGCAAAGTGCCAAAACGAGACTTTGCAGATCTGTGATTCACAGAATATATCTTGGGCTGATATTCGGACGCAGGGATTTTGGAGATCAAAGAGGGTCCTGGCCACCTGTTATTTGTTTAACATTCCTGCTCCTGGGCATTCCTGTGTTGCTTTGGGTTGCAGGTTGCAGCCAGTTGTCTCAACTTCGCATTGAGGAGTATGTGGCAGCCGCCTCCCGGGTAAGTCCCTCTTTCCCTTATCTTTGGGTATGTAGTTTCAGGGAGCCGTAGGGACTTCAAATTGAAAACCAGCGTTGACTGTAACGAAATGCGATTTTCTGAGTGAGCCCTGGAGGCTCCCTGGCAACCCTCCCTCCGTCCAGTTGGCAGTTTTGTGCATTGTTTGATGCTTGGCTTCCAAACTGGAGTGCTAGGTAGCCAGTGTGGGAAGGTCTGGGGCTCCCCCCTTCCCCCGCCTGGGGAGGGGGTGGAGCTGCACAGACATGCGGTGTGGCACGTGTCACGTCATGCTTGTTTTCAATTGGAGAGTTCTGTCCACTCGTTAGTCTATTTTAGTCGTTTTAACCAGAATAGGGGTTTATTTTGAAGGGCTTATCTTTCTGGGTGCCTGGCCCGGTCGATGGTAGACATAGAATGCTCTAAATCCCATGTGCATTTCTATAGGCCATTGCTCCTCGTGTCTCTCTGAGGGGGCCAGGATCTGGCTCGTGGTCTCCGGTAGGCCTAGAACTCCATTCTCACTGACTGATGTCAAGGTCTAATGATATATATATCAGCCTGGATAGCTCTGGGGAGCCTCCAAGTCTCGCCCAGAAAATGGAGTTTCATTACATTCAACACTGGTTTTTTTGTTTTTTGTTGTACTTTTCTTACCATGTGGGGTTTTTGTTATGCCTACCTTTCTGGGTGCCTAACCCCAGTTAATGTCATATAAGGAAAGCCCCAACCACGGGGTTTTCCAGGGGCAATTGCACCCTGAAACCTCTCTGAGGGGGCCAGGTACTGGCTTGTGATCCCCGATAATTCAAACTCCATAGACTAATGCCTAATAATACCCGGTCTAATATATCATTAGACGACATTAGCCCGATAGCTCCAGGGAGCCTCCTGGGCTCACCCATAAAATGGCATTTCATTGCATTCAATGCTGGGGTTTCCCCCCCCCTTCCCGATTTCATCCTTTAACTTCCAAATCTTTCCTTTTTTCTTGTTCATTATTTCTCTAATTTGGCTTTCCTGCTATGCTGGTTGACTCTTTAGACTGGCAGCAGTCTAACCCAAAGCTGTCTGTCTGCCTCCATAGATGTTAACTTGCTAAATCTTTGTTAATAATCTTAAATTTAATATAATTGCTCTTTTTACAGTACAGTATTCTCTTAATGCCTCCAACCAGTTAGGAAAACCACCCTTTCTTGTGTATCCAGCTGTAAAGCCAATGTATTTCTCCTGTTATTGCTCCTGGCAGTGTCCAATGGCGTGTTTGGGGTGGTATTATTATTGTTTGATTTGATTTTCTAATTGAAACATAACTCTTTCTTTTCAATTCTAACATTTTTCTGTGGTTTATGGCCCTCTAGACTTTGGCCAGCTGATCAACACTGGTCTTTGAATAGTTTTCCTCCTTTGCAAAAGAAAAAAAAGTGGATTTGACACAAAGCATACTGTTCCAAATTTATAATTTGGGAAAAAAAAACCCTTATTTATTCCTTTAGTTCTCTAGTTAATCATGAATTGTGGGCTTCTATGTGCGCAGCTTCTGAACCTTTGGACAAAACTAAGGTAAATTAAATTTCTGGAGCACCTGGCTGTTGAAGCTGGTGAGTTGATTAACAAGCTTGTACAACTATAGACAACTGTACATGCTGAATTGTACTTACAGGGAATGAGCTATGGCTCTTAGATCCATATCTCAAACATTTAAGTGATTGGTATATAGATTCCAGAACCTATTGTGCTGATTCATGTATACATTTAGTCAAGCCTGGCTTTGGGCCAGGCTTGGGGTGTAGAAGAACTCTCTCAACCCCATCAAGCAGGTATACATATAAGGCTGTGAATGTACTTTGCCTCTATCACTTCACTTCTTGACACATTCAATTTGTTCACTATTCCGACAAATATATTTGTACTTTTATTTCAGTCTTCAACTCCATGTTCATTTACATAAAACCCATACTAAACAGTCTATCCTTGTCAGCCCTGTCCATTTTCCATGAGAATTTTGTATGTGGTGAATTGATTGTGTCTTTCCTCTTTCTTGTCTCTTCCAGTGATGTGAGGTTTCTTTTTAGGCTTTCCTCGTATGTAAGTCCTTTCTTCTCTGGGGCTAGTCTCAAGGCATACTTTAAAAATTTATCCAGCTTCATTTTTTGTGTTTTAACGAGGCAAGGCCTCCACACTGGTGCCCCATATTCCAGAATTGCTCTGACATATGTGGTATACAATGTACTGAATGACTGCTTCAGAGTCCTGATGGCCATTCTTATATCGGCCGACCCTTTATATGCAACTGATGATATTTTATTTGGGCTTCTGGTGAGAGGTTTGGTGTAATATCAACTCTGAAGTCTGTCCGTTCTAGCACAGACTTCAGGGCTTCCTCTCCCATATTTGTGTGTGACCTGGTCCAAGCATCTAGTTTCAAGACTTTATACCTGGTTCAATTTAACTCAAGTTCCCACTTGTTAGACTATTCTTTCATTTTGTCCAGGTCACCGTGTAATTTCTCGAGGTCTGCCATAGTATTTATCCTAAATCATAATTTTTTAATCATTAGTGATCATTGAAAGAAGTCTTATCCTCTCTGGTAAGTCATTCATGTAAATTTAGGATTAGCATTTGTCTTAGAACTGACCCATGGGGGATGCTGTTGGTAACATCTTGCCACTCTTAGGCCTCTTCTCTTACTGTGACTGTCTTCTGTTTCAGAGGTGCCTCTTTGTACACTGCAACGCATTCCTCGTCACTCCTTTGTGTGCACTAGTTTTCTGTTGGAGATTTATCGATGGCTTTCTGACAGCCCCAAAGTGTACAATCTTCCCACCCTTCTCTCGTCTGATCTTGGTCACCTAGCCTTAGAGCTCATATTAATGGTGATTGTGTGTTGGGAAGTAAGCTCACAGTGTCCTGTTTTTTCCCAATAATCTTTTGTCGTGTGTGTGTGTGTGTGTGTGTGTGTGTAATTACCTAAGTGTAGTTACAGGATGAGAGCTATGCTCGTGGTGTATTTATACCTCATAAATATGGTGGTGGCGTATGGTGCATAAGATATGCACCATACACGAAGTTTATTAATGATATTGACAATACTGTACATCATTGTTCTCTTTTTTTTTCCAGAGAGATCCCAGCGGATACATGAGGAAAGTTTACGCAATATTCAAAGACTTGAAGAGGGTGGGGGTAAGAGGCGGAGATATGCTTTACCTGAGGAAGAGGAAGAAATGCAGGTTAGTAGATATATAACTTAGCTTAAATCTTGAAAGGTGAACTCCAGCAACACTTTAAGTACTTAAGGAAATTTTCTGAGACTGTGCACTGTTGTTGCCATCAAGGTGTGGCGGTGTTGGCAGGTTGACTTTCTGCACTGGTGCCATGACATGATGGCATTATATTGTATTGTTTGATACCGTACGCGTGTGTGTACGGTGGCCCCTCCATTTACAAATTTAATCAATTCCCAGAGATGGGTTGTAACTTGAAAAATTGTAGCTCAAAACAAAATTTTCCATAAGATGTAATGTAAATTGAATTAATCCATTCCACATTCCCAAAAACATTAACTTCAAAATACATTTCATACATAATACACACACACACACACACACACACACACACACACACACACACACACACACACACACACACACACACACACACTGATAGAAAAATGAGGGCTGTTACTGATAGAAAAATGAGGGCTGTGATCAGAGGCAATGTATCGGACTGGAGAAATGTCACAAGTGGAGTACCACAGGGTTCAGTTCTTGCACCAGTGATGTTTATTGTCTACATAAATGATCTACTAGTTGGTGTACAGAATTATATGAACATGTTTGCTGATGATGCTAAGATAATAGGAAGGATAAGAAATTTAGATGATTGTCATGCCCTTCAAGAAGACCTGGATAAAATAAGTATATGGAGCACCACTTGGCAAATGGAATTTAATGTTAATAAATGTCATGTTATGGAATGTGGAATAGGAGTACATAGACCCCACACAACCTATATATTATGTGAGAAATCTTTAAAGAACTCTGATAAAGAAAGAGATCTAGGGGTGGTTCTAGATAGAAAACTATCACCTGAAGACCACATAAAGAATATTGTGCAAGGAGCCTATGCTATGCTTTCTAACTTCAGAATTGCTTTTAAATACATGGATGGGGATATACTAAAGAAATTGTTCATGACTTTTGTTAGGCCAAAGCTAGAATATGCAGCTGTTGTTTGGTGCCCATATCTTAAGAAGCACATCAACAAACTGGAAAAGGTGCAAAGACATGCTACTAAGTGGCTCCCAGAACTGAAGGGCAAGAGCTACGAGGAGAGGTTAGAGGCATTAAATATGCCAAAACTAGAAGACAGAAGAAAAAGAGGTGATATGATCACTACATACAAAATAGTAACAGGAATTGATAAAATCGATAGGGAAGATTTCCTGAGACCTGGAACTTTAAGAACAAGAGGTCATAGATATAAACTAGCTAAACACAGATGCCGAAGAAATATAAGAAAATTCACTTTCGCAAACAGAGTGGTAGACGGTTGGAACAAGTTAGGGGAGAAGGTGGTGGAGGCCAAGACCGTCGGTAGTTTCAAAGCGTTATATGACAAAGAGTGCTGGGAAGACGGGACACCATGAGCGTAGCTCTCATCCTGTAACTACACTTAGGTAATTACACTTAGGTAATTACACACATCCCAGTCCCGGGCGCCGGCGAGAAACATTGGGCAGAGTTTCTTTCACCCTATGCCCCTGTTACCTAGCAGTAAATAGGTACCTGGCAGTTAGTCAGCTGTCACGGGCTGCTTCCTGGGGTGTGTGTGTGTGTGTGTGATGTGAAAAAAAATAGTAGTAGTAGTAGTAGTTAGAAACAGTTGATTGACAGTTGAGGCGGGCCGAAAGAGCAGAGATCAACCCCCGCAAGCACAACTAGGTGAATACATATTTTGTACTATAGTATGTACAGGTTATAGCTTACCTTTACTGATGACTCTTGTTGGCATATGGAAAATGGTGAGGAGACGGAGAGGTGTTACTGTTTGGAAGGGGAGTCCCCTTCCATTATAACATCAGGCAGTGATGACTTCTCTGGGGTATTCTCTCTCCTACGTTTTGCAGGCATACCACTAGGACCTGGTTGTGGCTCACTGCATGCTAGTCTTATTCTTAATATGTCTAAAGACACTTGTGTGTAGTGAGACATCACATTGTCATTAAAAAGGTCAATGCAATGGCCTGCTACAGCTTTATCTGGATGAGTTTTTTTTTCAACAAAACTTTGCAGTCTTCCCATACTTCACACATTTTCTTAATGAGGAAGGGACATCCTTTACTGCCTCTTCTCGCAACTATTTTCTTAGGTTGAACCTTACCACTGACTTCTTGGGATCCATGGCATGATATGTAATTACTTTTTTGTTCAAAAACAAAATAGCACAAAAACACTGAAATTCTATACAAGGAATTCAAGCATGATCGTCACTAAGCGGGCAGTCTGATAAACTGAAACGGGGTCACCCGTGCCACCAGGAACTACGCGCTCTGTCGAACCATACGTGTATCAACAAAGTCGCAAGTCGAGGCAAAGGTCGTAAGTCGAGTCGAATTTTTCAATGAAATTGGGGTCGTAACTCGAAAAATTTGTAAGTAGGGGCATTTGTAAGTCAAAGTTCCACTGTATTTATTATTTATACTGGATATATAAAAGAGAATGTTTGTTCTCGATAGGAGGAGAGATGTTTGGGGCTGTCCTCGGTAAACTTTGCAGGGTGACTGGTGGTTGTTGGGGTGTTATCATAGGGGAGTCGAGATTGACCCTTGTGTATCCTCTGATGCCCACCTCCAACCTTTCTAAATAGCCAGATTCCATCTGCACTAGGATTCATCAAGTGTATTATTTTCTGCAGAGGGGGCTGAGGAAGATGGTGAAGGAGATGGGAGGTGGTGAATGAGTATAAATTTGAATACTCCTTTGGACAGTGAGGATAAAGTGTTAAGTGGTAGTCTAGTTAATTGTGTGTCTAGGGGCACACACTAACATGTATTGAAATTTATTACAAAGTGGTAGCTTAGTGGAGTTGGGCCATGGATAAAAGTTTAGTGACAGTTGTCAAGTGGCCGCTTGGCACTAATAAAAATACCTGTAAATATGTATAGTGTGTGTGTGTGTGTGTGTGTGTGTGTAAAATAAATAAATAAATATATATATATATATATATATATATATATATATATATATATATATATATATATATATATATATATATATATATATATATATATGTATATATAATCCCAATGTCAGCAACCGGCACCCGTCTCACACCGCAGGCCCTCCGAATTGCCGTGGCTGTCCGTCTCGCTGCCCCAATCCACACCGAATACAGGTGTATTTGCGGCGAGGCAGAGGCCGACAGGTACGGACGGCATGGCCTTCTCTGCCAAAGGACAGGAGGATGGCATGCAAGACACGGCGAGGTCAATGACATTATTAAGAGAAGCCTTACCACAGCTGGCTGTCCAGCAGAGAGAGAGCCCCGCTACCTAATGTCCCACAACTCTAATGAGCCTGTCGGTCGCCCAGATGGAATCACGGTGAACCCCTGGAAGAATGGTAGACAGTTGGTGTGGGACTACACTTGCGTCTCAACTTTAGCCAATACCTATGTTGACTTCAGTGCTACTCAAGCAGGAGGAGCTGCCAATCACCGGGAAGCGGCCAAGTCACGTAAATACAGAGACCTTGAGCACCACTACAATTTTGTCCCCATTGCCTCAGAGACACTTGTCCCTGGGGTAAAAGTGCTGCTAGCTTTTTGAAGGAGTTGGGGTCTAAGCTAATCGAAACAACTAGAGACCCTAGAGCTGCCAGTTTTCTTTTTCAGCGCCTCAGTGTGGCAATCCAGAGAGGAAATGCTCACTGCATCCATGGTTCCTGCCCGCCATCTGAGGAGCTGGAGGAGCTTTTCAACTTGTGACAAGCAGGCTTGTACCCTGCATGTAATCAATACTGTAACTTTTTTGTGTAATGACATTTTCAAATAAAGTTAGATAAAAAAAATATATATATATATATATATATATATATATATATATATATATATATATATATATATATATATATATATATATATATATATATATATATATAAATAAAACAAAACATACAAAAAATATAAAACAAAACTATATACTATATACTATATAGTATATACTATATACTATACACTATACTATATACTATATACTATATAACTATATACTATATACTATAAATATAAAACAAAACATACAAAAATATAATAGGGGTGGTAGGAGAAGAAAAGAATTAAGTATTCAGTGAGAATCCACAAGATCTTCTCTGAATGCTCTTTGTTTTCTTCTTCGAGGATGTGGGTCCCTGCAATTGCACCAGAGGTGGTACCCTTTTATATTATATATATATATATATATATATATATATATATATATATATATATATATATATATATATATATATATATATATATATATATATAAATTCACTATCCAAGACCACCCTGGTCATAACACTTAATCAAAGTTCTTAGGTACTGAAGAGGCTGTTAATTATGTGAGATAGCCCACATTTACACCACTTGAACCTCATTACTAGAAGTTATTCCTTGCTTCACACCACATCTATTCACTAATATTAATATTTTGCCCTTACTCTTCATTTTCTCATACTCCTGCTCTTACTATCTATGTACAAATCAGTCTTGACACCATCACCTTTCTCTTGACTTATTCTCACAACAACGTATTACCTGAATACCCTCAACGTTTCCTTCTCTAAAAATGTTTAGCACTTGCAGCTTCTTTTGTCCTTCATTTATTCCCTTTTAATTCCACACGGACATTCTTGCTTGCTAATACATTTAATAATTGTACATTTATTGAATGTACTTGATATTTCAGGGCGGACTTTTAGATACTGTTGGTGCTGTGTGCGTTGATGGTTCTGGCTATGTCGCAAGTGCAGTGTCCAGTGGAGGTCTTCTGCTCAAGCATACAGGAAGGGTTGGACAGGCTGCAGTATATGGTTGTGGCTGTTGGGCCGAGAACAATTGTGATGGTGCGTATAATTCCAAAATTAGAGAACCTCAGTAGTGGATTACTTAGGATTTTGTGCTAGTTTTTCTTGGGTTTTCTGCAGCATGTTTGTCATGCCTTTGTTTTGTAACTGGGCAAGTTTGGTCTCTTGGTGGATATCTTAACACTTTTGCTGCCTAATGCTGCATATTCCATCATAAAACTAAATTACAGCGTCATGCAAAAATTTTTGCACTGGCTTATTATTAAGTATAAACATTATGGGGAAATGAGCTTAACATTGAGTTGTATGCTCACCGGGAATGCTCATCCTACCTTCCTGTGCGATTTGGGTGCCCTGCCCAAACTATTTGGGTGCCAGTAAAAGTGTTAAGTAGTTTTTATACAATATTTAGAACAAATAAAAATAAGCACAACTCCACCAAACTTTCTACTCATTGATGCATGATCCAATGCTAGGGAAACATTTAAGATGGTCGCAGTTTGAAATGCAATCTCCAGTATGCCATGGAGTTATGTGAAACATAAGATCTTGAGGAAAAAAATTGCCTTAAGGAAGGCTATTTAAATTAAAAAGAGATAGTCGAAAATATGTAAGGAAGTTCTAATTCCTTGTATGGATGCTGAATGAGTGGAATGCAATGCAATGAAGGAAGAGGTTGTTGAAACCAATTCCTTCCACAACTTTAAAATGAAATATGATGAAAATATTGATGTCAAGATGGGTGATTAGTGTACCAGATATGAATGGTTAGGAAGCAGGGCATAAAGAGTTAAATCTCACTCCCTGTAGTTATTGATAGATAAGCAAGTGGCCATTTCATTTTACATCAACATATACTCATTATGTTCTCTTGACTTAAAGAACTCCATTTGCTAATTGTAACACATGTAATCCATGCACCACCACACACTCATACTTCATGTTTATATTCTGATATGTACATGTTCATGGATTTTTTTCTCATTTGCTCTCATGCAATTGAAACATACTAACTTTTATTTTGGTATCTCAAGAGTTCACTAATGGCTAACGTGGATTGCTTTGTGCCAGGTAGCGGTGTAAGTGTAGGAGTTAGCACCACAGGTTGCGGGGAGCACCTCATCCGCACCATGTTTGCCAGACTATGTGCTCGTGCAGCCATCTCACCAGAGCTGGGAACCAATATCACTCATGCAGTCACCACTCACTTCCTGGGTAAGAAATCTTCAGTAACTTTTTTTGGTCTTACTTTTAAGCTCATGAAGATCGCATTAGCAATCTTACCTGGGCTGGTCCCCTTAGTAATTCTCTGGTGCCAAAAGCTCTGGTACTGCAGACATATACTATAAGTATTACTAAGCCCATGGAGTAGTAGTAGTTTTTGAAACTTGTTACAGGTAAGCTACTGGTAAGAGTGCATGTTCATCAAGAGATAAACCCAAGACCAGGAATTCTGTCTAGAATATCAAAGGTGAAACAAAACAAAAAACACCTCTTTTACTCCCTGAAGTGCACCTACCATCAGAGGTGCCTCTCTGCCTGTGCCACGCAAAAATTAAGCTGCCTTTGAATGTAATAAAAGGCATCTTTCTGGGCGGGGACTTGGTGGCTCATTGTAGCTAGCCACGCTGAAATAGCTCCACACCTATAAATCACATCAACGCTTGAGAGTCCATAATAACCTATGAGAGATCACAGACCAAAACTTGGCCCCCTCTCTCACACGTGCGGGGATTTATGATCACGCCCATCGAAGAATCTTATTGCCAGAAAGGAAGCGAAGCTAAACAAGTAATTGCAGGGTTCACAGAAAGTAAAGAAACAGTGCACCTTTGGCTAAACATACCAAGAATTATTAGCCAAAGGATAACCCTCCCTTCCTGAAACCAACTATCTCAACCTAGGCCTGAAAAGAAGGCCCCAGACAAAGTAACTGCCTACGAGCTAAAGGAGGCCTGGGATGTAAAAGGAATACAGTACTGTATATAATTAAAATGCACAATAAAGCAAGTGTATACATTATCTTGAAAAACACTTAAAGAGCTCCTAACCATATTTACATTTCTGCAGTGATCATGCAAATAGCACTGCTACAATAACCATTCATGCCTGTTCCATGCTTAACCACTGGACTGCGCCGGCCGAGAAAACTTGGTCTATTGGAAACTGCGTGAGCCAAGAAAACACCTTTTTAATATTTCGTACCCATTCAAAACGCGCGCGCAGTAGGTTGGGTACGAGATGGATTCTTGGGACCTCCAGTGAGAGGCAGCCGTCTTGGAAAAAATTCCCAGAATGCCCTAGGACTGCTGGCTGACTTAGGTCCGAGTGAGCAACTATGGGTGGTGAACACACCTCTGGCTCCCAAACACCTGTCTGACATGGTGTTGAAAGATCACTCTCAGTCGGTGAAATTCAGACCTTATTGTTGGAAGAACATAAGGGTCATGATACTGATGAAGCTAGGCACAATATGGACCTAACACAAGGGTCAGATGCAAGTGATACAGCACCAATGAGGACGATTCGGCGAGCGTACCAGTATCCAGTAGTAGCTGAGTGCCACCCATGCTCACCCGTGTTATTTCAAAATTTTATGGATGATACATAGATGAATTGTTTTCAGGGTTTAGTGATTATGCATCTGATACAAGTAGCATAGATGAACAGTGTTAGTGGCTTCCATGATGGTGTTTTCCATCGATCTTTTCAAGAATAGCTAAATCTTTTCCAGAATACCTGAATCTCTTACAGAATACCAGAATTTTTTGTAGGATACCTTACAAAGCGATCTTTTCAAGACAACCTTACAAATTGATCTTTTCCTATAATCTTTTCAAGATTACCTTACACTTCACAAGCTTGGCTACTTACCACCTACAGGTACTAAAGCCAAAGGTGTACGTGAGTGCATTATTTGCAAGCACATAGAGTGAAGAAACAGGAAGCAAAAATCTGTTTGTACCTGGTGCATCGAATACAAAGTCGCACTGTGTAGATGACTGCTTCTTTGATTATCAATCACTTTTGAAGTACTGAGTGTGTGTGTAATACAGTGTGTGACTGTATAAATAGTATGTGAAACTGTACATATTGTAATTTTAGTGTATTTTGAACAAGTAATATTGCAACAATAAACATTTATTGTATACACATTACTGACACATGTATCAGTTACACACAGAAATCACAATAGCGTGATGCATCAAATGAATAAATCCACAAGGGCCGTGATGAGGATTCGAACCTACGTTCGAGAGGATCCCAGACATGCCTTAATCAACTGTGCCACGACACGGTCAAAAGAATTGCAACCGGGAGTTCATCTGCCCTCACACGGATTCTGCAGTCTCTCCGAGACACAAACCAGGGTTTTACACAATTCCCCCGTGCACCCGGGCTCTGTCAATAAGCTGTTCTACCTCTTCGCCCTTACTTCATTACACCAGGTGCCTAGGTGCGCGGGGAATTGTGTAAAACCCTGGTTTGTGTCTCGGAGAGACTGCAGGATCTGTGTGAGGGCAGATGAACTCTCTGTTGCAATTCTTTTGACCGTGTCTTGGCACAGTCAATTAAGGCACGTCTGGTATCCTCTCAGACGTAAGTTCGAACCCTCATCGACTTGTGGATTTGTTCATTTATCAGTTCCATGGAACATTATGAATGTTCTACTGTATATATATTGTAAAGGACACAAATGTGCATCATATACGATAAGAAATCCTAATTATAAAGCATGGAAAATACATAGAAAGCATAATTGTAAATATATTGGTGCAACTTGCAAGGGTTGAATGGCCCGCATGACTACGTCTGAGAGCTCGCCCGTGATGACGTCACGGCACCACTTTGTTGACATCTTTACAGCCAAAGTAAGTAGAATTTGATTTTTTTTTTTTTTACATGTACTGTACATGTTCAGGGAAGGGAATTTATCATTTTACAAAGAAAATTTTCTTTGCAAACACTTGATTTTCAGCGCACAGGAAGAATTTCAAAATAAATGCATTGCATCACGGAGGTTAATGAACTCGCCAACTGCTGGAGAGATAGATGGTTAGCTGGTATGAATAAAAATTGCATACAGTACCGTCAAATGTGACCTATCTTTGTGGCCTTCCTCCTGTTCCTAACAAAGGAAGTAGGAAACAGTTCTATCTTGGTTACATACTGTATTTACTCATGGACACTTAATGGAACAGAGTCTGGTCATGCATCTTGCTGTCAGAACTTCCATGTTTCACAAACGGTACCGGGAAGACGGGACACTACAAGTGTAACTCTCATCCTGTAACTCTGCTTAGGTAATTAGGGAATTGTTTGAGAATTGCCTTTTCATAAAAGTCCTGATTTTCAAGAACGAGAAATTTTACTTTTCCACTATTCCTTTCAGTCGGTTCTCTATCAGTGCAAAATTCTGAATCTTGCCTCTTTCTGCTCTCATATTGGCATCCTGAACACCTTACAAGTGTTGAATACCTGTATTCTGCAACATACAGTGCTGTATAGCCTTCCTTTTGTTGCACATACTTTTGATAATTAGAGACTCGGGTTGGCTTTAACTTTTACGTTGTAATTAAGTTTGTACTTTATTGGTTAGATTAATATACATGATGTATTGATTATTAGCCCCATTAATATACATGATGAATTAATTACAGTATTAGGAGTTAATTTCCTTTACTGCAAACAAAAGTTTCCATGTGGTCTGGAGATAATTGAAAATATATATTTGCTCTACAGAATCTGACTTTTTAGAGGGTGTCCATCCAAGAATGGCTGGTGCACTTATCTTGCGGCACGATCCTCGAGGAGGTATAAGTGATCTTTACTGGCTCCATACAACACGCACAATGGGCGTTTGCTACATGACCACCAGCGATCGCAGGCCACAGGTGAGTACCAATAATTTGTTTAATGATACCTAGTGACCATAGGCCGCAGGTGAGTACCGTGGATCCTCATTGTAACGAACCACGCTCTAACGAATTGCTATATGTTTCGAACAGATTGTGTTTAGTGCACATTGTTCAGTGGAAAACACAAATGTTTGATTAAGTGAGCATTGTTTGTCGAAGCCATTGCCAAAGTTGAGCATTGGGATGCAGCTGTGTTAGCATCATCCATAATCCACTTAATCAGGTGTAATGCTAAAACTTTTAACAACTTAATTAAACACGACAATATTTTATAAATTATATTGTAACTATAAATATTTAAAAAATATACTCAATGCCAGAACGGCCAAAAGTGAAATTATTATTATACTACGTGTTTGTTTATGCTTGTTATTACCCAAATGGAATTTAAAGTTCAAATATTGATAAAGTACAGTACATAAAACTTTAACAAAAATACTAAAATACAACAATTATACAAGTATTATTATGAGGCAATAATAACTTGAAACTATACATGAACCTACAAAAAAAATGATTTAAAATGTTTCCAAGCATTGTGTGTTTGAACACTAATGCTGGTTGCTTGGCCAGGTCAATGCTGTACAGTATTTGTAACAATAGCATTATCTCCACTGTAATTTGTCTTTTTTTTTATTGACAAGATGTTGTACTGCAACAATCGTAGTGCTGAATATTGTAATAAAATGTGAAAATACATTTCCAATGTACTGAAAATGGACACGTTATATGTGGTGTAATGAGCCAGCACGACGTTGCAGCATGAGCTGACTGGCGAGCATGGAGGGTGAGGGAGTCCGTCCCTCCGTACTCTCCTCCCTCACCAGTTTGGTGAGAATGTTCTTAATGATTGTAAATGTATCATTTTTATATCCAAATTTTATTAAACCAATGATTGCTCTATCATATGACATGGTCAAAATGAAGAATGCATAATATATATTGATTTTTAAATTGAGACTGGCTGAATTCGAATGTATAAATCCTGATAATTACATAATGTTTGCACCCACGAAATTGTTATATAGTTATGACTGATACAGAGTTGTCATTATTATTTGAAATGGTCAAAATATTAAATACATAATAAATCCATTTTCTGTATTTTTTATTGAAGTAAATAAGAAGTTACTGGAAGTAAGATGGGTTACGATGGATTGATACTTGTGTGCTTCAGGGTTATTATGGAGATATTTCACTACACCTCTCTCCTGGTAAGGCAAGTCACAAACACTTATATACATTATAGTGGATGTAGTTTTTTTTTTTTTTTTTAAATTGAGGGGAGGGATGCCTTGCATCTGACAGGTCATATGAAACTCCTTACAAAACAAATTGGTCTAACCCCATATATTTCCATTAAAGTGAGGACAAATGGTACCATTAACTTGCTAAATAACTACTAGTGGTCACAGACTCAAGTTTTGTGCCAATAACTTGACCCATTTACTACACAACAACCACGAACCACAGATCTCAAGCTGTTTCAAGTGTTCTACTCTTGCATCCCAGCCTGAGGCCAGGTATCCTTACTGATAGCCTGGAGAGTTATGCTGTAAGGGGTAATGAATTTTAAGCCCACATAGCCAATGGGCCATGGGTTACTACATACTACAATATGTTGTTACATGCCTCTTCCATATTAACAAAAATTATGTGCTATTTGAAAAATTACATTTTATATGCTGTACTGTATAAAAACAATAGCCTGATTTATTTTAATATTATAAAATTAATTCATTTTTTATTCTGAACTAATGTAAAACTCATGTTGTATACCTTTTATATATTCCAAAGGCTCAGTTTTCGGAACTTGCCGAGGACAAAATTGGCATCTCGGTGAACCTCCAAAGTAAGTCATTTGGAGGAGGTATGCCTGTTGTCACAACAGCTAGTGAACTGGAGCCTGGTCCATCCCATGCAGGTGTGTCTGGCCTCTTGGTAGGAGAGGAGGCAGAGGAAAGGGAAAAGAGTGACTCCAGTGATGACGAAGAAGAACCAGGATAACAGGGAAGAAGCAAGATAATGAAATACAGTATGCACTTTAAAAAAAAAAAAGAGGAAACAAGTCCTGAATAAAAACAATTAAATTATCTCATCCTTATAAAATGATGGTATTGTAATAGTTGAGTTTGGTTAACTGAAGCTGCTTCCTCAATTTGTAATTAATTTCAGTGGGAATAATTAATTTGACTAGTTGTTTGAGTCATGTACAGATTAAAATAATAACTTGTCGGAAATTTCAGAATATTGATCAGGAAATATGTCAGAAATTTCAGAATATTGATCAGGAAATATAGGTCTGTTTCCATGGTAATGTTTTAAATTGCAGCAGTCATTTAGGGTAAAACTTGAGCTTCAGTGGGTGATAGTGTTTTGTGCTTAAGAATAAGCTAAATTTAAATTATAAAGTCGATCACAAGATTTATAATGTCACTGCCAAGACTTTATTTAAGTGGGGTGTTTGTATGATCAGTTTCTTGCTCTTCAGGGTAAAAATGCCAAAATATTGGCAACTTTGCTTTTCAAATGATTATAGCATTAAGGTTCATCATAACTGTCACTGCCAAACGTGCACAGCCACTTACCANGGGCACTTATTGCGTTATAGTACGATGGAGATAGAATAACAAGCGTGATTTCACTTTGCCTCAGGTGTACTGAACTGTGTTGGAGATGTCGGTATATTGTGCTCCTGAGGCTGTCAGAGGCAGTTCAAGATGGTAATCAACTCCCCTTTAAGAGCCCATGCTTTGGCTAACTTAGCACTTCTATCATGCATTAGAGACCAATATGGGACGGGATCCATAGGAACACATTATGATTTCATCATTGATTATTTTACTATAACTGTGACTTCCTTGAGGCACTAGCACTAATATGTTGAAGTGTACATAGCCACCTCTTTGTGTCACAGTTAAAGTTGCATTCTGGAGAATATTAATACTGTGTTGAGCTGCTCTCAGTATGGCGGTCTTATACAAGCATTGCTGTCTAATCATTCATTATGCCAAAATATAGTGGCATTGACTAATAACGTACGTCATATGCTAGCAAATCTATGTCATGCTTTGATTCAATCGCAAAACGAGTTTAAAACTAATATTAATCGCGGAGGAATTATATGGCAAGAATCTAGTGAATTGTTGCAGGACATGTTGAGATTCATAACTTGTAGTGTAATAAGTATCTATAAGTCACTGGGTAACTCTTTTTTTCCCGACATTTACAATTTGAGGCGACTTTCAGTGATGTAAAATAAGTTAGAGATGAGTGTGTGAGAGTAGAGGGGCTAGAGGTGTTAGCGTATTATGTGACGGAGTGGGATCAATGCCGCTGTTGTACTAGGCCGGCCCGCGCACACGCACACACACGCGCGCGCACACACACACACACACACACACCACACACACACACACACACACACACACACACACACACACACAACACACACACACACACACATACAACCACACACACACACACACACACACACACACACATACACACACAATAACATTCATCAAGGTTTATTGCGATGATTGTTTAGTTTAATTTATATATTATCGCCCCAGCCTTGTATACGGGTAAAAAGTTACAAGGAGCACATATATGGGACCAGGGGCTCAAACCCCCCCCCCCCCAGCCGTATATGTGAATTTGTTTACTTGTAGTTATACAGTGGTAACATAATCAACAGTCTATAGGTAATAAGTGCAGAAAAGTGAATTTTGTAAGATATCATGTTTAAAAATTGGCTAGGCTATAGCGAGTCCCCGGCAAGAACCTAATAACGTAGAGGCCTGACAGAAACATATATACATACATTCCCCTGTGAAGCCTGGGTCTCTAGCCGTCTGTCTGTCTGTCTGTCTGTCTGTCTGTGTCTGTCTGTCTGTCTGTCTGTCTGTTCTGTCTGTCTGTCTCTTAGAACATTCATTATATGTGCCTCATAAACACAACATAACAACATTATTTTTACTTTCTTATTGTAATACAACGCTGTAACATCATTGTGTGATGAACAAAAAAAAAAATATATAATGAAAACTCTATGGAAAACCAAACCCCTATTTCAGATGTTATAGGTGTCGTTGGTTGTCGCAATAGGAGCCAATTCTACTTTAAACAAGGGCATGGGATCTTCCCCGATTTTCCTATACTGTTCTCCATACAAGGATATATCACATCCTTGTAATATATCCCTTCAGAGGCTGATGGCTAGACCTATAAAGACATACACCAATTAAACATATCAAGAATGTACGATAACAATATAATTATTTCTAAAAATTAAAATATTAACCCTCCATATAACGCTTTAATTAAGACCAACATCAAACCATGCCGAAGGATATTTTACACCCAAAGATATGTAGCCATATTTTGGTATATATGTGCTGAGAGTTTAGTCCAGGACTAAACTGTAACTGGCCATGGTTGGTCAGTAAGGTATCGTGGTGGCCTTAACCTGGCTTAATAACCATTGATAGGCCTTATAAGCTCATGAACACTAATTAATGGACGTTGCGAGTTATATATACACCGGTAAGTGTATTCCACGAAGTGTATATACACAGAGTTTACTTTTGTCCCGGACTAAACTGATATAATTATTCAGAACACAACTGTAGTGGCCTTAATAACCACTGGTAGGCCTTAAGCTGATTTTTTGTTCTATTTTGTTCATTTATTGTGCACCTCATGCCCATCTCGTGGACGGTAGTGGGGAAAGATTACAGAAACACATAATGGGCTCAGGCAAAGAAAAAAAAAAAAACTCATTGAACAAATAAGTTAGACTAAGATAGGCCTTCAGCCTGGGAGCAATGGGCGCCGCGCTTGTCTTCTGTTTACAAACCGCGATGTAAACAAAAATCGCTTTGCGTCCTCCTCGCTTCTTCCTTCAAATCTTCATCTACCTCATGTCACAGGTCGCGGCGTAGCGGTGCAGTGATGGCTGGGGTTGTGGCGGTGCATGTGGGTGAGTACTGGCGCTGTGAGGGGCTGTGAGGCGCTGTGAGACGTGTCGGGAGAGGCGCTGTGAGGGAGGCGGCGGTCTGCACGGCCTCAACTGCCAGGCCTCGCTAGGCCTCGTTAGGCCTTGCCAGACCTTGGTAGGCCACGCTATGCATCGCCAGGCCTCGCTAGGCCATGCTAGGCCTCGCTAGGCTTTCTTAGGCATCGTCGGGTATGGCTAAGCCTCGTTAGATCTTCCTAGGCCTTGTGAGGCCTCGCCTAACCTCTAGGCCTTGTCAGGCCTCTTCGAGCCTCGCTAGGCCTTGCCAAGCCCTGTTGGGTCTCGCTAGGCCTTGCCAGGCCAAGCCTGTTGGGTCTCGCTAGGCCTTGCCAGGCCAAGCCTTACTAAACATTACAAGGCATTATTAGGTCTCACCAAACATTGCTAGGTCTCACCAGGCCTTGCCAGGCATTATATTAGTAATATGAAGACACATAACAGATATCTTGGGAGGCCTTGTAAGCTATTGCCAACCAGGAGGTTAATTACTTAATTTAATAGGCCTAAGACTAAGGAAATGTTTACTTTAATCCTCTTTAGGCCTTACCTGGAGTATACCTGGATAGGTTCTAGGAGTTGTTCTACTCCATGAGCCTGGCCTGAGGCCAGGCTCATTTTGTGATAACTTCGTCCAACAGGCTGTTGCTTGGAGCTGCCTGCAGACCCACATATCCACTACAGCCTGGTTGATCAGGCACTTCTTGCAACTCTCCGAGTGTTCCTATGACACCAGCTCTACTCCTCACTGATTCTATTCTGCATTTCCTTCCATGTGTCTTGCTCCTGTATGTTGTTATTCTACTGTGCAAATTTGGAACCTGATCTTCAAGTATATTCAAGTATCATGACCTTGCCTCAATTAGTCATACAACATCATTGTTACTCTTTTTAAATAGGCCTAATATACTATTTATTTATATACAAGAAGGTACCAGTACATTGGGTTTGTGAGGATACATAGCATGGTGTTTACATTCTTGTAAAGCCACTAGTACGTGCATGGTTTCGGGCAGGTCCTTAATCTAACAGATAATTTTAAGTAGTTAAATTCTAGACAATTTTTTAAATGATAACAGGTACATTGCAAGAAAAAAATGAGATGAGAGAGATTAGTAGGTATATTAAAGCACATCGGTAGCTCTGATTAATTGCATTGACAGCTTGATTGGTAATTTAACTAAGATTAATAGGCACAATACAGCAAATTGATAGCACATATAAGAAGACAGCAATGATCACAATGGTAAAGTTGCTTGGATTAGGTACATAAAGATTGGGGGATTGGGTAGCACTAGATACAGTGCAAATTTTAAAGCACAAGGTAGGAAACTATGAAGATGAAATTAGGTACTTTTTAGTTTTGTTTTTGAATGATGCAAAAGAGGGACAGCTTTTCAATTCATTAGGGAGTGCGTTCCATAGACTAGGTCCCTTTATTTGCATATAGTGTTTACACAGATTAAGTTTGACTCTGGGGATATCAAAGAGATATTTATTTCTCGTGTGGTGATAATGGGTCCTATTACATCTGTCCAGGGAGAGTTTCAGAGCAGGGTTTGCATTTAAGAACAGGGTTTTGTGAATATAATTGACACAAGAGAATGTGTGGAGTGAGTTTATGTTTAGCATGTTTAGGGAATTAAACAAGGGGGCTGAGTGATGTCTGAAAGCAGAATTTGGCTATTGGCTATTTTGACTATAGGATAACCAAATCCCAACTTTACCAAATTTTTCCAACCTAGCCTAACTTATCCTAAACTATAACAACCCAGCCTATCCTAACCTGTCTCGGCCTAATTTATCCCAATGTAACATAACTAGCCTTAACTATTCTAACCTGTCCCAGCTTAGCCTAAACTACCCTAACCTATCCCAACTTAGAATAACTTAGCCTAATATATTGTAATTAAGCCTATTGTAACTTAGCCTAGCCAATCATACCCTAGCCTAGCCAATCACACCCTAGCCTAGCCAATCATACCCTAGCCTAGCCAATCACACCCTAGCCTAGCCAGTCACACCCTAGCCTAGCCAATCACACCCTAGCCTAGCCTATCGCTCCCTAGCCTAGCCTGTCGCACCCTAGCCTAGCCTGTCGCACCCTAGCCCAGCCTGTCGCACCCTAGCCCAGCCTGTCGCACCCTAGCCCAGCCTGTCGCACCCTAGTCCAGCCTGTCGCACCCTAGTCCAGCCTGTCGCACCCTAGCCTAGCCTCTCACACCCAAGCCTAGCCTCTCACCCCCTAGCCTAGCCTATTGCACCCAACCCTAGCCTATTGCCCCCTAGCCTTGCCTATTCCAACCTAACAAAATTTATGTAAATTTAGTTTTAAAATATAGTGTATAGTATGGTACTCTGTGATGGGGGAGTAATGTTGTTGCCATATTCTGGTTGCATTCAGGGATGTTTTGGATAGATGTCTCGGGAGGCCTTTTACAGGCTTACACCAACTGAAGAAGCTATTTACTTCATGAGTAGGCCTAAGGGAAAATTGTACAATGCAAACAAAGTTACTTAATCCTGCTTGCAGTGACCTATGCCAATATATTTATTTTAATATGAGGCCTTGCCTTACATCACAAGCTGTGTATTAGTTTTAAATTAAGTAGTTACAAATGTCTGGTAACTAGGGAGGCCTTGCCATGCCAACTTACAGGTTTATTACTGCCTATATAGGCTTAAGGAAAATTATATACTCAGGTCATGTCCTACCACACAGAACTAAGAAACAGTTTTAGCAGTCTTAGCTACTGCAGTCCCCGTGGTGCAGAAGTAAAACAATTGCCCCATGCTTCATAAGCAATTTGGCCTGGATTCGTATCCTGTATATGTATTTACCTAGTTGTACTTACCTAGTTGTGCTTGCAGGGGTTGAGCTCTGGCTCTTTGGTCCCGCCTCTCGACGATCAATCAACTAATGTACAGGTTCCTGAGCCTACTGGGCTCTATCATATCTACACTTAAAGCTGTGTATGGAGTCAGCCTCCACCACATCACTTCCTAATGCATTCTATTTGTCTACTACTCTGACACTGAAAAAATTCTTTCTAACGTCTCTATGGCTCATTTGGGCACTTAATTTCCACCTGTGTCCCCTAGTGCGTGTGCCCCTTGTGTTAAAAAGTCTGTCTTTATCTACCCTATCAATTTCTCTGAAAATCTTGTATGTGGTGATCATGTTCCCTCTAACTCTTCTGTCTCCCAGTGACGTGAGGTTTAATTCCTGTAGTCTCTTCTCGTATCTCATACCCTTCAGTTTGGGTCCGAGTCTGGTGGCAAACCTTTGAACCTTTTCCAGTTTAGTCTTATGCTTGACTAGATATGGACTCCATGCTGGAGTCGCATACTCCAGGATTGGTCTGACATGTGGTATACAAAGTTCTGAAGGATTCCTTACACAAGTTTCTAAAGGCCGTTTTTATGTTAGCTAACCTGGCATATGTCGCTGATGTTATCCTCTTGATATGAGCTTCAGGGGACAAGTCTGGGGTGATATCAACCCCCAGGTCTTGGTCTTTCTCC
>WNGS01001312.1:51791014-51838048 GCA_020271785.1 Procambarus virginalis
GTAATTGGCATATTTTCGGTATAAAAGGTCGTAATTTGAAAATGAAATAAAGGTGCAGAGAGGCAGAATTCGGCTCAAATTCCTAACTCAGCAGTGCTGACTCATGGCTTCACCGACGAGTCAGATGAGGATGACTCATTGTCATCGCTCATCAGTAGTCAGGTGCTGTCTCGCCACCCTATGGTCACGAGATTTCGCGCTATACAATATCAGTAAAGTAACTTCCTTGGTTAGTATAATTTAGTATTCAGTAGATTTTCCTGTAGAGGCAATGATGTGAACTATTACTTATACTTAACTCGGGTAGCAGCTTTTAGCGTGCTCTGGGGTTCCACCACCAAACCCAGAGTATATCTATGCTTCCGCTGTGTTGTGTCTGTCTGTTCCCAGGTCTGATTGGTACACCGACCCAGTTGTTCCAGCCACACGTGAACCCTTGTCTGTAAAGACCGAGGGGCGAGGCACGTTACACAAAGCCCTCCCCCCACCAGACCCAGTAACCCATACATCAGTTACTTTAGGGATGAGTGACTGTCCAAGAGTCACCCGGCCGACGCCTTACGCCACTAACGAGGTTATC
Source organism: Procambarus virginalis (assembly GCA_020271785.1). Classification (NCBI taxonomy): domain Eukaryota; kingdom Metazoa; phylum Arthropoda; class Malacostraca; order Decapoda; family Cambaridae; genus Procambarus; species Procambarus virginalis. Next base: position 51,791,595 of record WNGS01001312.1, read on the forward strand.
AGGGCCAGCGAGCTGTCTACATTACAGCAGCCACTGGATGTCACCACAACACCGGGGTAGCCGTCTCGAGGTCACCACTACCCACCTGCTCCGTCTTCAAGACTGCAGCCATACCAGCAGTGTTGGAGGAGAGGTCAAGAGAATGGAAGCCAGTAGCCAGTAGCAGTACTCAAGAGTTTTCGCCGGAAGATTAATGATTACGTCGTCTGAAGTAACAGGAAAGTGGAACTAAGGCGGTCACAGGCGGAAGGCATGGTCTCCTTACAGAGTTCCGGGACTCGCCAATAGAAGGTCGCAAAATTGCCTCCTTTGGCCTAAAGTCGGCGGTACGAGGGTATACACAGTTGGTGTTTACGGCCTAGTAACCTGGTGACATCAAGAAACGCCTGAGATGACGTGAGCAATGATGGAAGACGGGATTCACCTGTTCTGTAAACAAGCAAACCGCCTCAACGACCCTCTGACACCACTACTGCTACGAGACACCGTTAGTACGTCCAGTCCTGCTCTACTGTGGTCATCTGCGTCGTCAAGCTTAACATCAAGACTGCCGTGTGAACTGTGATTGATATGAAGACGTGTGGACTGTTGGGAGCCAGGTCAATGGTCGAAGTAACAGTATTCTACAGCTGTCACTTGGCACACAGCTCTACTACACTCTGTCGTCATTCAAGAGTACCGGATGGGAGTACAAGAGAACCAGGTATCGACATCTACGCATTGATGAAGCAAGATCGACATCAACATCGTCAGAGACTACATTCAGCGTCCATCAGCATCGATTTTTTTATTAAATTACTCAATATGAACAATTGGTGAAAAGGTAAAGTGGCTCTGAACACCTTTATAAAGCAAATCTGGACACTTTTGTTTAAATGTTGAAAAACAGAGTTAGAATCGCAACGCTTTTGTTTAAATGTTGAAGAACAGATTTAGAATCAACATACTTTTGGTTAAATGTTAAAAAACAGATTTAAAATAAATATTATTCTGGTATAGTGATATATGAAAATTCTACTCTATAAATTGGTCAGTAATTAAAATCAAAGCCTCCTGTGTGATTGTCTAAGCCCAGAACAAACGGTTATGGAAAATTGTGTTGTGCTATTTTTTCACAATTTTTGAACACAGGAGAGGCGGACCAATAAAAGCACTGACACTAAGTGAGTGCGGACACTTGGCTGTGCACTCAGCTGTACCCTGTAATATAGTTATAGTAGAAATTTATATATATATATATATTTTTAGATATATGTAATAAAAACTAGGTGTGTTTTTATTCAGAATGTCAAGGTTGACATTGATTGGGGAGTGGATAGTACACGGAAGGGAACTTCGTAGAGTTCAGTGGTACGCTCCCGGATGACTGAAAGTTCAGTCTGTAGTCATATTTTTATGTTTAATGTTGAGCATTGTGTGTGTCCGGCTCTAGGGAACACACGAGGTTGGCTAGTGAAGAGCCAAAAAATTTTAATAGCTAGTCTTTGCTGTTAGATTAAGGATGTTTTATTTAGCTATGTCAGTAAGTGTAGGATGTATGTTTCCTGATGTTGGAGGATTGCTGTCAGTTGATAGCCGGAAGATTGATGAATTTGAACATGTTTATTGTGATGTTGCTGGACAATCTGATGATTGTCACTTTTCTTAGATAGCTTAGCTTTTGTTTGAGGCATGAGTTTGAGTTTATTGAGGGTTTGGATACTAAACCTCATTATTTTAAGAAAATAACAAGTTTTACTAAGTTACTTGTGCGGGGGGGGGGGTTGTCACAAACTAGGTTGTTGTAGGAATTATTCAGTATGGTTAGGTTAGGTCACCCACTAGTCTAAACAAGCACCCACTGGTCTGAACAAGCACCCACTGGTCTGAACAAGCACCCACTGATAGCACCCCTTGCACCCATAGCGCCCCTTGCACCACTGGGCGCTCTCCCTGACCACTGGGTGCTCCCTGAGACCACTGGGCGCTCCCCGTGACCACTGGGTGCTCCCCGTGACCACTGGGCGCTCTCCGTGACCACTGGGTGCTCCCCGTGACCACTGGGCGCTCTCCGTGACCACTGGGTGCTCCCCGTGACCACTGGGCGCTCTCCGTGACCACTGGGTGCTCCCCGTGACCACTGGGCGCTCTCCGTGACCACTGGGTGCTCCCCGTGACCACTGGGTGCTCCCCGTGACCACTGGGCACTCTCCGTGACCACTGGGTGCTCCCCGTGACCACTGGGCGCTCTCCGTGACCACTGGGCGCTCTCCGTGACCACTGGGCGCTCTCCGTGACCACTGGGCGCTCTCCGTGACCACTGGGCGCTCTCCGTGACCACTGGGCGCTCTCCGTGACCACTGGGCGCTCTCCGTGACCACTGGGCGCTCTCCGTGACCACTGGGCGCTCCCCGTGACCACTGGGCGCTCTCCGTGACCACTGGGTGCTCCCCGTGACCACTGGGCGCTCTCCGTGACCACTGGGCGCTCTCCGTGACCACTGGGTGCTCTCCGTGACCACTGGGCGCTCTCCGTGACCACTGGCGCTCTCCGTGACCACTGGGTGCTCCCTGTGAACACTGGGCGCTCCCCGTGACCACTGAGCCTCCCCGTGACCACTGGGCGCTCCCCGTGACCACTGAGCGCTCCCCGTGACCACTGAGCGCTCCCCGTGACCACTGAGCGCTCCCCGTGACCACTGAGCGCTCTCCGTGACCACTGGGTGCTCCCTGTGAACACTGGGCGCTAAATTCAGGTAAAAAATCTTAATCTACATCTAACCATGCACAGTATTTTAATATATAGCCTAAGGATGAGGTGTGTGTAGTGTTTTTCATTCTAATTGGTTGAACAGCACAATCTCGCCCAGCAATATTGGGCGAAGTTTTCCTACTCAAGATCTGGTACGTGGCGACAGTCTCAGTGCTGCCCTGGGAGGCTCCGTGAGGCTAAGGTCTGTGTTGCCCTGGGAGAATAATCCATGATGCTACGGGCTGTGCTGCCCTCAGAGCCTACGTTATAAGTGTTGGCCTGAGAGACTACGGGCTCTGTGCTACCCTGGGAGGCTCCGTGTGGCTATAGATAGTCTCAGCGCTGCCCTCAGAGGCTGCGTGTTAAGTTGCTGTGAATATTGGGTAAAATGTACTTACATTGTTTTCTTCAAAGGTCCTAAGCACCATTCTGAACATGTAGAAATTATTAACTATGGAGAAAATGCGAGGAATGTTGCTATATCGCTTTCCTTATCATGTTATATGCGAATGACATTAAAATATGACATGACGTGTCAGACAGCTTGTGTACTCGCCAACAAAGCCTAATTTTCAGTCACACTTGTAAAAAATTCATGAAATTATTACAATAATGATTATCTGAGGCTGCTTCCAGTACGTTATTACAGGCATGATTATCTATGGAGGGCTGCTTCCAGTAAGTTATTACAAGCATGATTATCTATGGAGGGCTGCTTCCAGTAAGTTATTACAAGCATGATTATCTATGGAGGGCTGCTTCCAGTAAGTTATTACAAGCATGATTATCTATGGAGGGCTGCTTCCAGTAAGTTATTACAAGCATGATTAACTATAGAGAGCTGCTTCCAGCAAGTTATTACAAGCATGATTAACTAAAGAGGCTGCTTCCAGTAAGTTATTACAAACATGATTAACTATAGAGAGCTGCTTCCAGCAAGTTATTACAAGCATGATTATCTATGGAGGGCTGCTTCCAGCAAGTTATTACAAGCATGATTATCTATGGAGGGCTGCTTCCAGCAAGTTATTACAAGCATGATTAACTATAGAGAGTGCTTCCAGGAAATAGTAGTGTAATAGTTCCCACTAACTGCATTTGGCCTTTATATAAGACCTTTTATCCTGAACTCAAATTGCAACGCCACGTGTCCGTACTTCTCAATAATTTAAAAAGGTTTGGGATCATTATTATATCAGATGATATTATATTATAATTTATTGCTTTGAATCATTACACAAACCACAAACGAAAAGCTGTCCTAACATTTAAAGAATTGTGAATATGAATATATTCATGAATTATTAATTATATTATTAATTTTATTTTATCATTTTATTTTATCATTTTAATTTTTATTTTATCATTTTATTAATTCTGCTAAAATTTACCTACTTAAAATTATATGTTAGATTAAGGACCTGCCCGAAACGCTGCGCGTACTAGTGGCTTTACAAGATTGTAATTACTATGCTATGTATTCTCACAAACCCAATGTACCTTCTTGTATATAAATAAATAAATAATTATTCATTCTTTTGTACATTTCTAGAAATGATATTATTGCTACACTAATTGTAGGTTGATATAATAATGCGACCTAATTTCAGGTAGAAGATGTGGGCGTCGTTGTGGTGGTGGTGGTGGGCGGTTTGTATAGGTTGTGTGGGTGGAGGGCGGCTACCCACCTCCCATCCCATAATGGCTAGCCTCAGAGATACTCCTGTGTCGCCTAGACCTTCACTCAGGTCTGTGTCTCCCCACACACACTCACATATGTATGCAAGTATTGTCAGCTCCTATGCTGACAATTAGTAGTTTAACCCTTAGATGACGGCTCACGTCTTAGGATATATTGTGTTTCATCCGGGTTGAGTTCCGCTAACATTATGTGAGGTTTTTCACTATAGAAATCTAAGGAAAATTTGTTTTACTTATAAATCCCTATATTTATTTAGATTTATCTATCTATTATCACCTAATCAAATTATAAATTTTGTTATTATACATAAATACTTTTATTAGAAGAATTTTGAAATATATAGCATCATAGTACACAAAAATATTTATTCAAAATGTTAAGTTTGTGACCATTTTTTCCAATCATCCATATTTAATTAGTTTCCCGAATCCTTCAAGAATTGAAACCTTAAAATTAAGTTTTAACTCTCCATAAAAACTTCAAATACCGATATAATTATTAAAATGTAATTAAATTTAAATTCTGTATGTTCAAAGAAGTATTTATATTTTATTTAAATTTATTTAAATGTTTTTAACTCAGTTAGAAAGGATCTTGATATTTTAAAAATTTCGCATAGGTGGTAATCCTGAGCCGAGAGAGCTAGGCACTATTAGGGTTAATGCATGGGTGTGTTTGCATACTCCTAGACACCTTAGAGACCTCTGGGTACTTCTTGTACAACTTATCAATGCTCCACATTCTCAGTAAATTTTAACTTGGGCTGCTCGGTAGAGCGACGGCCGCGCTTCTTGCAAGGTCGTTGTTCGATCCACAATGGTCAAAGCGGTTAGGCACTGTTTTTTAACTCCATCTTCATATCAAACCTCTATGTTCTCATATCCCAGCTCCTTGTCTTCATATCCCTTCCAAGTATTACACAGTCATACTGGCTTAGCGCTTTCTCCTCATAATTACTTAACCTGGATGTGTTGCCAGGTCTCAGTGGCGAGGGGCGGCGACAGACCCGCGGGGGCGCACCATACTGGAGATTGCCTACGACTTCTGCTCCAACAACCTCAACAACCTCCCCACAAAACAAATGGAAGCAGGTGGGTTAATAGGGGGCTTTACCTTATAGTCCTGCCTTGTGGGCTGTATTTCTTTTTTACAACATCATTATATTACAATTATTTTTAACTGCATATCTGAATTTACCTGGGGGCCGCTATCTCTAAGTGGCCTCGACGTGGACTTTTTTTTAGAGCACATATGTACTTCTGAAGATGAGGTCTCCATTCTTGTATAAAGCAGTCCATATGGGGACGCAACTGAGACTTGCACAGTTGAATTACCACTTTTTTAAGTTAAATGTTATGTTCATTATTCATAAGGTTTTGTTGGATTATTACTTTTAACAGCAGCCCCTATACTTGTTGAGCATGACCAACTCCGAGGTTATTTTCTGTATCAAACTGCTGCATGGTCGTATTGTTGATGTGGTAGTTATAACGGTTTTGTAATGCCCTAAACTGTAAGGTTTTTCATTTTCAACATTTAAGAGCAGTTGTCAGCATTCTTATCATTTGTGGAGTTCATGCAGATTGCTTTCCTAGGCTTCATCATGGGTTTAGCTTCCAACTTTTGCATTAGATCTCTGTGTCAATTTCAGATTTGAGATGTGATTGGTGATTTAATGTTATCCATGTTGAACATCATCTGTGTATATTATAAAACCACGTTGTGTTGCTTCACTAAGGTTGTGCACTGTGAGATGGTGAATGACTGCCTCCCTTAAAGATTATCTCCTTAAGCGTTCAAGTATGACTGGTCTGAAGTTTTCATTTGAACTTAGTATTCTGCCTTTCTTGAAAGTGAATTTGGTTGGGTTAAGTTAGGTCTTCATCACTAGAATATTTAATCTAAAGAATAATGACTGTGGAGATATGTAGTCCAATGTTAATTTTCTTTTTCAAATTTTGTTCAATTTTACTGAGATTATATATTTATATAAATATTTCTACAGTTTAAAAAATGAAAGTAATAAGTACTGCATTTGAATTTTAAAAAACACACAAGACCCCCACAATCTTAGCTTATAAGAGTCAGCAACACACAGATAATGTTGCACGATACACAGTGCCACGGATAATGTTGCAGTTGAAGCAGTATTTAGTACGCGTTGTCTTCCTGGACAGAGAACCAGCAAGCAGTGAAACAAGTGTTGGGCGAGGATCCTCCCCCCGGTGATACTATCTCCATTATGGTCCAGATGGTCCACGACACCGCCACCGCCTACGTTCACGGTCTCCCGGTAACTCTATCATCTACATCGCAATTTTAACATGTATTTTGAGACATACATTTTGATTTGCTTTCCCAGTTTCTTGTTACTTCTTCCTTTATTTAAAGTTTTAAGATATCTTACACCTGCCCGCCCCTTCAACCACCCGCACTTTCAACAATTTGCCCCTTCGCCCACCAGCTCCTTCACCCACTCTCCCCCTTCATCCAACCGCCACTTCAGTCTTTACTTTCCCGCGTGGCATAGGTACCTCTGCACAACTGCACGGCATTGATGGCTGCTGCAGGTGTGGTGACGGTAGTGGTGGTCCACCCAGCCACCGCCCGTGTCATCCGTATGTACCACCACCCTGCCAACGCCCACGCACGCCCACTCCGAGCCTTCCTTGACACCCTCCAGCCCGGCCGCTTGCTGATCCTTGCTGCCTCCGTGAGTCTTTTTTTTTTTGTACATAGGTGGGTACAGGAGATTATTTGTTACTGCAGTTATTAAGCTTTGAGTTTTCCCTTCCCAAAGCTTATCTTCAAGCCTACAAGTTCTACCATATTGTAGATGAAGTGAGACCGTCGCTGTTCCGATCCTAGGGTAGGCAGAAATAGCCTAGTCCTTTTGGTATGTATTTTATCTCCATAGACTTACTTGAACTTGTAGTTTCTCTTCTAGCTGGACCACAACTTTATGATATATAAACAAGTTTTCTTTCAAAATCTATTAATTATTTCCGTGTAAAGACTAGGCTTATTTCCTTCGGCTAATTCCCGTGTTAACGCTGTCTTTTATATTTATTAAACAACAGATATAAAATCAAATCAAGTTTAAAACTTGTTACAATTTTAACCTGATAATTTACCTGATTTGTCTTGAGGCCTGCCATCTCTCTATGGCCTGGATGAGGATAGGAAGCATTAAGGTTAGTTCCTATTACCGTACAGGTGGTGTGGGCGGAGGTGAGTGTGGTGGAGGTGGTGAGGCAGCTTGGGGCCTCCATGCCACCACAACCCACCTGGAGTCGGACGGTGTGGGTGTGGGTGGGTGTGGTGGGCGGAGGAACTCTCGGTCAAGTGGGCGGTTCTTGGCGGGTCTCCTTGGAGCTGTACTTGCCCAGAGCCCCAGGTACTGTTATTGGTGTCTGGTAGTGGTGGTACTGGTTGTGAAAGTACTAGGGTGATATTGTTAGTTACCAACCAGCAAGTAACATTAACCAAGGCCTCGAGATAATGTTACTAGTGGTGGTGTTACTGGTAGGTATATCCACCAGCGAGTTATACTGATTTCATAAGCCTTCAATGTTATATATATGTCACCATTAATATGTATATGCCAATTTTTCTTCCAACTCCAAGACTTAATTAAATTGTCTTGTATGGATTTTAATTTTTTTTAAGTAATTAAAAGCCTTATTTTAGTATCATCGGTAATGTATAAATCTTATTGTTCAATTCTGCGTGTAATATTTACTTATATGTAAAACAAGAGGCCCTGGGAGAGGTTCCTCACTCGGAATTTACTTTTTTTTTGTTTTAAACTAAGACTAGGGTTCATAAGGGCTGTCAGTTNCACACTCCCAGGGTCAGTATCTCCTCCCACCACACTCCCAGGGTCAGTATCTCCTCCCACCACACTCCCAGGGTCAGCACCTCTTCCCACCACACTCCCGGGGTCAGTACCTCTTCCCACCACACTCCCAGGGTCAGTATCTCCTCCCACCATACTCCCAGGGTCAATACCTCCTCTCACGGCACTCCAAGCGTCGGAATCCCCCACACTTTTCCCATCCTATCCCCCGTGCTTTTAATTTCACTATAATGCTTATATTTTCGACAGCGTAGACATTTAGTTCAATGTGATGCAACAGTCATTCCTGCAGGGCACCACTTAGGCTGAGCCATGGCCAGCCTCGGGGGTGGGTGGTGGGGCTGCAGGAGGACCTGGGGCTGTGGAGGAGCTGGTGGTGTACTGGCAGTACCAACACAAGACCTTCACCGACTGCTGCCGGAAAGACTGCAACACCAACCTCTACATCCAGACCGTCAAGGTTACTCCCATTGACTACCTCCCGGAAAGGTTAGATTATTCTAACTGGTTAAGTTATTAGTCCTTTCAAGTCTACAGTCATGTAGGTCCATACTTGTTTATAGTCATGTGAGAATAATGATGATAATTTATATTCAGAAGAATGTGTCCCTTCACTTCAAAGTCAAAGAACACAAAGAGTACAAAGAACATAAGAGTTATGAATTGTAGGGACAGGCGTTACACATACTACATAGTCTATAGTCATGTACGTTCATATCAGTTGATATTCATAGTTCATACCATTTAATATTTAACGATACATGAAAACCTTTAGACAGAAGTGCCAGACTCTCTATTAAACATGGGGACAGGGGCTAATGGGTTAACATCTGTTTTGTACAGTAAACGGGAGAAGAGCACCCGTCTATTGTGTGGCGGCCTTCTCAACACTCCGTTGCTTCCGGCGGCTCTGTCACTCTCCAGCCCAAGGACACCTGCCAGGAATGGTCCGTCTAGCTCCTGTCGAGCCCAGAACCACCATACTGATTGATGAAGCCACCACAAGAGGTGGTACTGGCATGAGTAGCCCTGTAGGTGGTAGATGTTTGGAGTGAATGTCATCTTTGTGTGTCATCTTCAAGTGTCTCCGGGCCCCGCACCACCATTACTATAACTGTAGTTTTTGTATTATTCCTACACTAATTTTCGCTTCTTAATAATAAAGCTAAATTTATTTCATATAAATTTTTTGTCCCTACTACAACAAAATAGTACTCTGCCAGAGCAGTACAGTTGAACTCTACAGGAAGTCTACTTTGGAGTTAGGAATGGTCACTAACATGCTAGGAATGGCTAGGTTACCATCATGCTAGGAATGGCTAGGTTACCATCATGCTAGGAATGATATAAAAGCTCGTAATTTGAAAATGAAAATAGATGCAGAGTTAAATTCGGCTCAAAAATCACGCTCAGGAGTCAAATTTCCGACATTTCAGATATTTTGAAAACTGCAGGGGGGTTTGGGCAAAATAGGACCCATCGCCGTTTTCAGTAATTAGCACATTTTCGGTATAAAAGGTCGTAATTTGAAAATGAAAAAGGTGCAGAGAGTCAGAATTCGGCTCAAAAATCACGCTCAGGTGTCAAATTTCCAACATTTCAGATATTTTGAAAACTGTAGGGGGTTTGGGCAAAATAGGACTCATCGCCGTTTTCAGTAATTAGCACATTTTCGGTATAAAAGGTCGTAATTTGAAAATGAAAAAAGGTGCAGAGAGTCAGAATTCGGCTCAAAAATTACGCTCAGGTGTCAAATTTCCGACATTTCAGATATTTTGAAAACTGCAGGGGGGTTTGGGCAAAATAGGACTCATCGCCGTTTTCAGTAATTAGCATATTTTCGGTATATAAGTTCGTAATTTGAAAATGAAAATAGGTGCAGAGAGTCAAAATTCGGCTCAAAAATCACGTTCAGGAGTCAAATTTCCGACATTTCAGATATTTTGAAAGCTGCAGAGGGGTTTGGGCAAAATATGACCCATCGGCATTTTCAGTAATTGGCATATTTTCGGTTTAAAAGGTCGTAATTTGAAAATGAAAATAGGTGCAGAGAGTCAGAATTCGGCTTAAAAATCACGCTCAGGAGTCAAATTTCCGACATTTCAGATATTTTGAAAACTGCAGGGGGGTTTGGGCAAAACAGGACCCATCGCCGTTTTCACTAATTAGCATATTTTCGGTATAAAAGTTCGTAATTTGAAATGAAAAAAGGTGCAGAGAGTCAGATTTCGGGTCAAAATCACGCTCAGGAGTCAAATTTCCGACATTTCAGATATTTTGAAAACTGCAGGGGGGTTTGGGCAAAATGGGACCCATCGCCGTTTTCACTAATTAGCATATTTTCGGTATAAAAGGTCGTAATTTGAAAATGAAAAAGGTACAGAGAGTCAGAATTCGGCTCAAAAATNTGTACACAGCACCAGACACTCTGGTGTACACAGCACCAGACACTCTGGTGTACACAGCACCAGACACTCTGGTGTACACAGCACCAGACACTCTGGTGTACACAGCACCAGACACTCTGGTGTACACAGCACCAGACACTCTGGTGTACACAGCACCAGACACTCTGGTGTACACAGCACCAGACACACTGGTGTACACAGCACCAGACACACTGGTGTACACAGCACCAGACACTCTGGTGTACACAGCACCAGACACTCTGGTGTACACAGCACCAGACACACTGGTGTACACAGCACCAGACACACTGGTGTACACAGCACCAGACACTCTGGTGTACACAGCACCAGACACACTGGTGTACACAGCACCAGACACACTGGTGTACACAGCACCAGACACACTGGTGTACACAGCACCAGACACACTGGTGTACACAGCACCAGACACACTGGTGTACACAGCACCAGACACACTGGTGTACACAGCACCAGACACACTGGTGTACACAGCACCAGACACACTGGTGTACACAGCACCAGACACTCTGGTGTACACAGCACCAGACACACTGGTGTACACAGCACCAGACACACTGGTGTACACAGCACCAGACACACTGGTGTACACAGCACCAGACACACTGGTGTACACAGCACCAGACACTCTGGTGTACATGATACTATACAAATGGTACAGATATTACGTGATCCACTAATCTGTTATTACCTCATGGCGGCTCAAACCAGTAAGGCGAAGTTGCGTCATCCATAGATCCGCGTCTTGATCAACCGTGCCACTATCACTCGAGCGCATGATCAACCGTGCCACTATCACTCGAGCGCATGATCAACCATGCCACTATCACTCGAGCGCATGATCAACCATACCACTATCACTCAAGCGCATGATCAACCATACCACTATCACTCGAGCGCATGATCAACCGTGCCACTATCACTCGAGCACTTGATCAACTCAGGTACTCGCCAGTGGCTGAGGGTTGAGTACTCACCATTGGCTGAGTACTCACCACTGGCCAAGTACTCACCACTGGCCAAGTACTCACCACTGGCTGAGGTTGAGTACTCACCACTGGCCGAATACTCAACACTGGCTGAGGTTAAGTACTCACCACTGGCTGAGGTTAAGTACTCACCACTGGCTGAGGTTAAGTACTCACCACTGGCCGAATACTCAACACTGGCTGAGGTTGAGTACTCACCACTGGCCGAATACTCAACACTGGCTGAGGGTTGACTACTCACCACTGGCCGAGTACTCAACACTGGCTGAGGGTTGAGTACTCACCACTGGCTGAGGGTTGAGTACTCAACACTGGCTGAGGGTTGAGTACTCAACACTGGCTGAGGGTTGACTACTCACCACTGGCCGAGTACTCAACACTGGCTGAGGGTTGAGTACTCACCACTGGCTGAGGGTTGAGTACTCAACACTGGCTGAGGGTTGAGTACTCACCACTGGCTGAGGGTTGAGTACTCACCACTGGCTGAGGGTTGAGTACTCACCACTGGCTGAGGGTTGAGTACTCACCACTGGCTGAGGGTTGACTACTCACCACTGGCCGAGTACTCAACACTGGCTGAGGGTTGAGTACTCACCACTGGCTGAGGTTGAGTACTCAACACTGGCCGAGGGTTGACTACTCACCACTGGCCGAGTACTCAACACTGGCTGAGGGTTGAGTACTCAACACTGGCTGAGGGTTGAGTACTCACCACTGGCTGAGGGTTGAGTACTCACCACTGGCTGAGGGTTGACTACTCACCACTGGCTGAGGGTTGAGTACTCACCACTGGCTGAGGGTTGACTACTCACCACTGGCTGAGGGTTGAGTACTCACCACTGGCTGATGGTTGAGTACTCACCACTGGCTGAGGGTTGACTACTCACCACTGGCCGAGTACTCAACACTGGCTGAGGGTTGAGTACTCACCACTGGCTGAGTGTTGAGTACTCACCACTGGCTGAGGGTTGACTACTCACCACTGGCCGAGTACTCAACACTGGCTGAGGGTTGAGTACTCACCACTAGCTGAGGGTTGAGTACTCAACACTGGCTGAGGGTTGAGTACTCACCACTGGCTGAGGGTTGAGTACTCACCACTGGCTGAGGGTTGAGTACTCGCCAGTTGGCGGAGGACATAATGGCTGAAGGCCTGGATTTCGTCATTGGTAGTGGAGGGTACAGTTGTGAAGGGAGCACATACGCATCTCCAGCGTCTATTAAGCATTAAAAGTACTCCTGAGGTTCCGCCATTTTGTACTGTGTGTCTGTACTCACCTAGTTGTGCGTAAGGGGGGAGTGGTTGTGCTTTGGCTCTTTGGTCCCGCCTCTCAATCTTCTAGTGTTCAGATTCGTGAGCTTCTCGAGCTCTATCATATCTCCATTTGAATCTGTGTATGAAGTCAGCCTCCACCACATCACTTCCTAGTGCATTCCATTTACTAACTACTCTTCATTTCATTTCTTTATTATGCACTAACTACTCTGATACTGAAAAGTTCTTTCTAATGTCTCTGTGGCTCATTTGGGTACTCAGCTTTCACCTGTGTCCCCGTGTGTATGTACCACCCGTGTTAAATAATCCATCCCTTCCTACCCTGTCAATTACCCTGAGATTTTTGTATGTGGTGATCATGTCTCTCCGAGCTTTTTCGTCTTCCAACGACGTGAGGTGCAGTTCATGCAGCCTTTCCTCATTACTCATGCCTCTTAGTTCTGGGACTAGCCTAGTGGCATATATCTGAACGTTTTCCAGTGTGTGTAATTACCTAATTGTAGTTACAGGATGAGAGCTATGCTCGTGGTGTCCCGTCTTCCCAGCACTCTTTGTCATATAAAGCCAAGTGTACTCAACTAGTTGTACTCACCTAGTTGTGCTTGCGGGGGTTGAGCTCTGCCTCTTTGGTCCCGCCTCTCAACCGTCAATCAACAGGAGTACAGGTTCCTGAGACTATTGGGCTCTATCATATCTACACTTGAAACTGTGTATGGAGTCAGCCTCCACCACATTACTTCCTAATGCATTCCATTTTTCAACCACTCTGACACTAAAAAAGTTCTTTGTGTGTGTGTGTGTGTGTGTGTGTTTTGACACTGTTTTGACACTGAATCCAGTAATTATAGTAATTTCCTGATGTGCTAAAAGCCTGGTTTACACAGTATTTTTCATTAGTAGTGTGGAGTCTTGCACGGTTATATGGTAGTTGGCGTCTTCTTGTATACCTGTATTGTGATGGTGTTACTGTGACTATCTGTTATGCTGTTACTGTGACTTATGGTGTTACTGTGACTTGATCTGTTATGCTGTTACTGTGACTTATGGTGTTACTGTGACTTGATCTGTTATGCTGTTACTGTGACTTATGGTGTTACTGTGACTTGATCTGTTATGCTGTTACTGTGACTTGATCTGTTATGCTGTTACTGTGACTTGATCTGTTATGCTGTTACTGTGACTTATGGTGTTACTGTGACTGTGTGTTATGGTGTTACTATGACTATATATATGTTAAGGTGTTACTTTGTATCAGTAATGGTGTTACTCTGTACCATTTAAGGTGTTGTTGTGATTGATCAGTTCTGGTGTGACAAGCACAGTTACGATGCAAATTATTGTGACACAGTTACGCTATAAGTTACTGTGGCACGAACTGTCCCACTGAAGGAAAATATTCTCATATTTCTCCATTTTCTTTATGGAAGCTTGAGTGTGTTTTCTCTCTCTCTCTCTCTCTCTCTCTGGTGTGTGATCACTTGTGTGTGGTATTGGAGGTTGGACGCAAGCTCTTGGGCTCCGCGGGCATGTATGCGAGCGCGCGTGCGCGTTCGTAAGCGTGCGGTGATGTGGCAGCGTTGCCTATAGTTACCATGGCAACAGCGGGGAAAGTTACCAGGTTTTCTTATTTATAGAAATGTTTTTCGTTGATATTTAGGTTATTATTGATGTAGTGTAGCGCGCCTCCTCCCAGCAGGCGGCAGTTCCAACATTGGGTGTTGGTGGAGGAGGAGAGTGGCGTGGGCGGGCGTTGTGGGCGGCTGGGCGGGGAAATAAGGGTGGGCGGTGGTGGGTGGAAGATCAACGGGGCGGCCGGGAGAGAACAGCTGATCACCACAACAACTCCTACAACAACAATAATAATAAGGCCAGGCAGTGTTGTGTACGGGTCTCGTGTACGTATAGCGATGTGTGCATCTGCTGAGGGGGCGTGTGCTCCTGGTGAGGGGCGTCTAAACCTGGTATGGGGCGTGTATGTGTGCGTGGGGAACGGCCCTGGC
Source organism: Procambarus virginalis (assembly GCA_020271785.1). NCBI lineage: Eukaryota > Metazoa > Arthropoda > Malacostraca > Decapoda > Cambaridae > Procambarus > Procambarus virginalis. The sequence continues at coordinate 51,806,598 of WNGS01001312.1, forward strand.
CTCCTGAAGGCTTTGTTGGGCCGCCCTCACCAACTCTCACTCCACCAAATCATGGCGGTTTGTGCACCTGCTGAGGGGTATGTGCACCTGCTGAGGGGCATGTACACCTGCTGAGGGGCATGTACACCTGTTGTGTGTTGTGGACTAGCGTATGGCGGGCGGCCCTGGCCTCCTGAAGGCTTTGTTTAGGTGCCCTCACCAACTCTCACTTCATCAACTCAACTTTTCACACGATTTTTTTTTGTTTTGCAACATTTGGTGGAGTTAGAAGGCAAGTCGAGTCATGCTCAAGTTTGGTAAGATGCTCATGACTTCCACCTCACACTTGTGGCTCCATTTTTAATAACTTGGGTTAGAAGAGAGCCCTAAGTGCTTCATTGTTGCCACTCTTTAAATAAATGTAACATAATGAATATAAAAAACTTAGTTTTTATACACTGCAAGGTGTGAACAATCCCAGTTGATTCGGGATCTTTTTGGTTACTATTGATGGTACACTTTGGATTAGTTGAGTTGCCTCATTATTATCTCATTTGCAATTACATGAGAGAGAGAGAGAGAGCCAAAAACATTAGTTAAGATAAATAAAAAGATATGCTTGAAAATAGAATAAAATTATATAATGTCAGAACATATCCTCTAGGAAGAATTTTAGATAATGAAAAATTAAAGTGAATATGAAATGAAATGGATATAATTTTTTGTTAAGTAATATATTGGGCCAAAATATTTATTTTCAACCAAATCTTGAAAGCAAATCTTGATCACCTGGATTGTAATAGATATCAAGGCTTGTAGAATGCTTCAAGCACCAGCCTGACCAATCAAGTTTATCTCCAGAATTAAACATTAATGATTTCTGGTGTCTTCAAGTGCTTATTTCAATTAAATATTTCATATGTATTTCATGGAATTACTCGGGACCAAGTTGGCCATAATTACTTTTTCTGAAAGGACCATGACTGGGACCGTCAGTCCATTTTGAAGCAAGGAATGAGACTAGGAATGTCGTTTCATTTTGAGGAATGATTGGCCACCATTGTCTACCCTAAGCTGTATCCTTCCCTTCCCTACCGTTATGTAGCTGTACCTAACCTAACACATTATTACAGTGCATAAAAGTATGGCAAATACTGTTGGCAAAGGTAAGATGATAAAGAGACTGCGGTCTCAACAGAGTGACAAACAAGACATCACAGGACACCCTTCAAGAAGACATCTCACTACTAGGACATTATTTAATGTTTAGGCCTAAGGTGCCAAATCTTGAAGACAAAAAAAATAATAAAACCAATAAATTTTCACTCCAACTAGGGTATAGGGGAAACTGTAAACCATCACTTTATAGTGTCAACTGATACTGTCTGAAGTATCAGTTTATAAAGTGTGTGCTGATATTATCAGAAGTATTAGTTTATAAAGTGTGTACTAATACTATGTGAAGTATCAGTTTATAAGTATTTGCTTCACTGTTTACCAGTGAAGACCTTGCCAGCTTTCCTAGGATGGAAGCAGATGCAAAGATGAGATAAAAAATAAACTATGCAATAGTTCACATTCCACATACTTACACCACCTGATTTTCTAAAGGGAAAACTTGCTTCCAGTATTAGTATGCTTGTTCAACCTCTTGGGGTTGACGGTCTCGCTTCATGCAGGTCAGCTTTTGATCTCTGACCGTCCAAGTGGTTGAACACCATTCCTTCCCTGGGACCTGACAGCCGAGTGGACAGTGCTTCGGATTCGTAGTCCCGAGGTTCCAGGTTCCATCCCCGGTGGAGGCAGAAACAAATGAACAGTTTCTTTCACCCTGATGCACCTGTTACCTAGTGGTAAATAGGTTCCTGGTAGTTAAACAGCTGCTACAGGCTGCTTCCTAGGGGTGTGTGACAAAAAGGAAGCCTGGTCGACGACCGGGCCGCGTGGGACGCTAAGCCCCGAAATCATCTTAAGATACCTCAAGAAGATAATCTTTCCCGTCCCATCCCAAATCCTTATCCTTCCCAATGCTATATAGTCATAATGGCTTGGTGCTTCTCCTGATAGTTGACATCCGTACTTATATGCTTGATCACTCTGCCCCCTTCTATACTCAAATTTTCTTTCCATATGTCACGGCTGGGAGTAGTATATTATCTCTCGGTGCTTTTTTTTTGTAATTCTCATACCAACATTCTGTCCTTTAATTATATTATTTACTTATATTATTACTCCCATATTTAAAAATTCCCATATTACTTCCTTTCTGTCATATTCAAAAATATGTCTACAAGAGAGACTGCTACTAAGACAGATGTGTAATTACTGTACCTAAGTTTTAGTTATTGGATGAGAGCTATGCTCGTGATGTCCTGTCTTCCCTGTTCTCTGTCGTATAACACTTTAAGACTACTGTGTCATTACCCAAGTGTAGTTATAGGATGAGAGCTACGCTCGTGGTGTCCTGTCTTCCCAGCACTCTTTGTCATATAACGCTTTGAAATTACTGACGGTTTTGGCCTCCACCACCTTCTCACCTAACTTGTCCCAAGTCTCTATCACTCTGTTTACAAAAGTGAATTTTCTTATATTTCTCCGGCAGCTTTGTTTCGTTACCTGCTTGATACCTGATTGATGGGGTTCTGGGAGTTGTTCTACTTCCCAAGCCCGGTCCGAGGCCAGGCTTGACTTGTGAGAGTTTGGTCTGACTACTGGTCTGCCTACTCCTATCACTTTGTAGAAAAAAGAATGGATTTCTTCTTCATTCCTGCTCTCATTTACACTGTGTGTGTGTGTCCATCCATCCATCCATCTATACGTCCATGTCTGTCCTGACTTTTAGGATGATTATTAATCATCCTTCTGTTACTTATCACTTCGTACAATTGTTGGTCAATCTGATGACTGTCACGTCATTCGTCTTATGACTTTCTGCTCTGGTCTTGGCATCCTGCAATGCAGATAGTGCTTCGTAGTCTTCCCAGCATGGTGCCTTTATTTGATAATTACTAACTTGCCTCCATACCTCAACATTTTACTTATATCAGAAACCTAAGAGAAACTCTGGTTTACAACCAGCTCCCTAATTCCTATGGAGGTGAAGTAAAACCCAAATATTTATTAATGTACATCTTCTACTACAATTAAATTTTACTAGTGCAGTATTGTCTCGATTTAAGAAAACCCTATTAATAAATCCAAAAATTACATGTTCTATCACTTGTGCTGAGTTGAGGAGAGAGGGGTTCCTGAAAATACCTAAGTGATACTGCTGGTTCATCAAATATTTCAGGATGCAACAACTCGGGTAGGACCTTTATAGTTTATTATATTGAGAGTTCAACATTTACATGAGTAAATTCTCCTTTTCTTTCTTGCTCAAGTACTCTGTAAAACAAAATTTTAAGCTATTTTGCCTTTCAACAGGTAAACACTGGAGCGGTAGATTTCTGGGTTGAGGATAAATCGCAAGTGGTAATCTTCGGAGAACTGGATGTGGTAAATGGCTCTCCGTGCCTCATAGCAAAAGTAAGTTTCTACGGTGTTTATTGCATGTTATGGCCTGATGAGCCAGTAACTGGGTTCTTTCTGCTTAATGGGCCTTAGAGCCGCCTCTTCTCTGCTCCTACTTCAAGTCAATGGTAAACTATCAAGAACTGGTAGTAGCAAGTAATTATGCAAGGACAAAGGGGAATAATCAGAACTAAATAACACCTTCAATATAATATCTATCGAAGTGTAACTTCACTTATGTACATAGTGTCGCTTTCACACAGGCCAATATATGTACAGTGTTCTTCAAATCCCGTCAAGTTCACTATCTTCAAGTATACGTCGTCCACACTCAATGGTAATTACCGGCGATTTCACCTTCCTCAACATGGGCCAGTCAACACACACCGTATCGTCACGATGTCCAAATATAGACCCCTACGTCTGCTCTCCACAAACACCCTGGCAAAGGTCTCTAGCAACACGCTAGCAGCACTTCTCAGCAGACGGCCAATACTGTCATCTAGTAACTCCTCTTGGCCAAATCCTGGGTACGTTGGTCCACACAACACTGCCTAAGTACAACAGCTTACTACCGACGGTTGCCACTCGTCCTTCACAGGACCAAGTCAATCGTTCTGGACTGCCCAAGGTGAACTGATTTCCACAGTGCAATTGACCCTTCACGTCACATTTGTGAATGTAAAAGTCGTTAGCCAGACAGAAAGTGTACAAGGAGAGCATAGGATGCCAACCTTTCACCAGGGAACGAAATTGTAATCGAATGCACAATCTAGGTGGTGTTGATATCGTTATGTCACTCACCAGAGGTCGTCATCATCATCATTGACCTCACCTCCTAACTGAGGTATGAAGCAGAAGCCTTTCACCAATGCCAAACCACCGGCAACAGATGGTGTTGTTTGCGTCTCACCTAATGCCTTGGAGTTGTATTGCAGGTCCATAGATAAGGCCGAAATCACCACTCCCCACTCCAGCAACAGTGTTGCTACTGCAACATTGCAAATTGCAAAGAAGTTGCAACTATTAATATTTAGAACTTTTTACATTTGCACGAGATATCTGTACAGTACAAAAATATCCTGCTCATTCAGCAGCAACACCATAATGCATGGACAGCTAAACTTTACCTTTCCACTTTACCACCTCACCTTCCTTATGGTATATTTTTTTGCTCTTCCCTCTCCCATTCCTTATAATGAATTGGAAAATGGAGAAAAGAAGAGAACTCGAATGTCACGTATCTGCACTGAGTATGAGGAAGTTTGGAAGGTATCTGGTGGCAAGAGTACAAGTTAGCCTTCTGGTCAGCGTGAATGTCCTGGGCACCATTTGAGTCTAAATGGGGTAATTGGTGTCTTATCTAGAATCCCAACCAATTCCCAAACCCAGGATGGACTTGAACATGACAGTGGTCCAAGGAAACAAGCTAACATTGACTTTGTATGACCTGACAAACCAAGGATGCATCCTTCCTGAATCTTTGACCAAAGACCAATTGAGAATAAACTGGACTTAGGTTGAGTCTTTCTTGTCCACCAGAATGATTAACGTGACCTACTGTGACCTGGTCATGGGAATGACACTGCTGTCCAATGTGCCATTAATGAAAATCTAGAATAGAGGGGGTAAATGGTTGAGCATTATGCCAGAACAATGGAAAAGGTGCTGGAAAGAAAGTACAGGTACCTGAGAGACCCCTGGTGATCAATTGAAGGGAAAAGGCATCCTGGATCCAAGCCAGCCAGCAGGTGCCCATATGTTACCCCTTCACACCATTGTTGGGGGATATCATAAAAGGGCTTTAAGGAACTAAAGAAAGGGCATGAACGAGGTTCACCCTGCACTGCCAGTCCAAGGATTCTAATGAGCAGGACCATACACTTAGATGGACCACTGATGTACCAGCACCACCTCTTGAGACCCACTTTCACCTATCAAGAGGTCATAACATGGCTCTCTTTACCAAAAAGTCAGACAAACAAAACACATCACTGCTTGAAAGAAAAATTTAAAAGAGGAACACAAGGCAGACTAAGATCCCTAACTTAATTAACTGGCCACCACACGATGGCAGCTCAAGGCACCCCGGGTTTTGGCCCTCCACTTACCTCATTCACTCGCTTGACACTTCCTGCATTGGCTATCATCTGCTGAGTTTCATATGCCATTTGTTGGCACGGATAAATGTGCTATCCTTAAGACTTTCACTTTCATTCCTGCTGGGCTATTTTTTTTGTTCATTTCACCTCGCAATATAAACATGTACGATTGGGATTGATACAATGATTATATTGTTGATAATTAATTGCAATTAAGTTGCACATGTATTATTGTTGGTACATTTAACTCATATTTGTTATTGTACAATATGCTAACTAATTTAATTTAAATTTATGTAATAAATTTATTCCCTATTCTAAATCTTGAGTTTTGCTTGACCCAGAAATTGGTCCCTGTGCAGTGTGCGATATCCTGTCATTCATGGGTGCCTTCTGCCTCTCGGTACATTTCCCATTCATTTGCCCCTTTTTTGTTTCCCTGGCTGCTGTTGGGTCCCATTTGGTTGTATTGCCACTCTGTTTTGGGTGTTTGGGTTGTCTCTGCTTTGACCAAATCTTCCCTAAGGTTTCAATTCTGGCAGCTGAGGTCTGGTGCTCCCTCTTCCCCCTCCCAGGAAGAGGGGGGTTGCGCAGACGGCGACGTGGTGACATCATGCTAGTTCTTGTTTGGGGAGTTCTGTCCACTCGTTCGGCTTTCGGTAGCGATTTTCACCAGTATAGGGGTTTGTTTTGGGATGCCTACCTTTCTGGATGACAGACCCGGTCGATGGCAGACATAGAATGCTTCCAACCACACGGGGGTTTCTATAGACCATTGCTGCTCGCTCAGTGGGGGGGGGGGGGAGGCCAGGTTCTGGCCTTGGTCCCTGGTAGGCAGAACTCTATGCACTTTGACTGATACCAGAAAGCTAAATAAGTACAGATCAGCCTGGATAGCTCTGGGAAACCTCTGGGTCTCGCCCAGAAAATGGCGTTTCAATACATTCAACACTGGGTTTTTTCTACCTAGGCACTACTGTGAACAACCACTGAGGAGCAATTAAGGGTCTTTTCCAGAAATTAAGCATTGAATGTACTCAAATGCCTTTTTCTGGTAGCTTACTGTCTATACCCTATTTACTTTTGGCTGTACCCTGAGGATTTTTGGGGTTCAGTGCTGGTGGCTTATAAGTGAGTTAGGTTGTTTGTTGAAACCCTGGGTACGTGGGGCCTGCCATTTAGTGGTGACTGGGTGAGTTAAGGTTTTTCCTTGTCAATCTGAAAACAATACAACTGTCACTTGTATTGTTTTCATCTTTCATTTCTCTCTTTCACACTGTGGTGGTTTGTTTTGCTTCATCTGAGCACCAAGAAATCAAAATGGCATGAAATGTCAATGATAAAATCAGTTGGAGCACTGCAGGGATTTGAACCAGCATCTTGGTGAATACTCCATTACTAGATTGCAGGTGAGGTATTTGTAAAACTGGTTTGGGGCACCAGCTGGGGCCTCCAGAATTCCTTAGTGGAATCAGTAGAATCCCAGATTGAATAGCTTTTGTCCTGTCATGGCTAGTTGGTTAAGGTGCACGTCTGGTATTCACCAGGACACTAGTTCAAATTCCCGCACTGCTCCAACTGATTGAGTCTCGTTCATCGGACCTTTGGGTTCAGTTTCGTCAGCTTTGGGTAGATCTCCGATTACCAAGCTCCCTTCACCTCGTACAGGGAGCCAGATCCTAGTACTCTCTTCTGATATGTCATAGGCCTAACATGAGCCTTAGGCTTAGTAGTAGCATTGCATAAGCATTGGGGGGCCTACTGAGGGTTTCCCAGAAAATGCCATTTCACTACTTTCATCTCTTGATTTTTCAATTGATTGTGATTGCTAAATATTTAATATAACTTTTTCCTCCCTTTCAGATTATTCGTGAATGCAATAATTTAAATTTGCAAAAGAATAATCGTGCCATCGAGGTTGTTCGTTGCCGCTTTCCCCACATCCTCAAGTGACGCCTTTATCACATATTCTGCGCAACTTATTTATAATGTCTGAATAGTGATTTTCATCATATGTGCAGTATAATATAGTACACATATGTATATATATATATAAAGTATATATACATATATATGCAAATATTTTGATCTGTAGACGAGTTTCAAATTACCATTTACAGAGTTAGTTTTATAGTTAGGCCATCCAAGGGGAATAAATATTGTTGACACAAATATTGTGCAAAACGATTCTCAGATTCTGTCATGAGAGCTCTCAGTGCCAGATATATTTGGAGATTTAAAAAGCTTCAAGAAAAGCACATGTTCCAACATAGAAACTTGTACTGTTCTGTGTATTTACACGAACTTGCCCATCAACGTGAATTTGTTCATTTTCCTGACGTTTTTCTTCATTGTGATCCTCTTGATGTAGATAAGGTAAAAAAGCACTGTCACAGACACAATCATTGTGGCTTAGCAAAGCCTTACGAAGTGTTACATCACGAATCATTGTGGTTTAGTAAAGCCTAGCGGAGTGTTACATAACGAATCATTGTGGTTTGGTAACGCTTTGGGAAGTGTCATGTCACGAATCACTACGGTTTAGTGAAGCCTAGTGTAGTTTTACGTCACAAATTACTGTGGTTTAGCAAAGTCTTGCAGTGTGTTATGTCACAAATCATTGTGATTTAGCAAAGAGTAGCAGTGTTACAACACAGTGGACTTATGCAAGATCAGGAGCATTATGAGCAGTACTAGCCACTCTGAAGCATTTTGCGATGATCTACAGGAGGGACAGGAACAGCTTCACCATGTCTCGCTCCACACACAGGAAGGTGCCCAACAGGTCCATCATGATAATAAAACAGGGGTGACACATGCAGCAACTGGAGTAGATGCTTGTCATGGTAATGTGTGCAAAATTAAAGAAAATGAAAGAGATTTGAGCCTGGGAGAAGAAAAGGTTCCTGATCAAGGAATAGGTAGCATTTTGGAAGATGAAGGGGAAGTTCAAGTCAGGCAAAGATCAAATGAAACAGAATACTTTGAGAGCTCTGCTTCCAAATGTATTACTGGACAAGTAGCATCAGGTTGCTTGGAGTTAGAAGGTGCTGGTAATGAATTAAAAACAATATTTAGAGATGCCCAAAGGGAATTTCTTTCTGCTGTTTGTGAAACTGAAAGTGAACTTAACCAAATATTTACAAGCTCTTCATCAATTAGTTTATGTGCTAATGAACAAGACATTAAAGATTCTCACCCTGAAATAAGAGATTCTGAAGGCAACATTTTATCATTAAAATGTGATTCTGTCTCTTCTGACAGCACTTGTAATTCTAAAGACATAGTTGGGGATGTGCATGTTGACAGTGAGCATGACCAAGGGAACTCTAGCCTTCATGATGCTAGGATAAAAAGTGCTAAGCTTGTTGTTGATGAACTTGATGATGCACATGTTGGTGTAAATGTGTGTGGCCTACAAGATAAACATGTTGTGGATGCTTCATGCCATCAAGCATCAAAAGTGAACATGGATGTGGATTTTGAGTGTAATACAGTGATATCCAGTAGTGTAAATATATGTTCAAATTTGCTTGCCAAAAATAATACTAGAACAAACAATAATATAGCATTAGAAGCAGTAAGAGGAGAATTATTTAAAGATATAAGGATAGTTGAAATTGATAAAGAAAAGATTGTAAGCACTGAGAAGGAAATTAATTTTGAAGAAAAAGTGATATTGGCTCAGCGAAGACATGCTGAGTACCATGGTTGTGAACAACTACAATCTGATGAATTATTGACTATTGGAAATGACGAGAGGTGTCTGAAGGCACTGCCACTCTCGGCTCCTTCCACTCCCGTTCCTTCTTCTTCAAGCTCAGTCAGGAAAGTACTTAGATCTCAGGGATGCCGAGGTCGACGAGTTTCGTTCCCTGAAGATGAAACCTATCTAATATCCAGTTACTTGGAGCCTGTTAATCCTTGGCAACAAATGGGAGGAGTAACCGTAGAAGAAATAGCAGCAGCTTACAGGTCTTCGTGTGAACGACATCGTACACAACCACTTCCAGGAGTGTTGCAACAAATTAAAGCTTTGCCATTAGCTATTGGAGGACGTGTGGAGTGCCTCAGTCTACGTGGACTTAGGTTGGAAGGAGGTCAGTGTGAAGGCTTGGAAGAGATATTCCGAAGAGTACAGTTTAAAATCTTAGACCTGGAAGGTTGCTCTCTTGATGATGATACGGCTATTCCTCTCTTTGATATGATTGAGTTTTATGATTCAGCTACACAGTTAAATATTTCATGCAATGGAAGAATTGGCTTTCGAGGTTGGCAGGCTTGTTCCCGGATGTTGAAACGAACTCCTTCTGTTGAATATTTAGATGCTCGTAATACAAACTTAAACGAAACAAACATGCCAATACTTGGTAGAGCGCTGCGTCTTGGAGCTCGATTGCACACTTTGCATCTTGAGAATTGTAACTTGACTGGACGACCACTAATAATGCTGACTGCTGCCCTTAGACAAAATGATACTCTATCTGAATTATATTTAGCAGAAAATCGACTTGGTGTGAATGACTGCATACAACTTGGTAATTTAGTTCGTGCCAATAACACTCTTCGTCTCCTTGATCTTCGAAACAACAACGTTCAGGATGTTGGATGTAGCCATGTATGTGAAGGTATAGCAGCGCAACAGAAGCAACAACAAGAAGCAGTGAATGATAGTTCCAGTGACAAGACTGCATGTGTGGGTCTCAACTCACTTATACTTTGGAACAATCATCTTACCCAGCAGTCAGCACCACACCTAGCTGCAATGCTAGCAGCAACTAAAACTTTGGAAACCTTAAATCTAGGACGTAATAACCTTACGAGTGAAGGTATTTTACGCTTGAAAGAGTCCCTACTGAGAAATCACGCCTTACTTCGTTTAGGTCTTCAAGCAGCTCGTATAGCAGATGAAGGCGCTGTAGCTCTTGCAGAATATACTGCTGACAACACTGCCATTCAACACATTGACCTTCGAGAAAACCCAATCCGTGTGGCTGGGCTCATGGCATTAGCTCACTCACTCCGTCTTAATTCTACTATCATTCAAATGGACATTGACTCTGACCCTAGAACTGAACCAGCAGTAGAGTTAGCAGAACAGCATTCTTCATTACAAAAAGAAATAAAAGAGTATTGTCAGCGAAACTTGACTCAAAGCCATGTACGCGCTTCAGAAGAACATGCTAAAGTTGTCAAGCAAGAAGGGAATAAAGATAGATCTCCTAATGAAGGGTCATGTACTGGTGGAGCCATTAGAAAAATTTCACTTTCTTGTGAGACGGCAACAAGCAAAACATGTGTTACTGATAAAACTGAAGGGCCAAACCGAGAAGACGAAAAACAAAAGTACACAAGTCCAGCTCCAAGTCCGCTTCCAAGCCCTTCTCCAAGCCCTTGTGCTAGCCCATCTCCCAGTCCAGTACCTAGTCCTCTCAAGAATCGATTCAGAGTTTTCAAAGTACATGAAACTTCCAAAAGTTCACCTGAGCTAATCACAGGTTCTAGCCAAATGTCTGTTCTTTCCAATTCAATTCCTGTCTCTCAAACAGGAAGAAGTATGTCAACAGGTGACTTAAGTCAGTCACAAAAGCAGAATTCTGTGCAGTCCAATAGGTTCAGTTCTGGAGGTCGTTTCACGGTAACCCGGGTGGCTGAACCATCTGGCTCTCGTAGCTTGCCTGTTGACCAAGAGAAGGCCACAAGCATTACTACTAATTACAGTAATGCAAGTTCTGCATCAGGGCCAAAAATTGTAATTTCTTCACCAGTTAGGGTAGAAAGAGGTTTCAGTGTAGATGGAACTTCATCTCCATTAGTCATGGATAAAAATGGAGATAATGAATATAAATGTGAGCAGACTAAGACTTTACAATGTAAGTCATCTAGTCAACCAGAGGATCAAGTACATCCACAACACCAGTCATCAGGCTTTGTCAGACTGAAATCAGAGGTAGAAAGTGATGATGTGTTTGTGGATGCCATAAATTTCAAGACAGCTTCTTCAGAGTGCCAGAGAAAAGACTTGGCATCACAAAGAAATAGAGCCATGTATAAAACTAACCCAACTGAGAGTCAAAGGAGTGAGAAGAATTCAGACTCTTTAAGTTCAAGTGATCTTACAGATAGTGGTTTCCTGGATGAGGGTGTGTGTGGCAGGGGAGTTGAGAGTCTTGCACTAAGCCCCAGCACCCCACATCCTGAAGGTGATCGAGACTCACTTTTGAGCTCCTCAATGGACAGCACCAGTCAAGAGGACACAGGACTAAGTTTAGCCATAGACAGGAGCAGTGTCATTCTAAGTTCAACGCCTTGCATTCCACTTCTGGCGTGCCAGCCTCAGCAGTCAGATATACTCTTGTTGAATGAACCCCCAAAGAGGGCACCTCTTGCTTCTATGGAAAATGGTAGCTTTGACTCTGATAGTGAGGATAGTGAGTTAACTACACAATCATCAGATTCCACACACAGTGATGAGGTACGCATCACCACTGAACAGTATGAACCAATACCTGCTTGGGGATCTAAGCAAGAGCCAACTGAGGTTACTATTTCTTCCCAGGCTGTATCTTCATCAGGATCTCCAGCAACGTCTTAAACAATCTTGCAAACTTTACAAACTCCTAAAGTGTATTTTCATGTCGGAAAGTTTACACTTTTAACCTCGTGAGCTGGAGTTATAGAAGGTTGCATTAACAAGGCAAATATATGGCCGAGTACTACGTCAAGGGGCATTGTGAGAGAAGTCTGCTGTCACTTGCATGGTCTGTGTCATTTCATTATATAATGTATTAATGATGTATAATTTACCTCACCAATTCTCATTTCAAGTATCAAAAATTTTGTATAATTTTAAAAGGTAGCATTTATTATTATTATTTGAAAATATCAGTGCACACATACTTTGCTAAGAAACTTTGAGTTTTGCTAAATTCTGGATTTTTGCTGACTGCATTACCTATTTTAATTAATTACTATAGAATATTTTCATGTACATTATAATGAAACTTTTATTATCAAATTTAGTTTTTAAGCAAAATTGAACAAAAGTTGTGTATTTAAATTTTAATAGATATTTTCTTTTTAGTTTCACAGTTATATTGTACATACTGTGCAGGTGTCTCTTCCAGTTGAAGATGGGTGCCATCTACAGTACTTACAACTCTTTAAAGGAAATACAAAGACAAAAAATATATTTTTATTTATTTAAGTGTACCGGTATTGTTCACAGTTTAAATATTTTACATTACCTCAGTTTAAGGTTGCTTTATTTTTGGCAATCGTGTAAATGGAGTATGATTTTGATTTTAGTCGTGTAAATACGTGAATGGGAGTAACGTTGTGCTTAGTATTGTTTTATATTGTCACTGATATGGTTGGAGACATTTTATTACGTATTTTATAAAAAAAAATTTCAGACTGTAATTTTGCATGAGAAAAGCGTTTATTATCAATGAACATTTATATTAATGAGATTATCATTGTGCCATAAAAATTAAATCTTTCATGCTCTTGAATGTTTATACAGGGTATCACAAATTTGTTATAGAAAAAAAAAAGACAACCACTTCGGTGTCCTCAAAGTATAAAATGCATACATAAACATTTTGTAGTGTGATGAATGTATGTGTCCCTGTTCTGTTTTCTTGAGATTCTGGTCGCCCCAAGTCCAGATTTAGAGAGAAGAAAATGTTCTGTAACATTCTTCTAAAAGTACTGAATGACAATTTGTCCCAGCACTGGTTCACATCCCAGCACTGGCTCATGTCCCAGCACTGGTTCATGTCCCAGCACTGGCTCATGTCCCAGCACTGGCTCATGTCCAAGCACTGGCTCATGTCCCAGCACTGGCTCATGTCCTAGCACTGGCTCATGTCCCAGCACTGGCTCATGTCCCAGCACTGGCTCATGTCCCAGCACTGGCTCATGTCCTAGCACTGGCTCATGTCCCAGCACTGGCTCATGTCCCAGCACTGGCTCATGTCCAAGCACTGGCTCATGTCCCAGCACTGGCTCATGTCCCAGCACTGGCTCATGTCCCAGCACTGGCTCATGTCCCAGCACTGGCTCATGTCCCAGCACTGGCTCATGTCCTGGCACTGGCTCATGTCCCAGCACTGGCTCATGTCCCAGCACTGGCTCATGTCCAAGCACTGGCTCATGTCCAGCACTGGCTCATGTCCCAGCACTGGCTCATGTCCTAGCACTGGTTCACATTTCAGCACTGGCTCGTGTCCCAAAACTGGGTTCATGTCCTGGCACTAGCTCATGTCCCAGCACTGGGTCATGTCCCAGTACTGGGGTCACGTCCCAGTACTGGGGTCACGTCCCAGTACTGGGGTCACGTACCAGCTCTGGGCTCACGTACCAGCTCTGGGCTCACATACCAGGTCTGGGCTCATTTCCCAGCCCTAGGTTCATGTCCCTAATACCATATCAACAGTAATATTCTTCTAGAAATAATCAGATTGTTTTTAGAACATTTCATGAAGTGCTTGTTTGGTGTTGGTTGTATTGTATCAAAGCTTTACCATAAAATAATTAACAGCAGCAGATATGGGCTTGAAAGTACAAAAAATTAACTACAGTGTTGAATTACCACTTTATTTAGTCAAAGAAATTCTACAGTACCTTGAATTTTGTATTTATGATTTTGTTTGTAAAAATATATATTGTGCTCTGATGTGTAGTACAACTATTATCAGCAAAAGTTTAATTTTAAAAGTGAGGCTAGTAATAAAAATACAGCAAAATAAATATCTCGGTTTAAGTGACAAATTCTTAACTAACTGGCATCTCCTAAATACAGGTGATAAATGTATTTGTTGCAACACTGATCAAGAAAGTGTTGTTCTTTCACCTCTGAAAACCATGTTCCTCTCAGAATGACCTGTAACCTGCCCTCAATATAATATATCTACACTATTTTAAATTAGCAAAAAAATAAAAATAAAAAAAACCATTGTAGTTGAACATGGTTTTGAATTGTATTAATCCTTTATGGAGGTAAATTGTTGTTTAATAAATATTTTATTGGGATTATTGACCATGAATTGTGTAGGTTGGATCATATACTGTACTTGAGATTTTAATTTCATCACTACAAAGCAGATGATTTAATATAATTAGATGTTAGCTTGCTGCTTGTGTACAGTGTTTGTGATAACTTCAAGACTGCCACACGGGCAGTTAGCTGTGTGTTTTGGTAAACCAAGGTGTCTGGCACCAGTCTTGTTCCTATACTTTTAACAAGATAGCCAACAGTGGTGACTGGCCCATTGAAATTTTGGTGCTAATTGTTGGATAGTTAAAAATTCAGTGCAATTTCTTTCCTTATACTAGAACTCATGCTACTAGCATTTGGGAGCTGTAAAATTAGAATAGGTAATGAACTAGTTCTTTTATGTAAATAAGATAAGTTAACGGGACAGGTAGAGGGTGGGGTTTTCTTGGTACAGTACTGTAGTACAGTATAGTGTATATAGGCTAGTAGTTATCGTGTGGGGGCCGATGCTTTTGTCTGGTGACGGCGGTACAAACTCATCATGGTGATGCCAGGGATTGCATGTCCCTAGCTCACACTTCAATGGGGTAGTAGATATTTCTACTGTTGATGATAAAGAGTCTGAGGATGATTTTTCCTGCGTCTCGTCATATTTAAATTGATGTTACGGTTGTTCGCGTAAGTTCATCATTTCCATAGTTACTGCTGTAAGTTGTAATATGTTTATAAACATTATACTGATTGCCTATTTTTCAATATTTTGTACTTTTCATACTGGTAATAGATGGTTTGTTCGAAACACTATAAATTAAAAATATCAGTAATTAGACCTGTGTATTTTATATTAAAATAATTTTTTTTAATGAAGTACCTTACGTCTTGCCAGCATTGTGTTTACAGCGTGAAGATATTCAAGTCATTCATTTGTTTAAGACAGTTATCATGAATGTCTTTCATTTGAAAAATGTCTTTTCTCTCTCTTGGACAGCAAAGGTTATTTAGTGGCATGAGGATTACCCTAATGAACGCACCCATTTGATCCACGTGTAAATTTAGCTAGTAGCCATTCTCATTCACAATTGGTGAGATGCGGTGTTGGGAGGACTTTTAAGTGAAGATGAGAATGGTCTTGTATTAGTAGCACTGAGTTACGTGTACCGACATATAAGATATGTAAAGCTGTGTTCATGGTGCGTTAACTGACCTCCACTCACCTGGATGATAAATTTGGGTACTGTGACTTCATTGAAGCAGATCCTTTCACACTGGCAACCAACCCAACCTACATAATGACCACCTCCATATTCACCTACAATTATTTATTTATTTTACAAAACCATTTAGCATCATACCAAATATATCCAGGAATGTTGGATTTATTTTTATTATGGTACATTAACTGAAATAAATCAAGTGTGGGAAGAGAGCTAACTATGTTGTATTCTGAAAGCTTGTGTACTGATGTTTAACATGCTCTGGAAGCTTACATACTGATGTTTAATGTGCTCTGGAAGCTTGCATTCTAATGTTTAACATGCTCTGGAAGCTTGCATACTGATGTTGAACATATTCTAGAAGTTTGCTTATTGATGTTACGAACATACTTTGCAGGATGTCCCACGATTACTGGTAGCAGATATTAAGGGTGGTGTGATGTGTAAACCTGAATGATTGGCAAACCTCCAACCAATAATAGGGAGAACCAAGAGATATTTTGTTGTTTAAAGTTTTATTATGTATATATTGAAGCAACTAGATGCTTTATCCTTATATTAGCTGAGAATCTACCCAGTGGGCACTGTTGGTTAAAAAGCGACCAATGTTACATACTGCTTAGTATGAAACATCGGTCGCTTTCAACCATTGGTGCCCACTGGGTAGCTAGCATTGTGATAGCCTCAACTTGTACCAATTAAATGAGGATATTTTGATTCTGAAATGGGAATGTGATGAAAATTATATATGCTTTATAACTCGTGTTCAGCATCTTTGTGAGTAGGTTTTATGTCATCGACTTGAGAAACTGGCCTCGTATCAGGCTTTTTACTTTATAAATATATGTGGGCACTTGAACACTAACCCTTGGAAGTGTTTTCAGTTACAGCTGCACAAATGTTATACATAGGGGATTTGGTACTCTGAAGAGAATTTAGGAAGGTGAATGTACTATATAAAGTAGTACTGTACTTTTAAATTGGAAATTGTATAATTGCATTAATATAATGAACAATATTGATCCTGATACTAATTGCAATGAAGAGAAATATTCATTGTTCACTTCAAATTATTTATGCTCTTAACCTCAGGTGTAAAAGACTCAGGATTTCTCATACAAACATTTCTAAATAAACATTAAAAATAAATCATAAATATAATATTAATGCATATATAGTATTAAACTTTATATGCTGAACTTTGACCATGATCTTTGTCCTACTTTTTGCAAAATTTAAAGTTTTTACTTTGCTATAACCAAGCTTAGATGATAGGTTTTGTCAAAATTGGTCTGCATATTTCAGAGATTTTGCTCATTAAAAAATGCAAAATGAAAACATTAACAATGTTATCCAGTGGGCAAGGTTAGCAATTTGTAAACTATGGATATTTACATTCAAAGTCTTGAACTGGCTGATCTTTTCTTCACAGAGTTTCTTGAAAATTGAAAGTCTGCATCATAATTAGAATCTTGAAATGCACAACACTGCACATATTTTATAGCTCAATCATTTGTGTGGATAGTGTGTGGTGTCAGAGTTGATAGAGATATTTGGTGTGTATTGACAGAAGCAGCATGTGTAAGAGAAGCAGGATATATATAGTCACTATTTGTTTATTTGATATGCAATGCATTCCCTGCTCCCCCATCTCCCAACACTGGTTTATGGTCCCTGCTTGTGTTATTTGATAACTTGTTCCCTGCTCCCTCTTTCTCTGCCCAAGCTCGTGTTATTTGATTACTTGTGCCCTGCAACTTCCTTACTTCCCTAGCCCCTATCACCCTGGCTTTTGAATACTGATGGCCATTCTCAGGAGGACTTCCAAGATCTATAGATATACTCAGGGCCTGCTTCAGTGCATATTCTGTCTTAGCTCAAATTGAACGAAGATCCATTAACCCACTAGACTTGCTTGAATGGGAAGTGAAGAGAAATTACATTCCCTTTTTATGGAAATGTATTTTTGCAAGATTTTTATAGATACTCGTAAGAATGTCGAAACTTTTCCATGAAATCATTACACATGGGAACTGCCCCTATTTTTATTTTTATGAAATGAGGGTGCCCAATTTGTTATACTGTCAATAGAGATATAATATCTTTCAAGTAAGACTCGGTTTTTAGTTTAATTGTTTGCAGTTAACTACAGTACTGTGGTAACCAAAGTAAAATTTTTGTTTTGCTTAAGCATATTAATTCATATACAGTCTGTATTAAAGTAACCTTGGATTAACTTGTATCTCACTCATGCACACGATTAATGTACATCAACACTCCTTATGCTATAAAGATGTGTTTGGTCGTTGCAACCATTTAATAATTAATAATTATTCACAACAGCTATTTCACATGTAAACATAAATGATACATGGTCTTATAGCTGTGTCCTTTGTATTGCATCATTACAAAATACTTCATAGAAATATGCATATCTGGCAGCTCCATGTGCATAATTTCTTACTCTTGCCCTGAAGTAAAGTAAATGCATTATCCTTGTACGAGACTTTCATCACACAGATTTTACTGATTGTTCATATCATCTAGAATTGTTTAAACCTTTGTTGAAAATGTTGTAGTGATTCCATAAGCTGTACAAGATAATTGTTTAGGTTGTATTTTATGCAGCTAGTGATGTTTATTTCAGAAAGTTAGATGCAGGGTACATATTTTATTTAAAGATAAGCATGTAACCATAATTTTTAGTCCATAGTTATTGTTTATTGAAATTACAGTGAAACTGTAGCAAAATGCATTAATGTATTAAAAAATTTTAGATATTTATATTTTGTATTATACATGATTTATATTCCAAAAATGTATATATTTGGGTAAAAATATTGCATAATTTTCAGGAAACATAATGGCAAATAACCTGGTGAGTAACACGCACAACATTAATCTTAACAGCTTGTGCAACGCAGTAGATTATATTAATAGATTTTATGATTTATAAAAGACATTCATTTAAGCTGTAAGATAAGCTACTTATGTCCTTGGGAATTAATTTGTAGAATATATGCACTGCTGATGTATTGTCAGTGCTGCTTAGTACTGTTTATGGAGAGGGAATTTGGTACCTGTGATATTCCAAAAATATTGCAGTAATTGTGCATTGAATATAATTTCTTAGTACTGTATATTAAAAAGTAGGGATTTTATGAAATTAAAAATGCTATATTATATATAAATGTGTGTGTGTGTGTGTGTGATTACTGTATGTATGTGTATAATATACTTTAAGCCAATGTTGCCTTTATTGTTAAATGTTTCAGAAACTTTTATCTTATTCAGTATATTGATATTTTCATTTAATATAAAGTACATATGTAATTTTTGTATTTTGAATCCAACTAAGATAGCAACCTGATCTAGCTAGCGTAAATATGGCTGTTAACTATGCTTGTTGGTAAATTTGGGCCTGAATGAATTAGTTATCAATTTACTGTATTCTATTCATTTTATTAAAATCTGAGTATATTTATGCAGAGATAAAACTAAACAAAATATCTGTGGCCATGATGCAAAACAAATCCTGTGTACATGGTCAAGAAGTGTGGTTCTGGCTGTGATTTATGACATAAGGTAGTGTGTGTGTGTGTGTGTGTGTGTGTGTGTGTGTGTGTGTGTGTGTGTGTGTGTGTGTGTGTGTGTGTGTGTGTGTGTGTGTGTGTGTACTCACCTAATTGTACTCACCTAATTGTGCTTGCGGGGGTTGAGCTTTGGCTCTTTGGTCCCGCCTCTCAACTGTCAATCAACAGGATTGTGTGTGTGTGTGTGTGTGTGTGTGTGTACTCACCTAGTTGTGTTTGCGGGGGTTGAGCTCTGGCTCTTTGGTCCCGCCTCACAACCGTGTGTGTGTGTGTCGTGCCTTATAACCAGAACTGCACTACTCTGCCTAACAAGCAAACCCCATTTTGCCTAACAGCCAGAGTGATTTTGTACATTTTAGATATATTTAGAAATTAGTCTGTCCTTAATACATATTGTTATATATGAAATTTCATTATTTACTTTATTAGGATAGTTTTTCAGTACTTACATTAGACAGAATTGAGGAACAACAGGCATACGGTATTTAGATAGGTCAGATTGCTATGTTAGCATTTGTTCAAGTTGAAAACGTGAACATCTTGTTCTTTAAATTAAATGTATCTATCAATCACAAGTTAGAATCTTCAGAAAAATTATTTAACAAAACCTGGCTTGTTAGGCATCTATATACTGTATGTGTGTGTATATATATATATATATATATATATATATATATATATATATATATATATATATATATATATTATATATATATGCAACAATGATCACAAACTATATATATATATATACATATTCAACTTATATATATATTATATATATATATATATATATATATATATATATATATATATATATATATATAGTTGAATATGACCGAAAGGGTAACATTAATGATTTTAATACAAATCTTCTCAATATTTATATTTTTCTTCACTGTTGAGGGAAGTTGAAAAATTAACTCTCCAAAGTTAATTTTTACACTTTAATAAAGTGTAGATTCATGTTAAATAATATTAATAATAAATAATAAATATTAGAATAAAGCAATATTGAGAAGATTCGTGTTAAAATCATTAATCTTTCGGTCATATTCAACAACAAATGTTTGCAAGAAAGACTGCTACCAATATATATATATATATATATATATATATATATATATATATATATATATATAATAAAATATGGCTAATTATACACATAGGCATAGTATACCCATATATATATATATATATAATATATATATATATATATATATATATATATATATATATATAATAAAATATAATAATTATACACATAGGCATAGTATACCCCACACACACTATATATATATATATATATATATAGATATATATATATATATATATATATATATATATATATATATATATATATATATATATAAGTAGAGAAGAGCTTTAGAGTTAGAGGTATATGTAGCATTAATACATTGTGGTTATGGTGGTGGTCAGCCTAGGCATAGTCGTATCTGGGAGATGATGATGATTTCCTAGAGTGGGTTTTGTATGTATTGCACTGTACGTGTGTGTGTGTGTCGCATGCTACATGCACACACACATTAAGAAGTGTCAGCTGGAAATAGACACCCTCAGTCGTTGTCCTCTGCACTCAGCAAGTCGTGTTGTGCTGTACGAGCAGCATCCCCAGGCAAAGCTGGGCAAACAAAGTTGATGTAATAGTGAATTAATATTGAGAGTGTAAATCCTATGTTGATTTAACATTACTTGAGCATAGTTTGCCAGCTGGTAATATAATCAGGTTTGGCAAAACTGTCCTGCCTGTCTGTTTCCACTTAGCTGAATGGAAGCAGCAGCACTGTAAAATATACTGCAGTAACTGTGGAGTGCACCAAAGAAGAGAGATTTGAGATAATGTTCCATTTCTTGTAGCCTATGGTACTGTATAGAAGTTTGTGATATATATATTGTAAACTACAGAACGTGTGTGGTGAGTTACATTTCATTGTCCAGAGTCTGTGAGTGAATGACAATGTTGGAGAAACAGTTCAGTAATGTATTTCTCTGTCGAACTACTCACCAGGAAGCTTGAGGTCACTTTTCTGCAGGAAAGATCATGTTTACTGTTTTATGAATGAATGATTTCCTTCACTGGGCTCTTATCAGCAATGAAATTCATTCTGCCTTCTATCATTTAGAAGGTGAAACCCTCCATTAGGAGCCAAGGTGGATTGCAGCACACTAATGCCACCAATATATACGGCACGGAAGACAAAGGCACCATATGTGGGCAGGCTTCGTTGGGTTGCAGCATCCTACTGCCATGACCCAATACTGACTTTAACCTGTTTAGCCCATATGAATGAGTGCAAGTTGCACATCCATGATGAGGTTGGAGAAGTGACGGCTCCTTGAGTGACCGTGGTTCTCAGGAATCAGTGAGCTATTGCAACACTGGTGCACATGTATTGAAAGACTTGAACAAATTTGTAGCATTCATCACCAGCAATCTGCAATAAAGGTATGATTCCAGTATTCTCTCATTTTCATTTGACACTCCTGCCTTTATATATACATTACACATACATAACCAAAACTGTAAGAAAATGCTCCCTAAAATGTTATTCAGTTATGAGGCCATCTCAAGTGCAGAATTAAGGTTTAACTACAGGTACTGCGAGGCGCTCTAATATTTTCAAAGGTAGGGAAAAAATGAATGTTTTTACAAAGTTAACGATTAAATTCAAATATTTGCTTTGTGTAATTAATTTGAAAAAATTATCCAAATTAGTAAATTGTAAGTTATTGAGAACGTCGTTTTTAATTGACATGGGAACAGGTTCTTGTATCATTGTTGATCTTGGTACATTCTTTAGGTGCTTCATCTCGGAGAAACGCCTCTCTCCAGTCTCATTAGTTACCATTAAACAAGTAAATCCATAGTGCCATTTCAACATCACGGAATGAAGTCGATCCAGTGTTTACTACAAGGGTGTACATATCAGAAGCTTGTAGTGTTCCATTCTTGTCCTTGAATTCATCAACAAAGTTTTTGAATTCAAGAATTTCTGGCCCAAGTTGAGGCTCGGTGACATCAGAACATTTTCTGAAAATTTGCTGCTGGTGTTGAAATATTATCATTCATTGTTGGAAATTCGACCAGAAACCCAAATAATAAATTAACATTTTTACATGCTTTAATGTGATGAGAAAGGTGAGCATCATAGACTAATCTTGTCTATGATAAGATTTGTTTCCACCTTAAACGTTTGTTTTCCTCACAAAGCAATTTCCTCAGTATTAACATCATTGATTCGTTTTTTTTCTAGTGTTCTCATATTTGTTTGTTACTTTGATCTTTATTTTCTACTTTATCTTTTGCTTCATTTCAAAGTGATCTCACTGCGATATCAAAACTTTCCAACTTTGAAAGTTGGTTGATTATAGTGTTTGCTTCGTAATTCGTGTCAGCCTTCTTCTGAGATTACATTCAAAGCTATTTAAAAACAGCTGTAGCCCCATGACATGCAAATTACAACTATTCTACTGGTAGAAACTCCTAAAACCTATGCCTTAATCTAACCTTGCATCTCATGCATGTTGTCTTGGCGAGGGGGCCATTTGCAAGCTGTTCTAATGCAGTTGCAGGTGGCTTCTGGTCCTCTCATGTGCCTTGAGAAGTGTACAACTAAGACACTAAGAGAGAGTTCTATTTGGGTTATCGGATCCACTCGAGGAGCCACACTGTGGATGGGTCGAGTGTCCGGATGGCGGGTACTAAGGTGAGTCTGCAGTACTGTGGGTGAACCCTAGTTTGTCCTGCTCACATTGGTGGTCTTCCCTGTTAAAAAAACCAAACTACTAGGAACGAAGTACTCTCTCTGGTTCGGCTCATGCTCGCCCCCCTCCCCTTCCCCTCTTTTCCTCCCCCCACAAGGCAAAAAAGCCTTGACATGTAACATCAAATCCCTCACTCTTCTCCTTTCAAACCAAATCATCCTAGAACATTTCAGTTTGTGTTCAGATGTGCATTTTGAGCCATAAGTATTTTTTAATTATTTACAATTTGATATACAGTACTCAGTACTTTTAAAGTAGTAGTAGTTGATTTTATTGAAAGAATTTGTTATTGTTGGAGATACAATCATCTTACTGGCTATTAAATTTATTTAATCTTACCCAATCCTTTGTTTAGAAAAATCCATTACATCTTATTTTTAGTAAACACAAGTGAGTAGAGTTAGTCATGTTAGTATAGCTCCTAGTGTAGAATGAAGCAGTCAAATCTGCCATTTAGATGTACCCTCTGCTATTAATCCTATTCCTTTCACAGAGGCACAAATAGTTTTAGCATAACCTTGGGTGAATAAGCAGGCGATGAGTCACAATAACGTGGCTAAAGTATGTTGACCAGACCACACACTAGAAGGTGAAGGGACGACGACGTTTCGGTCCGTCCTAGACCATTCTCAAGTCGATTGTGACTTGACACAATCGACTTGAGAATGGTCCAGGACGGACCGAAACGTTGTCGTCCCTTCACCTTCTAGTGTGTGGTCTGGTCAACTTGGGTGAATAAGCTCGTGCCCATGAATTGATCAACAGCTCTTCACTACGGTTGGCCTGACAGATCGCCATGGCAACAAAAAAATAGTTATCATGAAATTGGTTGTGATTGTTGGGGGGGGGTTGAGGAGTGTTATCTTGTGAGGAGAGTAGAGCAGACACACTGCGCCAGAAGGTGGCAGCCTTTTTCTGCGGTCACTCTCTGCCTCACACACTCTACTAATATACCGTAAAATATATCATTATATTTACCAACAAAGCAACAAATACATATTCAAGAGTGTACCATAGTTGCGACAAACATCTTTGCTGAGAATATCAAGAGATTATAGCAGAGCTCAACCAAGATGATCAAGTTTATTGTGTTCTTGGTTGGAGTGATCGTAGCGTTTGGGGACAGGCTTATAGGTAAGTTTTCACATCCTGAAAACAGTTGTTTACCATAATGCCTAGTTTAAACACCGTCGTTATTATTTGTTTAATGTCACATACTGCAATGTCCCAATTGTCTTCAATGTATGACAGCCTTTGCACTTTCTATATAGAGATGATAGCCTTTGTCACGTCTAATACTAGGCACTTAATAGAACAAAGAGTTCCTGTCAAACCTGTATTGATGCCACACAGTCTCGCACCTCCTTGTAGAATGTCCTGCTTTTCAGGATGATTGGAAATGTCGCTTTCCCAGTGTTCCTTTGAGTCATTTGTCCCTCGGTAAATCTGACTCCTTTGGCATCACTCATCGTATGTCTTCCAACTTTAGTATTGGCATCCTGAATGATAAATAGACTGCCGTTTTAATGCCCGGGCCGCTGCCCAGGGTCCCCATGCTGCCATATATAGGGGCCCCTAGAATTATTAACTCTTGATAGAGTGGATAGTTACTCGACCTCTCGCTGGAAAGGCCTGGGATACAAATCCCTTTTCAAATTATGATCAAATAATGTGTGCATAACTATATGACGGTAATCATACATTTTTGTGGACGGGCGGTGCCCATCACCTGGGGTTGGGGCCCAGTGCATTGCTTTGGCCAGGGCCCACAATGCTGTTAGGACGGCCCTGCATATATATGAACTGTTTGATAACCTGCGACATATTGCTATATATAACCTATCGGACTTGGCGCTTTATTTTGACAATTAAGTAATTAGGGGCCTGGTTGTAGACCGCTTGGCGGGTCATGTGCCTGGAAAGACTTAGTAAATTAAGGCTTACGATGAGCTGTGAGAAGGGAAACTCTTAAGTTTGGTAATAGGTTCTATTAAGAAGTCGTCTCCTTCCCTACATCTGTCATACGTCTGGATCAATATTTCTTCAGGTTTAAGTTGAAGATGAGTTTGGTGAAAATATTTGATGTTTGAATTTGAATACACAAGTGTTAATTAAGATGTTGTTGACCAGGTGAAGAGGAACGGTGCTACGAGGCTCTTGGCTGTCTGGTACTGGACGAGGCTTGGTGGCATCCCTTCCTGAGACCTGTCAATCTCTGGCCCCAGGAGCCAGAGGTCATCAACACCACCTTCACCCTCCACACCAGACCCACGGTGAGGCCCCCACACCCCCACACCAGACCCACGGTGAGGCCCACACACCCCCCACACCAGACCCACGGTGAGGCCCACACACCCCCCACACCAGACCCACGGTGAGGCCCCCACACCCCCACACCCCCCCCACCAGACCCACGGTGAGGCCCACACACCCCCCACACCAGACCCACGGTGAGGCCCCCACACCCTCCACAAAGTCCACCGGGGGGGGGGGGGGTCACCGTGAATGCGGTATCCATGCGCTCATATAAGGTTTTATCAGTTATCTGGCATGAACTATGCCCTTGGCAATTAGTGGTATCAGCGGGTGTATGTGTGGGGTGTTGATCCGGCGTGACCAGACGGTGCACTATCACAACCCTTCACCTCCGGTGCATATCTGTGACGCCAGCTTACTCCCTCATGACCTCTCACACCACACCTCCACCTCACACCTCACCGCTATACATTTAATAATAATAATATAATAATAATAATAATAATACCTTATTTGTATACAAATTATTTGGCATATTACTGTAGAACTTTTATATACAGGCATTTATATATGTTATAAAGGCATTATAATCACCCGGAGCCTCTGCGATAAACCTTACCAGGTTTTTCTTAGCTTTTTCTCAGTAAGAATTTTCTCTTCTAGTACATAGTTCGTGTGTATTTGGAAATGATTCATAGTAGTACTGAGCCTCGTTACAGTCCACTATTGACCTCTTCCCGCCCTTACTGTGCTCGGCCTGTAAGAGAGAGGGAATTGTCAGGGAAAAGAGCCAAGCCATTACGACTATATATCACTGGGAAGGGGTCAGGATAAGGATTTGGGATGGGATGGGAGAAAGGAATGGTGCTCAATCACTTGGACGGTCGGGGATTGAGCGCCGATCTGCATGAAGCGAGACCATCGCTCTACCGTCTAGCCCAAGTGGTTGGACGTCTCGTTAGAGTAACTGCTTTTTTTTTACTTCTTTATCTGCTAGAAGCTGGGAACAGCAGCTGTGCCAGCCGTCAATGGTCTTCCGGGCTTGTCACTTGCCTATGATAACTGCTTGCTTGTTCCCACGCCTGCCGTTGTCCTGTGTGACTCTTCGAGCAGTCTATAACCATGGCGACCCCTTTGTTATTATCCTTGCAACATTATCATTATTTTTATCATCAGCAGGTGCAGGCGGAGAGGCGAGGACAGGCAGGCCCCAGGAAGCGGCTGGACCCCAAGCAGCAGCTGGACCTGGTTCTATCCCCGTTGGACGCCACCAAGCCCACTAAAGTCATTATCCACGGCTACAAGGAGAGTGCCCAGACTCCCTGGGTTACGGTAAGTCTGATTATATGAATTATAAAGCGCTGCCCGCAAAGTTAGAGCTTCAGCGATCGGGACCCGATCGCTGAAGCTCGACCCCCCCCCCTCACAAACACATCAGGGAAATAAACTTAAGTGCAAACACACAGTGTTCTACACTCGTGTTTACTATGAGATCACAAAAGAAAGTTTCTGTTTGAGAAGTTTAGCAAATTTAAATTTTAATTTGAACGTGAGAGTAAAATATGATACTTTTGTCACTATATAATAACGAGGACGAAATAAACAGGACTTAAATTCAGTTGAATTGAGGTAATATTTTGTTAAATGTTCACAGGAACTGACAGCCGGTCTCCTGCTCTATGGAGACTACAATGTTATCGTTGTTGACTGGGAAAATGGAGCTCAGACTTCATACTTACAGGTAGGCTGTCCTCACACCTACAGTCTTACATATACTAGTACAACCTCTGTCTATTGTATGAATTATTAATTACAATTAAACTGCAATGAACATAAATTTTAGAAATATTTGCAGGCACATAGAAATATTAAAGACATTAGGGACCGCCAATCTCCCTAATGCTTGCTGTAACCGGATTAAATAATAATAAATAAATAAATGTTTATTCAGGTAAAGTACATACATACAAGAGGTTATACAAAAATTGATAGATATATAGATAGAGCTAGTATAAAGCCACTATGCCAAGCCAGCCAACAGTGTCGTGTCTCCTCATGCATACACGTGTAGTGTGTATCCTGCACACATGTGTAGTGTGTATCTTGCACACATGTGTAGTGTGTATCCTGCACACATGTGTAGGTGTAGTGTGTACCCTGCACACATGTGTAGGTGTAGTGTGTATCCTGCACACATGTGTAGGTGTAGTGTGTATCATATTCGTTGAGACAGCTCTGCCTATTGTGTCTGTTGGTGCAGGCGGTGGCCAACGCGCGCCTGGTGGGCCTGGAGGTGGCCAGACTCCTCAACACACTGGCTGGTACCATCAACCTCCCGCCTCGCTCCGTACACCTCCTTGGTTATACTCTTGGGGCGCACGTCGCAGGTAAGACCACACCACCCAGGTCACACTACACCAGGGGGCCCCCGTAACACTTCAAGCTTCAGGGCTCCACAGATTATAAATCCGCTACTGGAATGTGATCACGCAACTCTCCATGTTCCTGTCACCCATTATATAATGTTTAGGGTCAGGTTCCAGTTCACCTTTTAAGCTATCCATTACAATCACTCTATCCTCTAAAAATGGTAGTACCATAAACGACTGTGAATGGAATGTACAGAATATAGACTCTTCCCTGTCTTTTTTTCCCGCTAAAAAATTATCGTTTTGAATTAAAGATTTTGTAGATGACCTAAAAGTGAAGGCAAAAACCAAACATAACTTTTCCTAGCCTAGTAAAGCATATCATTATTCTAAATGAGGCCTAAACGTGCGTATGGTGACCAAACTGCACGTCAGAAAGTGAAGAGACGACGACGTTTCGGTCCGTCCTGGTCCATTGTCAAGTCTTATCTTTACCCACTGCATATTATGACTGGAATTGTTCATTTAGGTCTAGGACAGGTTAAGTTACGTTGATAGGTTGTTGCAGTTTTTGTTATGTCCAGTGGTGGTGTTCCAATGGTGGCGCCTCCACTGGTGGTGTTCCAGTGGTGGTGCCTCCACTGGTGGTGTTCCAGTGGTGGTGCCTCCACTGGTGGTGTTCCAGTGGTGGTGCCTCCACTGGTGGTGTTCCAATGGTGGTGCCTCCACTGGTGGTGTTCCAGTGGTGGTGCCTCCACTGGTGGTGTTCCAGTGGTGGTGCCTCTAGTGGTGGTGCCTCCACTGGTGGTGTTCCAGTGGTGGTGCCTCCACTGGTGGTGTTCCAGTGGTGGTGCCTCCACTGGTGGTGTTCCAGTGGTGGTGCCTCTAGTGGTGGTGCCTCCACTGGTGGTGTTCCAGTGGTGGTGCCTCCACTGGTGGTGTTCCAGTGGTGGTGCCTCCACTGGTGGTGTTCCAGTGGTGGTGCCTCTAGTGGTGGTGCCTCCACTGGTGGTGTTCCAGTGGTGGTGCCTCCACTGGTGGTGTTCCAGTGGTGGTGCCTCTAGTGGTGGTGCCTCCACTGGTGGTGTTCCAGTGGTGGTGCCTCTAGTGGTGGTGCCTCTAGTGGTGGTGCCTCTAGTGGTGGTGCCTCCACTGGTGGTGTTCCAGTGGTGGTGCCTCTAGTGGTGGTGTTCCAGTGGTGGTGCCTCTAGTGGTGGTGCCTCCACTGGTGGTGTTCCAATGGTGGTGCCTCCACTGGTGGTGTTCCAGTGGTGGTTCCTCGAGTGGTGGTGCCTCCGCTGGTGGTGTTCCAATGGTGGTGCCTCCACTGGTGGTGCTTCCACTGGTGGTGTTCCACTGGTGGTGCCTCCACTGGTGGTGCTTCCACTGGTGGTGTTCCACTGGTGGTGCTTCCACTGGTGGTGTTCCAGTGGTGGTGCCTCCACTGGTGGTGTTCCAGTGGTGGTGCCTCCACTGGTGGTTCCTCGAGTGGTGGTGCCTCCACTGGTGGTGTTCCAGTGGTGGTGTCTCCAGTGGTGGTTCCTCTAGTGGCGGTGCTTTCAGTGGTGGTTCCTCTAGTGGTGTTTGTGGTGCAGGTTACAGCGGCGAGCGGGTTGAGGGTGTTGGACGCATCACAGGTCTCGCGCCTTCAGCTCTCTACTTCCAGGAGTTGCCGCCAGTTGTGCGCCTCGACGAGACAGACGCCATCTTTGTCGACGTCATCCATACAGCTGGTGACGGTAAGTTCTCAAACACTGGCGCTGCAGCTGGTGACGGTAAGTTCTCAAACACTGGCGCTACAGCTGGTGACGGTAAGTTCTCAAACACTGGCGCTGCAGCTGGTGACGGTAAGTTCTCAAACACTGGCGCTGCAGCTGGTGACGGTAAGTTCTCAAACACTGGCGCTGCAGCTGGTGACGGTAAGTTCTCAAACACTGGCGCTGCAGCTGGTGACGGTAAGTTCTCAAACACTGGCGCTGCAGCTGGTGACGGTAAGTTCTCAAACACTGGCGCTGCAGCTGGTGACGGTAAGTTCTCAAACACTGGCGCTACAGCTGGTGACGGTAAGTTCTCAAACACTGGCGCTGCAGCTGGTGACGGTAAGTTCTCAAACACTGGCGCTACAGCTGGTGACGGTAAGTTCTCAAACACTGGCGCTACAGCTGGAAGAATCAGAGAGCTCCTCAGTAACCCTTTTGACCTCATACCATATAGTAGGGTCCTGTTTAAATCTCCCCCCCCCCTCTCACCATATGTCTATCTGATCTATTTCATAAAACCAGTTAAACCATTTGCCTCAATAATCCTAGCTGGCAGCGTATTCTACCCATACACAACCCTATTTCCAAATCCGCTAATTGCCCCCCCAAAAAACACGCGTTTTTTTTCAGCACAGACATCGGGCAAAACATGCTTGAGTAACGTTGAATAAAACGTTAATTCAGCGTCGAATCAACGTTGAATTAACGTTACTCTTGGATATTTTGCTCACTGGAATTGCCGTAACCAGTACAAGCAAACTATTGTGGACACCACCGACATCAACAATACACTCACACACGCACCTCCAATTGGAAGCAGGTTCCCAGTGGACACCAGCAAGGCAAGGCGACAACATTTATCTAGTTATTTATTTACATACAAGAAGGTACAATGGGTTCTGAAAGTGCACACATTTGGTGATTAAGTGGTACATTCTTTCAAGGTGCCAGGCTTTCACATTTACGACACCCGTCAGACCCAATTTACGACACCTAACAGTGTCGTATGTTCAATTTTAATATTTAACTGGAGAGTTAATTTTTAAATTGCCTTCCCACGAGAAGAACATAAAAACATTAGAGATCTCTCATAGAATCATTAATATAACTTCTGGGCACCTAGTTACATTTTAGGTGAACAGAAGCATTAGCTGCATGAAAACGTATCCAGACGTCCCCCATCCTGCTCAGGAACCTAACCTTGGAACTGTACTACAAACAATAGATAAACACTAATGCTGTCAGTAGTACAGATGGCTTCGTTCTCCGCTCACAATCGAGGATCCCTGGTTCGATTTCCGGCCGGGACAAATGGTTGGGCACTTTTCCTAACACATGCAGAATCAACCACATTGGTAAAACAGTAAATAATGTCTGAGTGAATAAATCCACAAGGGCCGTGATGAGGGTTCGAACTTACGTCCAGGATGATCCCGTTGTTGTTGTTGTTATAGATTCAGCTACTCGGAACAAGTTCCAAGTAGCACGGGCTATGGTGAGCCCGTAACTTACCTGGCACAGGAGCTGGGCAAGAAGCACGGGGCTATGGTTAGCCTCGTGGACAGGAGATGTCTCCCGTGGGATGATCCCAGGTATGTCATTTGATATATCACGTTATTGTGATTTCTGTGAGTAATGTCTGAGTGCTTTCGAACACTGTTGTGTACCGTGCAGGTCCAGGTACGTCGGAGCGATGTGGTACTGTGGACTTCTACCCCAACGGTGGGGGTGACCAGCCAGGCTGTGAAGACGGAGGAGCCACAAAATCTGTGCGAGGACAGTCATGCAGCACGATGCGAGCGGTGGACCTGTTTCTCGCCTCCCTTCTTTGTCACGACTGCTTCCTCAGCCACGAGTGTACAGATCAGTACTTGTACAACA
>WNGS01001312.1:51839889-51851017 GCA_020271785.1 Procambarus virginalis
AGAGTTGATAGAGATATTTGGTGTGTATTGACAGAAGCAGCATGTGTAAGAGAAGCAGGATATATATAGTCACTATTTGTTTATTTGATATGCAATGCATTCCCTGCTCCCCCATCTCCCAACACTGGTTTATGGTCCCTGCTTGTGTTATTTGATAACTTGTTCCCTGCTCCCTCTTTCTCTGCCCAAGCTCGTGTTATTTGATTACTTGTGCCCTGCAACTTCCTTACTTCCCTAGCCCCTATCACCCTGGCTTTTGAATACTGATGGCCATTCTCAGGAGGACTTCCAAGATCTATAGATATACTCAGGGCCTGCTTCAGTGCATATTCTGTCTTAGCTCAAAATGAACGAAGATCCATTAACCCACTAGACTTGCTTGAATGGGAAGTGAAGAGAAATTACATTCCCTTTTTATGGAAATGTATTTTTGCAAGATTTTTATAGATACTCGTAAGAATGTCGAAACTTTTCCATGAAATCATTACACATGGGAACTGCCCCTATTTTTATTTTTATGAAATGAGGGTGCCCAATTTGTTATACTGTCAATAGAGATATAATATCTTTCAAGTAAGACTCGGTTTTTAGTTTAATTGTTTGCAGTTAACTACAGTACTGTGGTAACCAAAGTAAAATTTTTGTTTTGCTTAAGCATATTAATTCATATACAGTCTGTATTAAAGTAACCTTGGATTAACTTGTATCTCACTCATGCACACGATTAATGTACATCAGCACTCCTTATGCTATAAAGATGTGTTTGGTCATTGCAACCATTTAATAATTAATAATTATTCACAACAGCTATTTCACATGTAAACATAAATGATACATGGTCTTATAGCTGTGTCCTTTGTATTGCATCATTACAAAATACTTCATAGAAATATGCATATCTGGCAGCTCCATGTGCATAATTTCTTACTCTTGCCCTGAAGTAAAGTAAATGCATTATCCTTGTACGAGACTTTCATCACACAGATTTTACTGATTGTTCATATCATCTAGAATTGTTTAAACCTTTGTTGAAAATGTTGTAGTGATTCCATAAGCTGTACAAGATAATTGTTTAGGTTGTATTTTATGCAGCTAGTGATGTTTATTTCAGAAAGTTAGATGCAGGGTACATATTTATTTAAAGATAAGCATGTAACCATAATTTTTAGTCCATAGTTATTGTTTATTGAAATTACAGTGAAACTGTAGCAAAATGCATTAATGTATTAAAAAATTTTAGATATTTATATTTTGTATTATACATGATTTATATTCCAAAAATGTATATATTTGGGTAAAAATATTGCATAATTTTCAGGAAACATAATGGCAAATAACCTGGTGAGTAACACGCACAACATTAATCTTAACAGCTTGTGCAACGCAGTAGATTATATTAATAGATTTTATGATTTATAAAAGACATTCATTTAAGCTGTAAGATAAGCTACTTATGTCCTTGGGAATTAATTTGTAGAATATATGCACTGCTGATGTATTGTCAGTGCTGCTTAGTACTGTTTATGGAGAGGGAATTTGGTACCTGTGATATTCCAAAAATATTGCAGTAATTGTGCATTGAATATAATTTCTTAGTACTGTATATTAAAAAGTAGGGATTTTATGAAATTAAAAATGCTATATTATATATAAATGTGTGTGGTGTGTGTGTGATTACTGTATGTATGTGTATAATATACTTTAAGCCAATGTTGCCTTTATTGTTAAATGTTTCAGAAACTTTTATCTTATTCAGTATATTGATATTTTCATTTAATATAAAGTACATATGTAATTTTTGTATTTTGAATCCAACTAAGATAGCAACCTGATCTAGCTAGCGTAAATATGGCTGTTAACTATGCTTGTTGGTAAATTTGGGCCTGAATGAATTAGTTATCAATTTACTGTATTCTATTCATTTTATTAAAATCTGAGTATATTTATGCAGAGATAAAACTAAACAAAATATCTGTGGCCATGATGCAAAACAAATCCTGTGTACATGGTCAAGAAGTGTGGTTCTGGCTGTGATTTATGACATAAGGTGTGTGTGTGTGTGTGTGTGTGTGTGTGTGTGTGTGTGTGTGTGTGTGTGTGTGTGTGTGGTGTGTGTGTGTGTACTCACCTAGTTGTGTTTGCGGGGGTTGAGCTCTGGCTCTTTGGTCCCGCCTCACAACCGTGTGTGTGTGTGTCGTGCCTTATAACCAGAACTGCACTACTCTGCCTAACAAGCAAACCCCATTTTGCCTAACAGCCAGAGTGATTTTGTACATTTTAGATATATTTAGAAATTAGTCTGTCCTTAATACATATTGTTATATATGAAATTTCATTATTTACTTTATTAGGATAGTTTTTCAGTACTTACATTAGACAGAATTGAGGAACAACAGGCATACGGTATTTAGATAGGTCAGATTGCTATGTTAGCATTTGTTCAAGTTGAAAACGTGAACATCTTGTTTTTTAAATTAAATGTATCTATCAGTCACAAGTTAGAATCTTCAGAAAATTATTTAACAAAACCTGGCTTGTTAGGCATCTATATACTGTATGTGTGTATATATATATATATATATATATATATATATATATATATATATATATATATATATATATATAAAATAAAATATAATAATTATACACATAGGCATAGTATACCCCACACACACTATCTATATATATATATATATATATATATATATATATATATATATATATATATATATATATATATATATATATATATATATATATATATATATAAGTAGAGAAGAGCTTTAGAGTTAGAGGTATATGTAGCATTAATACATTGTGGTTATGGTGGTGGTCAGCCTAGGCATAGTCGTATCTGGGAGATGATGATGATTTCCTAGAGTGGGTTTTGTATGTATTGCACTGTACGTGTGTGTGTGTGTCGCATGCTACATGCACACACACAATTAAGAAGTGTCAGCTGGAAATAGACACCCTCAGTCGTTGTCCTCTGCACTCAGCAAGTCGTGTTGTGCTGTACGAGCAGCATCCCCAGGCAAAGCTGGGCAAACAAAGTTGATGTAATAGTGAATTAATATTGAGAGTGTAAATCCTATGTTGATTTAACATTACTTGAGCATAGTTTGCCAGCTGGTAATATAATCAGGTTTGGCAAAACTGTCCTGCCTGTCTGTTTCCACTTAGCTGAATGGAAGCAGCAGCACTGTAAAATATACTGCAGTAACTGTGGAGTGCACCAAAGAAGAGAGATTTGAGATAATGTTCCATTTCTTGTAGCCTATGGTACTGTATAGAAGTTTGTGATATATATATTGTAAACTACAGAACGTGTGTGGTGAGTTACATTTCATTGTCCAGAGTCTGTGAGTGAATGACAATGTTGGAGAAACAGTTCAGTAATGTATTTCTCTGTCGAACTACTCACCAGGAAGCTTGAGGTCACTTTTCTGCAGGAAAGATCATGTTTACTGTTTTATGAATGAATGATTTCCTTCACTGGGCTCTTATCAGCAATGAAATTCATTCTGCCTTCTATCATTTAGAAGGTGAAACCCTCCATTAGGAGCCAAGGTGGATTGCAGCACACTAATGCCACCAATATATACGGCACGGAAGACAAAGGCACCATATGTGGGCAGGCTTCGTTGGGTTGCAGCATCCTACTGCCATGACCCAATACTGACTTTAACCTGTTTAGCCCATATGAATGAGTGCAAGTTGCACATCCATGATGAGGTTGGAGAAGTGACGGCTCCTTGAGTGACCGTGGTTCTCAGGAATCAGTGAGCTATTGCAACACTGGTGCACATGTATTGAAAGACTTGAACAAATTTGTAGCATTCATCACCAGCAATCTGCAATAAAGGTATGATTCCAGTATTCTCTCATTTTCATTTGACACTCCTGCCTTTATATATACATTACACATACATAACCAAAACTGTAAGAAAATGCTCCCTAAAATGTTATTCAGTTATGAGGCCATCTCAAGTGCAGAATTAAGGTTTAACTACAGGTACTGCGAGGCGCTCTAATATTTTCAAAGGTAGGGGAAAAAATGAATGTTTTTACAAAGTTAACGATTAAATTCAAATATTTGCTTTGTGTAATTAATTTGAAAAAATTATCCAAATTAGTAAATTGTAAGTTATTGAGAACGTCGTTTTTAATTGACATGGGAACAGGTTCTTGTATCATTGTTGATCTTGGTACATTCTTTAGGTGCTTCATCTCGGAGAAACGCCTCTCTCCAGTCTCATTAGTTACCATTAAACAAGTAAATCCATAGTGCCATTTCAACATCACGGAATGAAGTCGATCCAGTGTTTACTACAAGGGTGTACATATCAGAAGCTTGTAGTGTTCCATTCTTGTCCTTGAATTCATCAACAAAGTTTTTGANTTCGGTAGAGTTTTGCTGGGTTCCCAGCCATATTGGGTTTCTTTGAATGAGCGTGCAGATGCTGCCGCTAAGGATGCCATCCGTTCTTGTCCCATCTCCCGTAAGGGTCTTCCTTATTCTGACTTTTATCCGGTTATTCATTCCTCTATCCTTGCCCGGTGGCAGAGTTGTTGGTCCTCTGTGGTTGGTAACAAACTGCGTACTCTCAAACGTAGTGTGTCCCCGTGGCCTTCCTCCTACCACCGTAATCGGCGGTGGGAAACTGCTTTAGCACGGCTGCGGGTTGGCCATACTCGCTTAACCCACGGTCACTTAATGGAGCGCCGCCCTGCTCCTTGTTGTCCGAATTGCGTTGTCCCTCTTACGGTTATGCATATCCTTGTTGAATGTCCTGCCTTCCAGGACGAGCGTGTGTCTTGCTTTCCGACCGTCCCTCGCGGTCACTTGTTCCTCGATAGAATTCTAGGTGAATCGGATACTTTTGATATCGTTCGCCTTATGCGTTTTTGTTCTCGTATTGGCTTTCTTAGTAATATTTAGCGCCCTCTGATTATTTCGCACTTTGATGGTGCTACATAGCCTTCCCGGTTTGGTGCCTTCTTTTGATAATTACATTACATTACATTGAATGTCCTGGGCACCATTTGAGTCTAAATGGGGTAATTGGTGTCTTATCTAGAATCCCAACCAATTCCCAAACCCAGGATGGACTTGAACATGACAGTGGTCCAAGGAAACAAGCTAACATTGACTTTGTATGACCTGACAAACCAAGGATGCATCCTTCCTGAATCTTTGACCAAAGACCAATTGAGAATAAACTGGACTTAGGTTGAGTCTTTCTTGTCCACCAGAATGATTAACGTGACCTACTGTGACCTGGTCATGGGAATGACACTGCTGTCCAATGTGCCATTAATGAAAATCTAGAATAGAGGGGGTAAATGGTTGAGCATTATGCCAGAACAATGGAAAAGGTGCTGGAAAGAAAGTACAGGTACCTGAGAGACCCCTGGTGATCAATTGAAGGGAAAAGGCATCCTGGATCCAAGCCAGCCAGCAGGTGCCCATATGTTACCCCTTCACACCATTGTTGGGGGATATCATAAAAGGGCTTTAAGGAACTAAAGAAAGGGCATGAACGAGGTTCACCCTGCACTGCCAGTCCAAGGATTCTAATGAGCAGGACCATACACTTAGATGGACCACTGATGTACCAGCACCACCTCTTGAGACCCACTTTCACCTATCAAGAGGTCATAACATGGCTCTCTCTACCAAAAAGTCAGACAAACAAAACACATCACTGCTTGAAAGAAAAATTTAAAAGAGGAACACAAGGCAGACTAAGATCCCTAACTTAACTGGCCACCACACGATGGCAGCTCAAGGCACCCCGGGTTTTGGCCCTCCACTTACCTCATTCACTCACTTGACACTTCCTGCATTGGCTATCATCTGCTGAGTTTCATATGCCATTTGTTGGCACGGATAAATGTGCTATCCTTAAGACTTTCACTTTCATTCCTGCTGGGCTATTTTTTTTTGTTCATTTCACCTCGCAATATAAACATGTACGATTGGGATTGATACAATGATTATATTGTTGATAATTAATTGCACTTAAGTTGCACATGTATTATTGTTGGTACATTTAACTCATATTTGTTATTGTACAATATGCTAACTAATTTAATTTAAATTTATGTAATAAATTTATTCCCTATTCTAAATCTTGAGTTTTGTTTGACCCAGAAATTGGTCCCTGTGCAGTGTGCGATATCCTGTCATTCATGGGTGCCTTCTGCCTCTCGGTACATTTCCCATTCATTTGCCCCTTTTTTGTTTCCCTGGCTGCTGTTGGGTCCCATTTGGTTGTATTGCCACACTGTTTTGGGTGTTTGGGTTGTCTCTGCTTTGACCAGATCTTCCCTAAGGTTTCAATTCTGGCAGCTGAGGTCTGGTGCTCCCTCTTCCCCCTCCCAGGAAGAGGGGGGGTTGCGCAGACGGCGACGTGGTGGCATCATGCTAGTTTTTGTTTGGGGAGTTCTGTCCACTCGTTCGGCTTTCGGTAGCGATTTTCACCAGTATAGGGGTTTGTTTTGGGATGCCTACCTTTCTGGATGACAGACCCGGTCGATGGCAGACATAGAATGCTTCCAACCACACGGGGGTTTCTATAGACCATTGCTGCTCGCTCAGTGGGGGGGGGGGGAGGCCAGGTTCTGGCCTTGGTCCCTGGTAGGCAGAACTCTATGCACTTTGACTGATACCAGAAAGCTAAATAAGTACAGATCAGCCTGGATAGCTCTGGGAAACCTCTGGGTCTCGCCCAGAAAATGGCGTTTCAATACATTCAACACTGGGTTTTTTCTACCTAGGCACTACTGTGAACAACCACTGAGGAGCAATTAAGGGTCTTTTCCAGAAATTAAGCATTGAATGTACTCAAATGCCTTTTTCTGGTAGCTTACTGTCTATACCCTATTTACTTTTGGCTGTACCCTGAGGATTTTTGGGGTTCAGTGCTGGTGGCTTATAAGTGAGTTAGGTTGTTTGTTGAAACCCTGGGTATGTGGGGGCTGCCATTTAGTGGTGACTGGGTGAGTTAAGGTTTTTCCTTGTCAATCTGAAAACAATACAACTGTCACTTGTATTGTTTTCATCTTTCATTTCTCTCTTTCACACTGTGGTGGTTTGTTTTGCTTCATCTGAGCACCAAGAAATCAAAATGGCATGAAATGTCAATGATAAAATCAGTTGGAGCACTGCAGGGATTTGAACCAGCATCTTGGTGAATACTCCATTACTAGATTGCAGGTGAGGTATTTGTAAAACTGGTTTGGGGCACCAGCTGGGGCCTCCAGAATTCCTTAGTGGAATCAGTAGAATCCCAGATTGAATAGCTTTTGTCCTGTCATGGCTAGTTGGTTAAGGTGCACGTCTGGTATTCACCAGGACACTAGTTCAAATTCCCGCACTGCTCCAACTGATTGAGTCTCGTTCATCGGACCTTTGGGTTCAGTTTCGTCAGCTTTGGGTAGATCTCCGATTACCAAGCTCCCTTCACCTCGTACAGGGAGCCAGATCCTAGTACTCTCTTCTGATATGTCATAGGCCTAACATGAGCCTTAGGCTTAGTAGTAGCATTGCATAAGCATTGGGGGGCCTACTGAGGGTTTCCCAGAAAATGCCATTTCACTACTTTCATCTCTTGATTTTTCAATTGATTGTGATTGCTAAATATTTAATATAACTTTTTCCTCCCTTTCAGATTATTCGTGAATGCAATAATTTAAATTTGCAAAAGAATAATCGTGCCATCGAGGTTGTTCGTTGCCGCTTTCCCCACATCCTCAAGTGACGCCTTTATCACATATTCTGCGCAACTTATTTATAATGTCTGAATAGTGATTTTCATCATATGTGCAGTATAATATAGTACACATATGTATATATATATATAAAGTATATATACATATATATGCAAATATTTTGATCTGTAGACGAGTTTCAAATTACCATTTACAGAGTTAGTTTTATAGTTAGGCCATCCAAGGGGAATAAATATTGTTGACACAAATATTGTGCAAAACGATTCTCAGATTCTGTCATGAGAGCTCTCAGTGCCAGATATATTTGGAGATTTAAAAAGCTTCAAGAAAAGCACATGTTCCAACATAGAAACTTGTACTGTTCTGTGTATTTACACGAACTTGCCCATCAACGTGAATTTGTTCATTTTCCTGACGTTTTTCTTCATTGTGATCCTCTTGATGTAGATAAGGTAAAAAAGCACTGTCACAGACACAATCATTGTGGCTTAGCAAAGCCTTACGAAGTGTTACATCACGAATCATTGTGGTTTAGTAAAGCCTAGCGGAGTGTTACATAACGAATCATTGTGGTTTGGTAACGCTTTGGGAAGTGTCATGTCACGAATCACTACGGTTTAGTGAAGCCTAGTGTAGTTTTACGTCACAAATTACTGTGGTTTAGCAAAGTCTTGCAGTGTGTTATGTCACAAATCATTGTGATTTAGCAAAGAGTAGCAGTGTTACAACACAGTGGACTTATGCAAGATCAGGAGCATTATGAGCAGTACTAGCCACTCTGAAGCATTTTGCGATGATCTACAGGAGGGACAGGAACAGCTTCACCATGTCTCGCTCCACACACAGGAAGGTGCCCAACAGGTCCATCATGATAATAAAACAGGGGTGACACATGCAGCAACTGGAGTAGATGCTTGTCATGGTAATGTGTGCAAAATTAAAGAAAATGAAAGAGATTTGAGCCTGGGAGAAGAAAAGGTTCCTGATCAAGGAATAGGTAGCATTTTGGAAGATGAAGGGGAAGTTCAAGTCAGGCAAAGATCAAATGAAACAGAATACTTTGAGAGCTCTGCTTCCAAATGTATTACTGGACAAGTAGCATCAGGTTGCTTGGAGTTAGAAGGTGCTGGTAATGAATTAAAAACAATATTTAGAGATGCCCAAAGGGAATTTCTTTCTGCTGTTTGTGAAACTGAAAGTGAACTTAACCAAATATTTACAAGCTCTTCATCAATTAGTTTATGTGCTAATGAACAAGACATTAAAGATTCTCACCCTGAAATAAGAGATTCTGAAGGCAACATTTTATCATTAAAATGTGATTCTGTCTCTTCTGACAGCACTTGTAATTCTAAAGACATAGTTGGGGATGTGCATGTTGACAGTGAGCATGACCAAGGGAACTCTAGCCTTCATGATGCTAGGATAAAAAGTGCTAAGCTTGTTGTTGATGAACTTGATGATGCACATGTTGGTGTAAATGTGTGTGGCCTACAAGATAAACATGTTGTGGATGCTTCATGCCATCAAGCATCAAAAGTGAACATGGATGTGGATTTTGAGTGTAATACAGTGATATCCAGTAGTGTAAATATATGTTCAAATTTGCTTGCCAAAAATAATACTAGAACAAACAATAATATAGCATTAGAAGCAGTAAGAGGAGAATTATTTAAAGATATAAGGATAGTTGAAATTGATAAAGAAAAGATTGTAAGCACTGAGAAGGAAATTAATTTTGAAGAAAAAGTGATATTGGCTCAGCGAAGACATGCTGAGTACCATGGTTGTGAACAACTACAATCTGATGAATTATTGACTATTGGAAATGACGAGAGGTGTCTGAAGGCACTGCCACTCTCGGCTCCTTCCACTCCCGTTCCTTCTTCTTCAAGCTCAGTCAGGAAAGTACTTAGATCTCAGGGATGCCGAGGTCGACGAGTTTCGTTCCCTGAAGATGAAACCTATCTAATATCCAGTTACTTGGAGCCTGTTAATCCTTGGCAACAAATGGGAGGAGTAACCGTAGAAGAAATAGCAGCAGCTTACAGGTCTTCGTGTGAACGACATCGTACACAACCACTTCCAGGAGTGTTGCAACAAATTAAAGCTTTGCCATTAGCTATTGGAGGACGTGTGGAGTGCCTCAGTCTACGTGGACTTAGGTTGGAAGGAGGTCAGTGTGAAGGCTTGGAAGAGATATTCCGAAGAGTACAGTTTAAAATCTTAGACCTGGAAGGTTGCTCTCTTGATGATGATACGGCTATTCCTCTCTTTGATATGATTGAGTTTTATGATTCAGCTACACAGTTAAATATTTCATGCAATGGAAGAATTGGCTTTCGAGGTTGGCAGGCTTGTTCCCGGATGTTGAAACGAACTCCTTCTGTTGAATATTTAGATGCTCGTAATACAAACTTAAACGAAACAAACATGCCAATACTTGGTAGAGCGCTGCGTCTTGGAGCTCGATTGCACACTTTGCATCTTGAGAATTGTAACTTGACTGGACGACCACTAATAATGCTGACTGCTGCCCTTAGACAAAATGATACTCTATCTGAATTATATTTAGCAGAAAATCGACTTGGTGTGAATGACTGCATA
The DNA here is from genome assembly GCA_020271785.1 of Procambarus virginalis. Classification (NCBI taxonomy): domain Eukaryota; kingdom Metazoa; phylum Arthropoda; class Malacostraca; order Decapoda; family Cambaridae; genus Procambarus; species Procambarus virginalis. Next base: position 51,850,234 of record WNGS01001312.1, read on the forward strand.
CAACTTGGTAATTTAGTTCGTGCCAATAACACTCTTCGTCTCCTTGATCTTCGAAACAACAACGTTCAGGATGTTGGATGTAGCCATGTATGTGAAGGTATAGCAGCGCAACAGAAGCAACAACAAGAAGCAGTGAATGATAGTTCCAGTGACAAGACTGCATGTGTGGGTCTCAACTCACTTATACTTTGGAACAATCATCTTACCCAGCAGTCAGCACCACACCTAGCTGCAATGCTAGCAGCAACTAAAACTTTGGAAACCTTAAATCTAGGACGTAATAACCTTACGAGTGAAGGTATTTTACGCTTGAAAGAGTCCCTACTGAGAAATCACGCCTTACTTCGTTTAGGTCTTCAAGCAGCTCGTATAGCAGATGAAGGCGCTGTAGCTCTTGCAGAATATACTGCTGACAACACTGCCATTCAACACATTGACCTTCGAGAAAACCCAATACGTGTGGCTGGGCTCATGGCATTAGCTCACTCACTCCGTCTTAATTCTACTATCATTCAAATGGACATTGACTCTGACCCTAGAACTGAACCAGCAGTAGAGTTAGCAGAACAGCATTCTTCATTACAAAAAGAAATAAAAGAGTATTGTCAGCGAAACTTGACTCAAAGCCATGTACGCGCTTCAGAAGAACATGCTAAAGTTGTCAAGCAAGAAGGGAATAAAGATAGATCTCCTAATGAAGGGTCATGTACTGGTGGAGCCATTAGAAAAATTTCACTTTCTTGTGAGACGGCAACAAGCAAAACATGTGTTACTGATAAAACTG
>WNGS01001312.1:51861143-51903643 GCA_020271785.1 Procambarus virginalis
CCACATCTGTCTACGACATCATCATTCTTTACTCGATCTATTCACTAAATACCACACGTGATTCTAAGCTTAATAAATTCTACTGCTCTAACTCTTGATTCTTTACATTCATAAAACACCTTTGTCCTGCAACTATTGGTAAGGGATGGCACTACCACTCCTTCACACAGCTCTCTGCTTGTCTTTATTCCTATCTGGTCTTATTCTAAATCATGCCTTTCATTGCATGAGTCAAGTCACTCTCCAACCTTGACAGAGTACAGCTTAGGCCCAATTCCTCTTATATCAATCACATACCCCATGAATTTAAACAGTTTGTTGATTTTTTAATTGTGACCTGTTATATACCTCCAAGATACATTATAGCAACTGACCAACATTAAACAACTAAAATGTATCTCATCATTAGTATGATGTGTGCTCTTATGTGTGCTAATTAACTGCAAAACTCACCAACACAAGCTCCCTGCCTGAAGGACATGAGTGGACAAAACGTCGATCGCACAGGCTGGTATTCGTGACTAATACTAAATTTGCGTTTCAGACGTAAACCTCCTTCTTTATCCACTACTCTGCAAGAGAAATGATAAGAAATTACAAAGAGCCTGTGACAATAATAATCTCTCATCAGTATTTTAGTTTTATTGTTATTTTAGATCCTACAAATTTGCTTTTACTAGCACAAATGATTAAACAAGTATGTTCATACATTTTTGTTAGTTCATATAAATAAATAGAAAATCAAGTGCAATGAAACTTACAGTTCTGGGAACATATATGGCAAATAATGTAACAAGAGGGAAAACAATTACAGGGCAAAGTTCAATTACAAATTAAAATACATTTACTATACTGACCTGTACAAAACAAGAGCATTACAAGCGACACTGACAAGAAGTGTTGGATTTGGTGCCTCACGACTGGCCCATGTGCGAGCTGATAGGCTGGTGACTGCCGCCCCTTCACTCACTACACAACGTTTCCCTTTTCTAAGACCTCCACTCCCAAGGTCAAAGAGGAATGATATAATAATACCCTGCAAGAAAAATTTAATTTAAAATTTTATTTAAATGATACACACAAGGCACTAAAAATGTTTGAACTACAATTGTATTATCAGCTGTTGGTCAGTGTGGGGGACATAAATCATAACATCGACTCACTGATTGGGTCATCAAGTAACACCAAATACATATGCTTTACTTTTGAAGTACATGATAAAAAAAAATAAAGCACTGTACTTTCTTTTATTTTAATGCAATAAATAACAAAAATGTTTTCAAAACAAGAACAAAAACAATATGATCATGGTCCTTTTTAGGAACAGTCCCCACTCCTTTACAGAAACAACAACAGATTCCACCCAACCAAACCAACAGGTAGGTGGGTCAAAGCATATCAGTGGAGCAACTAGTACATTGCCACCAACTACAGATGCAATGAAATTAATGTAAAAGAAACACCTATGTGTCATGTACCTGATGTAAAAACACAAACACACGTACCGATGAGAAAATCTCATTATCTCTATATCAACATAATGGGATTTCTCTGTGTACACATATCAAATATGGTACAACATCAAATGTTGGCTAAATGTAATAGCCAGGAAGAGCAATCGCATGTTTGCTAAAGGAATGCCAATTAGTGTATGAATAGGGGCTTTGAGATTTTTAGAATGTACTTTATGGCAGCCATTCCAGACTAGATTTAGTATTTTCTAGTATCACCTAACACATTATGACCCAGTAGGAACAGCTTGAGAAGCTCCCGGCAGTGTTGAGTGCTGACCTGTCCTCACTAAGCAAAACCTCTATGGAAGACCAGGATGCTCTTGCAGGACCAGGACATTCTTGCAGGACCAGGATGCTCTTGCAGGACCAGGATGTTTTTGCAGGACCAGGATGCTCTTGCAGGTCTAGGACATTCTTGTAGGACCAGGATGCTCTTGCAGGACCAGGATGCTCTTGCAAGACCAGGACGCTCTTGCAGGACCAGGACGCTCTTGCAGGACCAAGATACTCTTGCAGGACTAGGATATTCTTGCAGGACCAGAACATTCTTGCAGGACCAGGATGCTCTTGCAGGACCAGGACATTCTTGTAGGACCAGGACATTCTTGCGAGACCAGGACAATCTTGCAAGACCAGGATGTTCATGCAGGACCAGGATGTTCTTGCATATACACCATAAATGTTATCCACACATTATTTGTAATAACTACTTTATGGGGAATACATTGTACAGAAGTTTTCAAGACATGGCCACACTCATGTTTAACCAAAACTTGAACAAAGGTGATATTTATAAATGTTATTTTATGTTAATATGACAATCATCAAATTCTGAATTTCAACATTTTCCTGAATATTTAATTTGTATGAAACAATTAACCTTGTCATCTCCTGCCCAAAGTGTCTTGCCAGAAGAGTCAAACGTTAAAGCTGTGACTTGACCGGCAACCTTGCTAGTTCCTCCCTTTGGGTAATGGCCGGTGGAGATGTTTAAAACTTGCACCAATCCTCGGCTATTGCCCAGCTGAGTAAATCATGTTAAGGTCAAATATTAATACTCTATTTTTCTAAACATTTAAATCTTTTTATACAAGCTCATTGCCATTTAAAGTCTTCTGATAGAAGGTAACTATTTGAAGGTAATATATTAGGTAAAGTTTTGAAAGAGACCAGATGAAGAATTGAGAAATGAATAAAAAAGTCTTCATAACATATGAGTGACTTTCTCAATTATTACCTATACACAAGTCAGGTCTCTCAGTCCTGAAAGAATATGTCATTATTTAAATTTGGCATTAATTACTTTCATATTTATTTTTAGGAGTTAATACACTCCCATGGTGATCTGGGACACCAACCTGGACATCCAGGGCACTCCCATCCTTGGTAATCCAAAACACTTTATTGGGAATCCAGAACGCCCTCTTCCCTTGCAGCACATTTTTGGCACCTCTGGCGATGTGAGCACTCTACTGGGGATCCATGGGATTCACCCAGTGAATTGAGACACTCTCTCAAGGGTGGAATCATGATACAATAGTATGTAAAAATGCAAAAAAGAACTAAGACAATATAGAGATGAATATTCAATTTCTAATTAACCAAACTCAAAAAGCAAGAGTTTAAGTAAAATCTGGAGCTCCAAGGAAAAAAATTCTGTTAGAGGCCAGTAACCTTAAGGTAAAGTTACCACCAAGGTATAGTACTGTACTAGCTCCAATATCTCATATCTGACACTGACAAACACTCAAGCTACAGTGCCATATCATCCTTTGCAGATGACAGTCTGAGAGAGTAACATTAATAGAGAACACAGCAAATGTCCAAATAGATGTAAACCAAATCTTCTAATGGGCCACAGAAAAACATATTTATTCAGTAAAGAGACATTCCAGCTTCTTCATTTGAAAAATAAATGAGGAAATTACAATGATTAGCTGGATAACAAGAATCTTTGAAATACTGTAATAGATGCCATGCCATCGATGACACATTAAACACTAGTACTGTACTTACTAGAGTGGCATACTGCTGAACATTAACTGTTCTATTTACAGCAGGTGAAGTTGTGGACCTAGAGAATGTATGGAGAACATTTACAGTAACATACTGGCCAAATCCATTCAATATACGTAACTTTAAATTTTTAGGAAAACGAAAATCCCTTAATTTGTATTCCCTAGAATGCCGACAGGTGAGCAGCATTTTATAGTTGATACTGTATTTTATAAAAAAAAAAATAACAGGGACTGGTTCCAAATTGGGGTCTCAGTAGTACAGTAGAGTTCATTTTCAACTAGTAATTGGGAATTCCAGGTTTGAATCCCAGGTAGAACAGAGATGTCTGGGCATGTTTCTTTTCACCCAATGCCTCTATTCACCTACCAGTAAATAGGCACCCAGGAGGTAGTCAGCTTTTTGTGGGGTTGCATCCTGGGAAGGGTCAGTAGGTCAACCTTGGGGGAACCTCCATATAGGCCCCTAAGTTGACCAAACCACACACTAGAAAGTGAAGGGACGACGATCTGAAGGGACGATTGTGAGAGTGATCTCACAATCGACTTAAAAATGCTCCAGGATGGACCGAAACGTCGTCGCCCCTTCACTTTCTAGTGTGTGGTTTGGTCAACATATTTCAGCCACGTTATTGTGACTCCTCGTCTGCATAGGCCCCTAACATGTATATACCATACATATATATATATATATATATATATATATATATATTATATAATATATATATATATATTATATATTATATATTATATATACTGTATATACATACAGGCTGCCTATAATTATCGTTAATAATTATTAATTATTAAATTATTATTAAATAATTATTGTTAATTAAAAAAACTAACAAAAAAAATGGAGTACAGTATTATGTAAACATTTTCAAAATGCAGAACAGAGGCAGTAAAGGATACAACAGCCCAGTTGGAGTTAAGAGGATGGAAGAGACAAGAGAGAACTTGTCCTCCAACTTGATCGCTAACTGTACGCAGGCAACGCCCTGTTGCTGAGCTCCAAAGGCAGATAGCACCATCCTCACCACACGATAGTAAAAGGTCATTTGTGGATGACCAGTCAAATCCTGAAAAAAATTACAGCACTGAAAAAACTAGATACCTTTGTAATTCCATTGAGGGGAAAGCAACGTAAAGTAGTTATTTTGTGTACACTACAATGACTTTGCTTATTCTTTCTAAACAGCATTTCTATGACAGTACTGTATAAAATATAGTTCCACTATACAAAAATTCACATTATAAGGAGAGTTACTAACATTTATTTATATCTTAAATCTCTGTATTTAGTTATAGGGAAGGGAGAAAGTCTTCCTCAGCCAATTAGAACTATACCACTGGAAGGGCAACATTAACCTAGTCTCAACATAGTAGGCACCAGCCCACTCATTGACAACCAGAGTCTTCTTAAAACATTCTGTTGAAGATATCTAGGAATACTACCCGGACCTGAATTGTACCTGGATGGGGTTCTGGGTGTTCTACTCCTCAAACCTGGCAACTAGAAGCAGATGGGTTGGGTGGAAGGCCATCAAGCTATTAGGAGGGGGCGAACAGGCTCTGTGCTTAAGAGGGGGGCGGGAGGGCATCTATGGTATAAGGCAAGTGCAAGCATCACCTGCAAAAGCAGCCAATGAATAGGTTCCCACATTTCCCAATTCATTTTTTAGGCCTACGATCACCAGAGGTCTACAACGTCAACAGGCTTACAATGACAATCCGTCAGTGTAGCTCAACTGTGAGCCAAGTGAGGGTCATGAGGCAGTGTAGCTCACCTGTTACTCCTGCAGTGTGATGACGAAGAGTGTGAAGCACGCAGGGCTCCCCATCAGCCACCTGACACACTGACAGAGTACCATCTAGGGAAGAGCAAGCAAGTAGACCCTGATCATTGTGAGCAAATTTCACCATTGTAACACTATCTGCATGCTGCAATAAGAAAGTAAATTGAATATTACTATCATTTAAAGGTTGGACAATAAAGCTGAAATGGATATACTGTACACACAACTAATGATAGCAGATTAAATTAATTGGATGCATTTTCTGTGACAAAACTTGCATTGTAACTATTTAGCAACTGCTCTCTAAAACAATTAGAGTTCCTTAACCTAACTTCATCTATAGGAAGCCAAAAATTCCAATATTTACTGCTAACTGAAGAATTAAAACTCTTTCCTGTGTACTTTTGGTAGTACAAGTAGCTCAGTATTATACCATCAATTATCACCAATGAATAGTACTGTAAAATGAACAAATCCACAAGGGCCGTGACGAGGATGTAGTCAAGTGTAGTGTAGTATTGTAAAAGTCATTTCTGAAAAATTTCCTGAATTTGGGTACCGAGTGAATTTAAATATTCTTTCTGACCAGCTTCACTGTTACTCCTTGAGCCATATTGTTAAAATGTCAAACTGAGTGTCCTGCAGAGTGCAGAAAGTCAAACGAGGCAGGATATGTAACAGGTCCTGCCTGCATACAACATAATCAGATTTATGAAAATTTAGGACTATGTATGTTGCAAATGTAATTAGTTTTACACAAATATTACACACATTTATACATGTAAAACTAAAATTTTGAAACGTTTCTGGTATTTTTCTTTATTATTATTAATCTAATATTTTGTCTTGCTAGGGGCAGCCAACAACCATTGCTAGAAACCGTCCAATGAATTCATACTAATAAGTACGGCAGGAATGTGTGCTTTTGTTGTTTATAGAAACAGTATTATACTGTATATACAGTATATAGTATTGTTTCTAATTATGTATATAATAAGAATATATATAACGGAAACAATTATCAATGCAGACAAACACATCACATTTCTTACACTCAGTATACTTTAATTTTCTCATATTCCCAGTTACAATTTACACTACTAAGACAACAGTCCTGTCTTACACCGACTTTATTTCTCAACAATCTGTGGCACAGTATTTTCTCCACTCAATAAGATGAAGTCATGTGGCTATAGTGGCACTGGGAGCGTTCACACAATCGCCACCACCGTTGCTCCCACTTCGATCACCACTATCATACAACCAAATTAGTCCCACAATCAGTAGCAGTCCCACAATCAGTAGTCCCACATCAGGTTTAGTAGCTTGTAGCAACAAATTTTTTAAATAAAATATCCCTCACAGAAATCCAAAAACCTACTTGATCATATATATGATGCACTCCTGAGAATGCATAATTCTCCCCAATTGAAGTGCCACCCACAATGGCTTTTGAAGCTTCAGCTCGTTGTGTAGGAACAACTGAACCAGGTGGAGGAGGACCCTGAGGTCCCTCGATGCCTTGGCTGCCCGTCTGCGACATGGCAATACTCATTGTCCGGCTCATACAACGTGGGGAGTCACCCTGTTGGGGTAAATTATATCAATACAGTAGTTGTATATTATTTTGAATTAAAATGATAAATAGGCAAAAGTATTTTAAAATTTTGAAAGGGTTATATGATACATTTGCTGTACTAATACAGTACAGTGCAGTGCACCTCAATTGCCCAGACCAATTAGTACCTCTGGATGTCTGGATAATCAGACAATCTGGAAAACAAGGATCCAGATATTGTGGGTTCCACTGTACATCAAAGAAATCACAAGCTGTTATTAACACATTAATGCTTCATACATCCATTTATATATAAAAATGGATGATTTCTTTCATACAGTACTTATATATGAAAGTAAGCTCAAATGAAAATGCTTTTATGTTTAAAAGAAATTTTCACTTACATCAAATTAGAAAATCTTATTATTTTAATAATTTCTGTATAAAAAGCACAATACCTCTACTGTGAGACGTGATGCAGAACGAAGACTTGCTGGCCTACTCTTCAGACTGAGCTGGTCCAAAGTAACACAATAACGCTGCTGCAACAATGCTAGTCGTACCCTTAAGTAATTATGTATACCAGCATTATCCTGAGAAACAAAAGCACTAGATTTTAACATTGTTGATGAGCTATAATGACTAAAGTAATGTACATCTATAAAACACTGCGAACAATGACACACTTTTTCTGGCCAGTACCTTGGTAGTCAATGTCTAGTGCTCAGACATTCGAAGAACACTATTTTCTTGTCAGGCACAAAATGACTTTTTTACCCACTGTGAACAAGGACCATTTCAGTGTCGGTTATAGTCTCTTAAGGGGATTGGGAGTGCATGGAGATAAGTCAATCACACAACCAAGGCAAATCACTTGCTATAATATACAAAAGTGCCAACTAAAGGATCAGGAAAGGCCACCTCACCCCTTGCTTCATGTCTCCAATTTTAGTCAACTATAATGTGTTGGCTTGAGAAAAATTTACTTTAAGCAAAGTAACCTTTAGGGCAGTTTTGCCCCTTTAAGGGCATAAAACGACCGTTGAAAAGAAGTCATCTAATTCCTGATATGACCATATCCTGGTAATATTAGAGGACTAGGCTTGGAAAGCTACCAAGGTAGATGCCTAGAATTGTGTATTGGTATAATAAAACACTTTTCTAACTCAGTCCCTCAGATGCTTCCTGAGCCAGAACCTACATGGTTCCACCCAGAACTTTTATCACCTGCTACACTCTTGTAGACTTTGAAGACAACCAGGGAAGACAACCTTGAAAGATAGCCAAGCAGAAAAAAGACAGTGATACATAAATGACCAAGCAATGAAATGAACCCTGAAGCATGGAAACCCCCTATAAAAGACAAAAGTCGCTATGATAAAACCAGTCAGAATTGTTTTTCAATCACCACAGAGCCTAGGTGAGCAGCGAGATGGTGATTGCTGTTCACCTAGGGGTTTCCATGAAGGTTTCTGGCTTTTTCAACCCTGTTGTAGTGATGGGTGCTGGTAATTTATGGTAATTTAAAGCAGTTGGCAGTGACTAATAGCTAGTAGAGTACCTTACATTTCTAATTATTGCTCGCAGGGTTGCTGAGGGTGTTGATTGCACTGCTATTTACTTGCTAGCCAATATTCAGTGGTGAAAATTAGAATAGCCACTGTCTTCCTTCCCCTGATTACATGACAGCACCGTGTGAAATGTCTCATCACAGTCGAATGCACAGTCTACGAGAGCTTGATGAGTGATACAAGTCCTGGGTGGACTCTATAAGCTCTGGATCAGTGGGCATTCGAGAAACCTAAGTTCAGAAAGTTCTTTCAATTAAAAATAAAAGTTTCACACACCTCCTCACGTGCACTGTCCCGCAGTAGCTGACTACGCCGTCTGATATATAGTGTTTCTGAAAAGATTTAATAATATGACATCTTGAAATGAATCCCATTCAGGTTGTTTATATTATCTATATGCTTCCCACTCACTTTTAATTTTCAAAACTAAATTTTTTTGCTTCTTATTTATACTGACTGATCATATTAAACAAATAAAATAGTGAGCTGCTGTACTTTAAGTCTCTCAACTGCAACAACTAAATACTGTATATCTAACAATTCCATTGGTCAAGACACTCAAATTCTGGTCATTTCTCCGACGAAAAAGGACCATGTTGGCAATATGCTATTAATATATCATGCTTTGGTGAAAGCCTTCAGTCACTAAAGAAATTATCAGGAGAAAGTGCTAAACCCGTATGACTACATTACACATGGAAGGGATATGCAGACAGGATACAAGCTGGGATATATGGACAGAACAGAAGCTGAGACATGAGGAATGAGTGAAGGAATGGTGCCCAACTACTTGAACAATCGTGATCAAACGCTGACTTGCAAGAAGTGAGGCCATTGCTGTACCGACCAGTCCAAGTGGATGAACACCATCAATCAGCAACTAAATGCAAATATCAAGATTTTCACTACTAATACTATACCTTTACTAAATAATAAACAATTAACACCCTTACTAAACAACAGCCATGTGTAAAAGGATACATAAAGCTTGCTTGATGCATAAAGATTCATTAAGATAAACCTTGCTCAAAGCATATATCAGCATGCTCAAGACAAAGCATCAACTTACTGAAACCCGGGGCAGCTGGAGCACGATGGTTGTTAAACTTGGCATCCACAGCCAACACTTGTTGCCACCAAGCCATCTTTTTGTAACCTGTCATGGTACCAACATTTACTTAGCATCTAGAGACATGATACTAATATTCCTTTAGCAGTTGATGAGTTCCTAGTGCTAAAACTTATTTAAAATGCAATGGTACCAAATCAATTTAACACAATGATGGCAACACCGATATCTGACCCAATACTCCTTATTTGTATATACAAAAATCATATCTATGAGACCTGGAATGATCACAAGAGAATATCACTGCAGTAATACTGAAACAATGCCACTTCACTTGTCTGTAACCCTAAAGTGCAACACTGATCTCCAGAGCTTAAGGCTCTAAATACAGAAGATACTGTATTAGAAGTTATATTGTTTAAGGATAAGGAAATCCCTTCAGCTTAATGCACCCCTTGGACTGTTCAGAACAGTTATGGACTCATTTCTAGCAGGTCAGCATTTCAACCCCAACCCAACCTAGTCTAACCCAACCTAGTCCAACACAGCCTAACCTAACCATCACCATTCCAACCTAAGCTAACATAGCTTAATCTAACAACATACACAGTTTGACAATTATAAAATAAGCCTTGTCAAAATGCCTGTGTATGATTTGACCATAGCCCATCTCAAGTCATGCAAGTGAGTGTTACTGTACCTCTACGTCTGGGCCGGGTGGTTATGCGCATTAGTGGCATATATTTAATATTAACTCAAATAACTATAGCCAGGAAGAAGCAGGTGAGCCACCTCCATCGAACCTCTTGAGCCACGCCAACAACAGGTTCCGGCCCGGGGGAAGTGTCTTGCGCAACTTGCTAAGGGACATCAACAAGTTCCTCTTGATGAGGTGTTACAGTCATCAACTTCTCTCTCACGTCCAGTGTTGCCTTTATGTTGTACGCCTCGAGTCCCTCACATCTGGAGAGTACTCGAGTTGTTGTTATTGTTGGTTGAGGGGCGACGATGATTGAACTGGAGTCAATGACAAAAACACTCTCAAGTTGTTTAGTTTTCAATGGTAAACATTGGATGCGTTCGCAGATTGACTCTTGATTCTGGCCGTTCGTGTCTGGCTCGGATTATCTCTTGATACTGATGACTAATGGATGCTGGACTAATATTTAGCTATAAAGAATACAAATTATTAATAATTTATTTTTAAAATATATAGTATGAATGCATTGTTAGCTTTGTATTTATCTATTTAGGTTAAGCATGCCATTACCTATGCGCTTGTACATGCAGCGGACTGTCAAAGGTCACCACAATATTCCTTTTTTTTCAGTTACAATTTGAACTGAAGGACTGTAATATAATATTACAAGCGGGTGAAATGGCGTCTCCTGTTTTCTGTCCAACATTAAACTTGTTGAACTTGAAACTGTTGGTGTTTGTTTGTGACCTCCCACTGAGGAGAGGGATTGAACCAGGTCTGAACCTGTGGGCCTCATTAGGCTGTTAATGACTCACAAACGCCTTGTTGTTGTTGTTATAGATTCAGCTACTCGGAACAATTTGCAAGTAGCACGGGCTATGGTGAGCCCGTAACTTACCTGGCACAGGAGCTGGGCAAGAAGCACGGGCTATGGTGAGCCCGTAACTTACCTGGCACAGGAGCGGTGCGGTGTGAAGGCCTTGTGTACTCACCTAATTGTGCTTGATGGCGTGCATGTGTACTATCCCAGGCGGTTAGTAACACAAGACCACTGAGGACTCACATGAATGAAACGTTTCATTCATTACTAATTGTTCAAATTTATTTATTTATTTATACAAGAAGGTACATTGGGTTTATGAGAGTACATAGCATTGATGTTTTTACATCTGGTAAAGCCACTAACACGCAGGTAATTTCTAGCAAAATTGATAAATGTTAACAGGTACATTATAAGAAAGTTTGACGAAGATTGGTAGGTACATTATAGTAAAATTTGAGTTTTATCAACAGGTACATTGTAGCATAATTTGAGGATTATTTCTAGGTATAATGCTATAGTTTGACAGCTTTTCAAATCGTTTGGGAGTGAGTTCCATAGACTAGGTCCCTTTATTTACATAGAGAGTTTACACAGATTTAGTTTGACTCTGGGGATATGGAGAGAGATGTCTTTCTGGTGTGGTGATTATGGGTTCTATTACATCTGTCAAGGAAGAGTTTCAGATCAGGATTTGCATTTAAGAAGGTTTTGTATATGTAAATGGCACAAGAGAATGTGTGGAGTGAGTTTTTGTTTAGCATGTTTAGGGATTTAAACAGGGGAGGCCGAGTGTTGTCTGAAAACAGAGCTTGTTATTGGTCTGATAGCAGATTTTTGCTGGGTGATGATAAGAACAAAAGAATAAAGATAACTGCATAAGGCCTATTGGCCCATACGAGGCAACCACCCAATCTCACTCATATAGATGTCCAACCCACGTTTGAAACAATCTAGGGACCCCACCTCCACCACGCCGCGTGGCAACAGGTTCCACAAATCAACAACCCTGTTACCAAACCAGTATTTTCCCAGATCTTTCCGAAATCTAAACTTATCCAGTTTATACCCATTGTTTCGTGTTCTGTCCCGTGTTGATACTTTTAATTTAATTCAGTGTCAGCTGCCTTTTAATCATCAATTTTAATTTTGTTGGTCAAATTTCAAGGATCCTACTGTGAATATTATCTTAGTTTTACTCCTTATTTAAGTACAGTATAAAGACATGGGATCTTCCTTTATATTTTTAGCAATTTTTCCGAGTAGCTGCATTTAATGCCTTTTGTACATCAAGATCAGAACCACACATTGTATAATTGTGATTTAGAGAATTTAGAGTAAACAATTTCAACCAAGTGAATTATCAACTTCATATTCAGTTACAGTAATAAATGCAGTAAATCTATACTGATAAGTTGTTAATATAGATTCTGTACTCTTTATCTTTTCATATTTTTATAAGTTTAAAGAAAAACCCCCTTAAAATGATAAATAACAAGACCTATTTGAGAGGTGGTCATGCTACTCATGTGTGGTAAGAGGCCAGCAGCAGCCTGATGTTACCAATGGTGCCCAAGTGGTTGGACACCATTCCCTTGCTCTATCCTCCGATTCCCTTCTGGTGTTATCTAGTCAAACTGGCTTAGCTTTTCGCCTGACAATTACCATCTTACTGTAATAGTAGTGTCTGGAGATGAGGAAATGGGTGGAGACTGTGCACATGAGAAGAGGTACAAGGTAGAAAGGAACACATGCGCAAAGGGTTGATAAGGGTCACTCCTGGCACCAAACCATGGCGGCGCAATAGACAAAATGTTCACAGCATGCATATGTGATATTTATGAGGCCCAGGTGCCATAGTTGATGCTTCACCTCAGACTGGAATCTTATCCTCTTGCTTAAGGTGCAAGATGGCCTGCTCCATTTAAAAGTGAGCACAGGACAATTTTTAAACAAGGTGGCTAAAACTACAATTAACACAGAAAGGGTTGGGTCGTACAAGTGGACTCAAATTGGCTGGGCTTGCCACATATAGGGAAGTGACTACAGCTGAGTGACTAGTAGTCTAAGGTTAAAATTCTTAATACCTTAGTAACTTAGTTTCGTTTCTATTATAAAATATCTAATGAGCCTCTACTCCTTTCTTTATTCCCTCACATTCCCATCACTGAAAATAAGTTCACCATAAATATAATTGCCACTTGACCCTTAAACCCCTCATTTATTCAGGGTAGAAAAGTCTCATAAGGTATCCTTCCATTATATTTCCACAATGAACTTCCCTTATACAATCATATTGTTTTACCTTCGTGAAAATGAGTCACTCATTCCATAAACAAAATATTTTATTGAAAAACCAGCACTGTATAGATACTACTTGGCTAGCGACTTTAAAACCTAAGGCAAGAATTAAATAAAAACAATAAAACATTATTTGTAGAGATGACAGTTTATAATTTGGCTCAATAAACAATGCAATAAATGATGAATATTTACCAATGCAGCTATGTAAAGTAATATTCAACGTGTCCAAAATTTCATGTCACAGACAATATGCAGAGCTTTTAAGCTTTGAAACATGGCTGACTGAGAGGTAGCATGCAACTGCACTTCCACGAACCTGACAACACTTTTCATCACGCTAATGCATTTTGACACACAAGTACTGTACTGTATATAAAACCGTCACGGACAAAGTCACCATGAGCCCAGAAGAGGCAATCCAAAATGGAAAATTCCCAGTAAAATGAGATATATGAAAGGACATTTTGTTTTGTAATAAAACCATATAATTTACTACCACAGGAATGTCAGGACTGTAGTTAAAAAAATCAAAGTTGTTCATCTTCTGATGAAAGAGTTAGATGATACTGCTCTGTCTCGTCGATTGAATCTTCAGTGGAATCTAGAGGGTAAAACTCGGGAGCATCTGCTGAAAGGGACAGTTGGTCCATTTGGTATACAGCAGCTTCCAGATCTGTGGTGGGCTGAGTTAATCCTGAGATACTCGAGGAATGAACTTCATTTGGTCCACTGTTTACTGGAGGCGACACAGAGGAATGTTGATTTGACACATGATGGTGATGACCAGGCTGATGATGTGAATGCATGGTGTGTGCTATAGTGCTGTGATCATTAGGTATGCTTAAATTATGTGCGAGATGGTGTGGTATGTGAAGTTGGTGATGGTAAAAATGATGATGAGGCTGTGGAAGATGGTGATAATGGTGATGAGAATCTGTATTTAAGGAATGTAAATGAGTTGGTTCAGTAGTATCAGGAGAGCCACTGCTGCTGCTTGCTGCACTTGGGGTATGTGGAGTCTGAGGGGTGTTACTTGGAGCAGTGGGTGTGCGTGGGCAGAGATCATTGTTGTTTGCTGTAGAGTCTATATTATCTCCTAAATCACTAGGTATAGTAGCATCTCTCTGATTTGGTATATGTATAGCATGTGCAGCTGATTGAAGGGCTGACAATTCTGCCTCTAACTGGCTTGGAAGTTTAATGCCTGCAACACCCTTTTTAGGAATGGAGCTGAGATCTCTCTTTATACGACGCCGTCTACTAGGATCATTGCGCCTCAGTTGCACCATTCGATCAAAGTCAATGATGTAAAGAAATCCTGCGACTAAAACTTCACAAGCTCGCTGACCAGAACCATAGGCAGCCTCTAACTCGTAACTTGTACGTTCATCATACTGCCACCAGCCTGCAAAGTAAACGACAAGTTACAAATAAAGTTTCCTCAGCACAACATAATATACTATGTACAAAGTCCATTTTGTCATACTGTATTCCTATATGTTTGTGACAGAAGCCAAAATTTAGCATACAAGAGATGAATTGTCTTTTGACTTCATATTTTAATTAATCTTGAAATTTGCCGATGTACAGTGAAACACTTTGTTATATACTGGTGTGTACTTTATGAGTCTCATTGTGAGCAAATTTATGCTGACCCTCCCAATGGTATAGTGACAATTTGGCTTTACAGTTTGTTCTACAGTGGTTCTTGTCTAGTCTGAAGGGTTTCTTTAGCACCCATTGCCTTATTTAAGTAGTCTTGGAAATTACCCCTGCTTCTGGTTCTCGGGAGTTCAGTCCACTTGTGGTTTGCTTTCTGGGTACTTTGTCCATGCATGTGGATGGTCTTTCCCTCCCATAGGATATTGGGAAGAACAAATGGAATATGTAAATATGATCATCCCAGAAAGTGCAGAAACCTTCTTAGTACAATACAGTACAGGTAAATGTACCAAAAGCTGTGATTTCTTTCACCCAGAACTGTGCAAGAACACTTTAAATAAGAATGAACGTTTCAACACAATGTCCAACTTTTCCAAGGCGAATAAAACCAACAGACTGCTTCGATGAAAGAAGCCACAATACTATTTACCAGGATGATTTTTTTAGCAAGAGGAGGAGAAGAATGGCTAAAAATGTCCAGACTCTACCACCAAATCGGTCAAATGCTAGAGAGGACACAAACACAGTGGCCTCCCTACCAGAGCCTCAGATATTAACACCAAGTACAGCATCCAGCCTCAGATATTAACACCAAGTAAAGCATCCAGCACTTCCACAAACATGATATTTTAATTTGCCAACATTCAGGGGTATAAAAACACACAAATCTAACAAAGTTCACTTTATAGCTGGGCTCCTACACGAGGCAAATGCAGTGTTTGCAACACTAACGAAAATCCACACAAAGGACTACCATGATGGTAAAATATGGATTTTGGAGTACTGTACAATCTTTTCAGATGTGACAGGAAACAGGTTACAGGGTGGGGGTCAGCCTGTACATCAAAAAGACACTCATCTGTACTGAGCTGCTAAATGCCACAAACGATATGGTGTAAGTGCTGATAATCAAACTAGAGATCCTAAATGTAGTTATTGTCCTTGTATATAAGTCACAGGAGGCAAATCCTCAGCAGTTTAAAGACAACTAATGAAAATAGAACACTGCTTAGAAAATCTCACAAATCCAGCCCCAAAATCATCCTGCTTGGGGACTTCAATCTACAGCACCTGAAATGGAAGACCCTAGCTAATACAGTTATACAGTATCCAAGAGAATACCGAAAAGACCCTAAACGAACAGTCACATGCAAATGACCTGCTACGGATGTGCAACAGATTTGTCTTAAACCAGCAAATAGTAGAACTAGAAAGGAGAACACGCTGGACCTCATTTTCACTAATACAGTAATGATTAATTGATCAGGAACATAATGATGGACAAATACCGGTTACTCAGATCACAAATTAATTGAAGCTCTGACAAGCATGGGGAATAGACTTGCAAAACCAGTCCAGAATCCCAGTGGAGGAGAATTCAGCAAATTCAATTTCAATAATAAATAGATAAACTGGGATTTTTCATGGATGTGATTACCAACACCAAATCATATATCAGATGTCACCCTATTCCCACTGGGTTTTGAAGAAGCCATAGCCAGTATGCCTATGCACTCTGCACCAGGCCCTGATCCTTGGAACTCTATATTCATCAAGAACTGTAAAAAACAACTAGCACTTCACATTCTTTGGAGACAGAGCCTAGATACTGGCATTATCCCTGACATACTAAAAACAGCAGAGATAGCACCACTCCACAAAGGAAGAAATATGGCAGAGACAAAAAAACACAGACCAACAGCACTAACATCACACATCATAAAAATCTTTGAGTGCTAAGAAGAAAGGTCACAAAATACTTGGAATCACAGAATTTCCATAACCCTGGACAACATAGTTTCAGAACAGGGCATTCTTGCCTATCACAGCTGCTGAACCACTATGACATGGCCTTAGAACTGTGCTTGCTCCAGTACTTTTTCTCATTCTCATATCAATCAGACACAATCTACAGTACTGTATCATCCTTTGCAGATGACACTAGGATTTTTATGCGAGCAGACAACATACAGGATACGGCAAACCTCCAATCAGATGTAAATCAGGTCTTTCTGTGATCTTCAGAAAATAATATGGTGATTAACGAAGGTAAGTTCCAGCTCCTGCACTAGGAAAAAATGAAAATATAAAAATGGAAACCCACCTACAAAACGCAATCAAATCATAACAGAATGAAAAGGCAACGTAAAGGATTTGGGTGTACTCATGTCGGAAGACCTTACCTTTAAAGAACACAATAAAGTAGCCATCATATCTGCAAGAAAAATGACAGGTTGGATAACAAGAACCTTTCACACTAGAGATGCTATACCAAACGATGATACTTTTCAAAATGCTAGTGCTCTCTTGAGTGAAATACTGTTGCACAATGACAGCCCTTTCCAAGCATGAGAAATTGCTATCCTGGAGAGCGTGCAGAGATCCTTTACTGCTAGAATCGCAGTAAAACATCTAAACTATTGGGACCAACTAAAATGCCAAATCTGAATCTCGAGCGCAGGCGGGAGAGATACATAATAATTCACACGTGAAAAATAATAGAGGGGCTGGTCCCAAACCTGCACACCAAAATAACACCACACGAGATCAGAAGGCATGGCAGGATGTACAGCATATCCCTGTTGAAAAGCAGAGGTGCAATAGGTACTCAGAAATATCAACATCAAAGGCCCGAGACTGTTCAACATGCTTCCACTACAAATAAGGGGCATAACTGGCCGACCCCTCAGTGTGTTCAAGAGAACTTGATAAGCATCTCCAAAGGATACCTGATCAACTAGGCTGTGACTCATACATCAGGCTGTGAGCAGCTTTGTCCAACAGCCTGATTGGCCAGTCCAGCAATGAGGAGGCCTGGTCGAGGATGGGGCCCACGAGGACGCTAAGCCCCAAAATCATCTCGAGGTAACCTTAGGGGGTAGGTAACCTCTCATTTATCCTAGCTGGCATTTTTTGTGCACCCTTTCAAATTGGCTCATCCTCATGTAATGTTGAGTGTCTCAACTTTATTTGCAGCTTTCCATATAGTGAAGACTTTTTTTTTGATCAAGGTGTTCATATTTTAGCCAGCCAATTCCTTACACACCTTCCTCAACCTTTGCAATTCCTCGCTTTAAGGTAGTCTGGCTACAGCAGGACGCCTTCAGTTTCCCTGCAACTGATCTTTTCTTCTGGCTTTTGCTTCCTACTTGTCACCCAAGAAATTTTGTTTGTTCCTTATCTTTCATATGTTACCAGAGAAAGACAGCTATGAAATGGGACACATGGTGTGTAAAGAAACTTCCCTTTCCGAGTGGTCCCTTGACAGCTTTCCATTCCTGCCCTTGGAATTCCTTCTTCCTGAAGTTCACTGGGGTGGGCTGGGCTCGTAGTAAGGTGTCGTCCTCTGACTAAACACCTGATAGTGTGTAGTCAGGTAGTGGGTGCTCAGCTTGCTTCAGTGTTTGGCAACTTATAATTGACTAACCTAAAAGGAAATTTTATAATTTTGAAGTGTTTCTGCTTGTCATAGCATGCAGTTTTTCTCTGCTGTAATTTATCCCTGACCTCCACTTGCTTCCTGCCCAGATAAAGGAGATAAATTTGGAACAAGTAAATGTCCTGGTGGATAGAATGATCCAATGCCTGGTGTGATCTTGATGTCCTTACAGTAGAGAGATACAAGTTTGTGAAGTTACTATGGAGAGAGTTCAGAGAGGAACATTTCATTACACTCGGCACATTTTTACACTTGTAAAATAAGCTAAAAAGCATCAGCTGCTATGTTTATCCTTTGTTTATGAGCTTATTTTATTTTAGGATCTTTACCATAGGTCATAAAATTAAAAACTAGAGAAAAGGGGCAACAGTGAATTTGCAAGGTACTGTATTACTAAAGAATTTTAAAGATATAAATCATAATTCATTATATAAAATTTCCATCTACTGGGTGTCACCTACATGTATTATTAAAACCATTACAGTACAAAATTGTGGCAAGGTGTCATGTAGCTGAAGTTCCACAGAAAGCATCCAATTATCCATAGTTTACTCAACAATAACAGACTACACTACAGCTGGATGGACACAGGTGAAATTACTCTTCCATGCTTAATGACTCAAGCATATCAAAAAGTATTCTCAAGTCCTGTATATTCCTGTAGCTACCTCTATGCCTAAACTTTAGGCAAAAGAGTTTCTAAAGAGAATTTTAAATAAAAACAATAAATTCCCCATGTGTGGTGTTGGTGACTAGTGTCCAGGAGGATGGCAGCAACACCTTATACCATACCTTGAGGATACCTTGAGGTGCTTCCAGGGCTTATCGTCCCCGCGGCCCGGTCATCGACCAGGCCTCCTGGTTGCTGGACTGATCAACCAGGCTGTTGGACGCGGCTGCTCGCAGCCTGACGTATGAGTCACAGCCTGGTTGATCAGGTATCCTTTGGAGGTGCTTATCCAGTTCTCTCTTGAACACTGTGAGGGGTTTGCCAGTTATGTCTCTTATGTGTAGTGGAAGCGTGTTGAACAGTCTCGGGCCTCTGATGTTGATAGAGTTCTCTCTCAGAGTACCAGTTGCACCTCTGCTTTTCAACGGGGGTATTCTGCACATCCTGCCATGTCTTCTGGTCTCATGTGATGTTAATGTTACCATTCAGACAATAACACCCCCACACTCCTTATACCATTCAGATAATAACACCCCCACACTCCTCACGTTTGGTTTCAATTACTAATTATGTTGCATTGTATTTCATTATGCAAACACTTAAATATTCATCAGTTAATTCATTACAAATTATGTACATCTTGCACAGAGCAATATACAGATTGAGAGCTTGTGGATCACACACAGTGTATCTCAGGGTAAAGATACAGTACTGCAGAAAGTCTTGATTTATGAGAGGCAGCACATGTTTATATTCAACCACATTCACTCGTATATACTTTCCATCTAACCCCCATTTGGAATAATTCAATATTCCCATATCTATTATGTTATTTGGTAATCTGTTCCATAAATCAACAAACCTTGTTACACAAAATATTTATTCCAAGCAGACCAGGATATTGCCAGAAGAATCCATCAATTGAACGAGATACCGTACCCCCAGCTGATGTGCACATATAACTTGGGGTGGTAACCCATCTCATAGGAAGCTATGAGTAGCTTTATCATCACTGGTAAAAGCAATTAGGTGTAGGAATTAAGCTAAAAACAGTTTTGTTTTAAGATGTTTATATGATATCTTCTATGATAAATGAGTGATTCACATGCGTCATCTGCAGCTAAGAAAAATAAATTACAGTACATTACACAAAATTTCACGACTGGTAGCAAAACTTGTATCAGATTAAGAAAGAATTCAAAAGATTAACTTTCTCTCCGCACAAATAAATTGCTCTGCCTATTTATAATTTGATATTAACCTTTGATAAATTTAAATTCACAAAGATACTTTGTAGAAGTAGAATACAGGCTGTTTAAGTACTACATCCAAGCATTTTATTTTCAGTGTG
Source organism: Procambarus virginalis (assembly GCA_020271785.1). NCBI lineage: Eukaryota > Metazoa > Arthropoda > Malacostraca > Decapoda > Cambaridae > Procambarus > Procambarus virginalis. The sequence continues at coordinate 51,881,616 of WNGS01001312.1, forward strand.
AAATATTAATATAATTTCCATTAAAAACATAACAAATCAAGTGTCACTAGCACAGTCTAAAATAAAGAACTAAACTTCCAAGGACCCGCTTACTGCAAGAATAATCTACATGTAAATTGTAGATAGATAGAAGTCTATCTTCTATTTAATGTAGGCACATTAATCTTTAAAAATGTAATTTGTAAATCACCTAAGAACAATTAGGATTGAGAATCTAGGATATTTCTGGACAAGGCACTTTTTTTTTAAAACACTTATTCTATCCCTTATAAGGGAACATGTAAGGAATCCATAATTTGATAAATCTAGTTAAAATTTAAGTCAAAGTTAAAACAACCTTATTTACCTAAGGAATCTAAACATTTAATACATAATATATTCCCAAAGTCAAGATAAATTCTTTATGGAAAAGTTAACATTTTAGACCAAAAACTTGAATAGTGTACTCCTGACATATCAAGGGCACCACATAATATTTCAATACATTATACAGCACATGCATTTCCCAATAATCTGTACCAAAACAAGAGCTATTCAACATTTACAACCAAGAACTGAAGGATAATTACTGACCATCAGTATCCTAAGTTAAGCTTAAGCTGTTAAATTTGTACTTCTTTCCTAATCAGTAACAAATATTCTAATTATGTATGTATGTATCTGTATGTTTTAGTGTTTTGTGTACATAAGCATTTTGTGTGTATAAGTAGTTACAGGATGAGAGCTACGCTCGTGGTGTCCTGTCTTCCCAGCACTGATTAGCAAAGTGTGTGCACATGCACAGGTGTGTATGTGTGTGTGTATACACGCAGTGTGTGTATATGCTTGTATTTTTTACTATGTGTCTGCAAATCAAGCTATTAGCTCTTGGACCCCGCCTTTCTAACCAACCTATTTTCCTCTATTATATCTACTACATATATTTATCTCTAACACATGTGCATGTGTCTGTATGCATGTGTGTATGTGTGTGTGTGTATGTACATATGTATGCATGTAGTAAACTATCACGAGAAAAACCTATAAAATGCACGGCGAGAGTTACACACACTATGTTTGTTGACTTGAAAATCTATTTAAATCCATGGATTGGGAAACACTAAAGCAATTATTCATGACATTCATGAGACAAACTGAAATATGCAGCAGTTACATGATGTCCATGTAAAAAAAGACAAAATATAATAGGTGCAAAGACATGCTACCAAATTGCTTCCAGGCTTAAACAAAATTCTATGATAAAGACTCAAGGTACTAAAAAATTCCAAAACTAGTAGATAGATCCAACTAAGGCAACATGATGACCACATACAAAATCCTGACAAGAATCATCAAAGGAAGCATCTAGAAAACCTGCTTCTTCTAGAACAAGAGGCCAGAGACTCAAGGCAAGAAAATAAATGTGCCAATATTTTTTTTTTTTTTACAAAATGAATTGTTGATGGTTATAACAATTTGAGCTCAATGAAGGATGGGAAAACTATAAGCAGTTTCAAAGATTCATGTGACGAAGACTTTACTGAAGACAGGACACAGTGTGCACAGCTCTCTCATCCTGTAACTACACATGGGTAATTACATATGCATGCATGTGTGCGTGTGCGTGTTTGTGTGTGTGCACGTGTGTGTGTGTGTGTGTGTGTGTGTGTGTGTGTGTGTGTGTGTGTGTGTGTGTGTGTGTGTGTGTGCACGTGTGTGTGTGTGTGTGTGTGTATGTGCACGTGTGTGTGTGTATGTGCACGTGTGTGTGTGTATGTGCACGTGTGAGTGCATGCATGGGCATGTATGCACACATTTGCTAGTACAGTATTACCTAATAACCAAGTTGTTTTTGGAGTTTCCCTTATAACTGTAACAAACAAGGAGTTTAATGAAATGAACAAATTACACTGGCAACAATAATTAATTCAGGCCTGGTTTTATCCATTTAGGCCTTGTTTTAGAATAATAGGCATAATTATGTAGGTCAGGTTGCTAAGACAGTTATGACTGAAATTTTAACAAATCAATATCCTGTTCAGTACATTAATATTAAAATATCTATTAGAATTAATATATTAACAATATCAGCTTGTTAGGCATCTCTGGCTATTAGGTATACCAATATATACATTATATATATAAATATAATATATATATATATTTTATATACATACACACACACACATACTGTATATACCATATTTAAAATACTGTATAGTACTGAATAGCATTTTTATTATATAATTTAACATGCAGCAAATTATTTTCTAGATAGTTTCCTCTTGCGTCCCCTGCGTTGTCCTGCACTCTTGCCCCTTAATGTCTTGGAAGAGAGACCAGCAGTGCCCTTGGCCACTGAGGAAACTATATCACGCTTGATATGCCTGCGTAGCCCCGGGCAACTACTACGGGCCTGTTTCATGTTGATAAAGTCAATATTATAGTTGTAACCAGCTATAAGCAGCATGATCGACGACTCTCCTTTTGTGTAAGCTTCCTCAAGATCAGTATTTGTGCGTTCATCATACCGCCACCATCCTGTGGGACAGTCACGCACTTTCAGTACACTAATTTGGTCTCGACCCATAACACTTTTTTCAAAATGAATTACACCACTAATCTATATTTGACATTTTTCAAACCATCATCTGTTTTTTTAATTAAACAAAAGGAGTCCATCAAGGTTTCTGTTTGCCTTCATTTTAAAAGTAGGACAATACAGGGTCTGCAAAGATAAGTAATCAACTACCTGGTGATAATGTTAGAAAGTAGCCATAATGCTCATCACAGAAATAAGAAAACAAATACACAGAAGTGGTGCGAAAATGCATTATGTCAATGTAAAGAGCTGTAGACAGGTTACTTTTACTTACACACACACACACATGCACCAGTAATGTTCATCAGCTACATAAATGATTTACCATAAGGAATACAGAGGAATATGTTTGCTGATGATGCCAAGATCCCAAGGAATACAAGAAATTTTGACGATTGTCATGGCCTTCAAGAAAACCTCGACAAAAGCGTATGGAGCAACACTTGGCAAATGGAATTTAATATGAATAAATGTCATGTTATGGAATGTGGAATAGGAGAAAATAGACCACACGACCTACAAGTTATGTCAAAATGCTTTTAAGATTTCTGATAAGGAACAAGATCTAGGAGTGGTCCTATACAGAAAATTCTTGCCTGAGGACCACATAAGGAACACTACACAGAGCCCATGTTATGCTTTCCAATTTCTGAATTGTATTTAAATATATCAATGGTAAAATACCAATTGAACTGTTCACAAACCTTTGTGAGACCAAAGTTGGAATGTGCAGCAGTTGTATGGTACCGTATCTTAAGCTCATCAACAAAATGGTGTATAGACATGCAACTAAATGTCTTTTAAAACAAAGACAAGAGCTACTAGGAGAGGCTAGAGACCTCTCCTTGTAGAATTTGGAATAGGCAAAATATGCAAAAGCCAGAAGATAGAAAAGCTGTGATATGATCTTTGCGTACAAAATAGTAACGGAACTGACAAAATTGACAAGGAATTGTCAAGATCTGGAACCCAAGCAACAAGAGGTCATATATTTAAGCCCACTAAACAATACTGCCGAATATTAAAAAATTAACTTTAGCAGAGTGGTAGACAGTTGGAGCAAGAGAGATGCCAAAGCCAAAACCGTCAGTAGTTTCAAAGCGTTCTGCTTTGCTTTACCAGTAGAGAGTGCTGGGAAGACAAAACATCATGAGGACAAACATACACATTGCATGACCAGGTGGTTTGTGAGACAAGTTACATACAATGCATGACCAAGTAGTGTGTGCAAAAAGAACACAATGTTCGAGGATTAAATATCATAAATGGACAAAAATAACAAGCATGCATCAGCTATATTCCTATGCCACAAACAGGCAATCGATCTGTCTGTCACAAACAGGTAATCAATCGGTGCGCCACAAACAGGTAATCAATTGGTCCGCCACAAACAGATAATCTGTCCATCACAAACAGGTAATCAATTGGTCTGCCACAAAACAAGTAATCAATCGGTCCACCACAAACAGGTAATCAATCAGTCTGCTACAAACATGTAATCCAATCAATCTCTCTTGCATCTCATAGTGATGAACTCTTTTGTTTGTTGAAAAACAACAAAAATTTGAAAAATATACATGGATAAAAACAGTCACACGAGGGCTTGAACTAACAGAAAGAACAATCCAACAAGTGTCTGCTCATCTTCAATTACAGCAAATGGAGAATGACGAAGATCAGTGCTAGGGACTGGAAGAGGATTTGTATTAAACATCACATCAAACTTGCCTCTTGAAGCTTGCAACAGGATATTATCAATTACATATGCAGAGAGCTTTCCAGCATCCAATATACAACATACATATGTCAGTAATTTCAAAGTGTTATATGACAAAGCATGCTGGGGAGACGGAACACCACGAGCATAGCTCTCATCCTGTAACTACACTTAGGTAATTATACATCAAACCTAGACCAAGTGGCATCGATGGGAACTCAGAGCTTAGCAAGTTATTACTTTGGCCTGGGTTCTTATTATGGCCGGGAAAGATTGACTGCGTGCCAATCCTTAACTGTAGTCTCTGTTCACCCAGCAGTGAATGGGTATCTGGTTGTTAAATGATTTGGCGGGTCATATTCGGGGAAAATTAGGATCAAGGACCTGCCCAAAACACTGTGTGCCAGTAGCTTTACAAGAATGTAAGAACTCTTGTATATACCCTGTATAAATAAAATAAATAGGTAAATCATCAGGATAGCCCCAGAGTTGAGTATTAATTACAAAGAAAGGCTAAAGGATTGAATCTCGTGTAACTGCAAGAGAAAAAACAGAAGACATGATCACACACAAACAAGGACAAGCTACAAGAAAAAGGTGGAGCAGAAACCCTTTGGACACAGGTGGAAATGTGCTGAAATGAGTCACAGAAAAACATACATTCTTTTTGTAACCCAGAAAGAGGGACCCAGCATCTTCTCTACATGACTGTCATGCCCCCCCCCCCAATATACCACATCAGCCCTCGTCAGCATGAGAACCCCATTGTCACCACCCAGGCATAAATGTGCATAAATGCTTGTGCAATTACAAAATTATCACAGTTGATCAGAAAGCCCCTTCCAGCAAAAGGCTATACAGATAAATTTCAATCGGTATCGAGCTAATAAATATTCTTTTAAATCTATATACTGTAGCTGAAACAACTTCGTATCCAGCTTTGCTACAAACCATTTAATAACATCCACATTATGGTCACTTTAATGTGACAAAGAGCATACAAACTCAATATTTGAAATGTATCAAGTAAAAATAGATATACTTTTACATACACAGTAAAAAAATACAGTACTGTATACACAATTATGGGTACAAGAAAAATATGGTGGCTTACCATTTCGTCCTTCATAAAACCACTGATATCCTCCTGGGAGAACTTCTTCCTTCTCAACCTCTATGGAGGAGAGAAGAGTCGGGTGGTCAAGAAAGTCTGCTGGTATCTCTTGCCGACACATGGCGCATCTCTTGCTTTGGTTGGCTACACCCTATTGAAGTCCAGGGAAATTTATTCATTAATAACTATTGTGTTCACACAATATATGAAATTAAGTGTGTCACATATAATTTAAATCAATTTAAAATACATAAGAACAGATGTGGCCAGGCTGCATGAAGACTGTCAGTGCCAGCCCTTATGAATAAATGGGAGACATTCATGTTATAAACAAAAACAAATGGGTCTACTTTGAAACCCATCATACAGTATACCCAATTTTAATTTTGGGCAAGGTTTACCATTAGACTGCTGGATATTGGCCTATGACACCTTTAATATTGGTTTAATTCAGCTAAAAAAAAATGCCACAAACTTTTGACTCAAGTTGTTAAGGATACAAGAAAGCTAACAAGCATTTTAATTTTGTAATTGTATTAGTGGTTTCCATTTGAAAGGAGTGTTTATTCAATGGAGGTCAGAGTCCAGTCAAGTGGATGTGCCACAAATGTTATTTTCTGTGGATATCAGATCATATATCCTTAAAATATATTTAATAAATTTTTGCAGAACTTTGTAGAAAAGCTGAACAAAAATAAAGCTTTGAATATGGGTACTTAAACAAGCCTACCTTTAAACAGATACTGTAGTACAGCTGATTTTCATTTTAAGAGTAAACATATTTATACTGTTTATGCTCACTAATTAATATCATATGTGGATGACCCCAATCAAAATCACATGAAGATCTGATTTGGAGAAATTTCTTTCAAGACTTAGTCGGAAAATTAAAAAATAATTTTTTTTGTACCACAACATATTTCATATTTACACATACAACAAACTAATTTGCATGGTTAGTGAGGACCTCCAAAGAATAAATAAATTAGAATAACAATAAAAAATTTCAACTTACCCTGTAGAGTTAACATCTGCTTGATCAATGAAGAACCTTTACTTAACCTATTCTATTCATTTACCTAACCTATCCCTAAATGATTGTTCTATGGCAGCTTTCACTGCCATTTGTTGACATTTTGCTGGGTAAAGGTCTTTAGCTTGCTGATCATATCAATAAGGAATATTTTAGCTTGCGTCCCTTTTTCCATTGGCATCTTTTATCACCAGGTCATTAATTGACTGCATAACTTGCATCCTCTAACAGCTTCATGTTGATTGCTATCATCATACATGGTCTTAGTAAAAAAATTAATACCTTGTAGTTAGAAAACATGCTAGGAAAAAATTATTTCAGTAACAAAGGTACTATTATAGTATGTAGAATCATGGGGAACACATAGGAGAGAAGGTTCACGAGGTCAGGCCTTGTCCACTCAGTAGGCCTCTAGATGCTAATGTAGGGGATATTTTTCTCAGGGAAATACACCGAACAGCCTATACATTCAGTTCATAACAATTATTATTTGTAAATATATTAGATATTATATTTCTATACAGTATTTTATGTTACTAATGTACTTTTATTTAATTTGTGATGCAGTATGAACAAGGGTTATCACATACTAGTCAGTAACCTGAATGCATAACCCAGTACATACAGGTGTACATTAATTTGGAATTCTGAGTTAAGTAATAAAAACTTATCTCTACTTTGGCCAGAGTACCCAAATGTCAAGGTTACCGAGGTCTGAATTAGCAAGTTCTTACAGAACAGTATTTTTAATTAATCAAATTCTTGGTTTTGGAACAAATTAAATTTTTGCCTATAAGATCCTTAATTAACAAAAACATGATCAGAATTAACCCATGAAGGAGGATGAACAAACTCCTGCATAAGGGTGATAATTGTATATAAATACAGGGTATTAAAAAACTCTCAGTTGACCTACTTTGACACATAAGAAGCAAAAAATGTGAGAGCATGGGAGGCGAACTGGGTGAACACACTTTTGCAAACACACTGCGCACTCAAGTTCCTCCTCCTCCTCAATATCTTCCTTTTTCTGCTGCTGCTGCTGCTGCTGTTGCTGGAGCACTCCAGCATCACCTGAAAAAGACAAATACACAATAAAACCTAAGAAAATGGTACAGTACAGTATACTTGACATCTCTGATGCATGGACAAATTTTACTGTAAAAAAACTACACACAATCCCATAGGACCCTCCATCTGCATAAAAGTGTTTTTTAACTTTTATATTATATCAAATTATTTTCCTATTGAATTTTATAAGGAACATGCACCTTTGTTAAAAAAGGTAAATATTTTTCCCGAATTTCTGAATCTCTACCAGTCATTGTTGTATGCATGCAAAGATGCTCGGACGAGTCTTTCATGTCACTTTACAGAACAATGCAGGAAATGTAGACTTTTAGATTGCTAATGCCCAAAGACTAGAGTTTCCTAACCTAACCCAGCCTAACCTAACCTAACCCAGCCCAACCTAACCTAACCCAGCCCAACCTAACCTAACCCAGCCCAACCTAACCTAACCCAGCCCAACCTAACCTAACCCAGCCCAACCTAACAATTTACTAATATATGCAGCTTAAATAATTAGAAAAGCACTTATGTCAAACACGTGTGTACAACTCAACCGCGTCCATCAGTACCGTCACTCTCATCACTCTTCTCTCTAAGTGTTGCTGCAGCAGCCTCCTCGGTCGCCGAAGCTTCAGCCATGATAAATGCCCAGGAGTGCCTCAGGGTCCTACAGTGCCTCGGGACCTGAAGTGTCTTAGGAAGGCTTGTCAAGGAGTAGTGCTACAGGAGCCTTCCAAGGAGTGCCTTAGGAACCTGCCTCGGGACCTGAATTGCCTATTAGAGGCTTGTCAAGGAGTAGTGATGCTTCAGGGGCCTGCCAAGGAGTGCCTTAGTTCCTGCCAGAGTGCCTCAAGACCAGTGAAGTAGTTCCAGGAAGTGCCTGGTGACCTGGGAGTGCAGCAGTTGTCTCGCTACTCTTGGGTGTTGGAGCCACTCGCTGTTTACTCTGAGGTCATAAAGGCTGTGAGTGATGGTATAGATGTTCCAGTAGTGGAGAGTGATGGTGTGGAGTCTCCAGCAATACCTTCAGATCCTCTTATAGAGGATCACTGTAGTAAGACTGGACGGTGGCCCACCGGGCCCGTCACACTATTGGCCGGCCGGCTGCCACTGCTCTCCATTCATACATCAATATAATAAATAACTGCTATTATAATCCTGTTAGTATTTCTTTTTTTAAGATTCAGCTACCCGGAACAAACGTTCCAAGTAGCACGGGCTATGGCGAGCCCGTAGTGGACTTATATTATAATATTTTTATTATTAAATAAATATTGTACTACTGAATTACATAATACTTAATTTGTATTTATTCTATTTAATATTTGTTTCAATTAAGTTAATTAATTGGATTAATTCAATATATTTATCTCTACTGGTCTCAGCAGTTAGCGCAGTTGGTTTCGATTCGTTTGGACATAATCTTTGCACCTGATGCCTCTGTTCACCTAGTAGTAACTATAGCTACTAGGGAGTAGTCAGCTGTTATAGGTTGTCCTGGGAAGGTCAGTATAGTTGGTTAGGTTATATTAGTGAGAGTTCCTTGATAATATGACACGGGAGACATCTCCCGCCACGCAGGGTGCAGTCGCACCTCCACAGATCTCCAGTATCAGCTCTTGATACTGGTAATGGCTCCAAAGGACTACCACTTACGGGCTATTCATGCCCGTGCCACCTTTTGGGTGGCTTAATCTTCATCAATCAATCGATAATATGGGAAACCAACCATGAGTAAAAGCAAGACAACAAAACTAGGAACCTTGAACAATTAAACCAACGATAAAATGGCAGCTATACCTCACAATATATATTTTTACACCAGTGTACACACTAGAAATATCGATATTTGACAACATCCGTTGATCTTGGAAAGTTGGGTGATGCTGTCCCTAATTGTCTGATCTCCGACCTCGGACACACACACACACATTCTCGTTTACAGATATAAAATGAAATATGGGATTCTGTTCCTGAGCCCAGTGTGTGTCTCTGTAACCTTTTCCACTACCACCCACACGATGGGTATGGGGTAAAATACCACTCATAGGATGGGGTATGGGGTCTAATACCACTCGTTGGATGGGCATGGGGTATATTACCATCACACAGGATGGGTATGGAGTTTGCTACCACCCACAGGATTCATGGAGATGGGCATTACCACCTACAGCATTCATGGAGATTGGGGCCCATTACCACCTACAGGATGGGAAATGGGTCCTTATAAATCCATAAATCCATACCCAGAATACAACAAGTATTCTGGGTATGGAGTTCGCTAAAACTGTAAATCACAGAATTGAAAAATGGTGGTGAAGGCTGCGCCATCTATTACTGAGAAGTGCAAGTTCCTTCTATATGGGGGGGTGGGGGAGGGAGGATGACGTGATGCTATTACTGATCAAGTTGGAAGTGTGGTCACAATTCCACAAAGTTCCGACACTTGTGTTACTTATACGTAACAGAAACATTACTTGTAACGAGTAATTAAATGTGGAGTGATTGATGGGAGGAAGTCAGAACAGCTTTAAGGTGAAAGTTGTTTGTTGACGTGGTACTTTATGCTTCGACTACCACTAGTGTGGGTATGTTGATGCCTCGACTACCACTAGTGTGGGTATGTTGATGCCTTGACCACCCCTAGTGTGGGTATGTTGATGCCTCGAGCACCACTAGCGTGGGTATGTTGATGCCTCGCCCACCTCTAGTGTGGGTATGTTGATGCCTCGACCACCTCTAGTGTGGGTATGTTGATGCCTCGACCACCCCTAGTGTGGGTATGTTGATGCCTCTAGTGTGGGTATATTGATGCCTTGACCACCCCTAGTGTGGGTATGTTGATGCCTCGAGCACCACTAGCGTGGGTATGTTGATGCCTCGCCCACCTCTAGTGTGGGTATGTTGATGCCTCGACCACCTCTAGTGTGGGTATGTTGATGCCTCGACCACCCCTAGTGTGGGTATGTTGATGCCTCTAGTGTGGGTATATTGATGCCTTGACCACCCCTAGTGTGGGTATGTTGATGCCTCGAGCACCACTAGCGTGGGTATGTTGATGCCTCGAGCACCACTAGTGTGGGTATGTTGATGCCTCGAGCACCACTAGTGTGGGTATGTTGATGCCTCGACCACCACTAGTGTGGGTATGTTGATGCCTCGACCACCACTAGTGTGGGTATGTTGATGCCTCGACCACCACTAGTGTGGGTATGTTGATGCCTCGACCACCACTAGTGTGGGTATGTTGATGCCTCGACCACCACTAGTGTGGGTATGTTGATGCCTCGACCACCACTAGTGTGGGTATGTTGATGCCTCGACCACCACTAGTGTGGGTATGTTGATGCCTCGACCACCACTAGTGTGGGTATGTTGATGCCTCGACCACCACTAGTGTGGGTATGTTGATGCCTCGACCACCACTAGTGTGGGTATTTACCTCTAGTCCTTTGTTTACCTGAGGGCCACTGACGAAGACATGGAAACCAGCGGCTTGTCAAAGATCCCCACATTTATCCTGATGATTTTATCGAGCCAGATTTTGAAATTACAGCAGTGTTTTGGAATTTACTGCTTTGGCGGGTAGGTGGTTTCATGGGTTATGACCCTATGGGAGGAAAAACTATCCGTTTTCCATCCTAGATTGTGGCTTGTTGAGCTTAAAACTGTTATTCCTTGTATGTGGTATATCTGACCTTTTGAAGAAGTTGTCTGGATAAATATCTTCGAATTGTTTAGTATTTTAGGTTTTGATGAGGTCAGCCCTGTCATGTCTGATTTGCAGTGTTGTTAGCCCTGTGGCCCTCAACTGTTCATGGCACGAGTCAATTTAGTTCTAAAATGATTTTATTGCCCCGCATTGAACTTTCCCCAAAGCTCATGTGATTTTCTGAAGGTGAGGGGCTGGATTCAATAGTCATTTATTTATCTACAGTACTTATGAACCTGTCCCACTTTTCTCAATCTTTGACGGTTTTGTTTACATTTATTAAATGGTTCATTAGCATGGAAATTTCCCAATGAAGTGTTAGTTATAAACAGCCTCCTGGTGCTTCGGAGTTCTAACTATTTTAATAAATGTAAACAAAGCTGGCAAAAATTGAGAAAAGATGTTCACGCTTGCAAGTACTTGCGTAACTATGCAAGGAAATTACATTAATGTGATATCAATGAGAAAATCAGTAGGAGCCATGAAAAGTATTCAAACCCGCTCACTTGGTACTCCCAAGTTGGTAGTCTAGGGCGTTTGCTTGGGAGTACTGTACCAAGTAAGCAGGTTCGAATCCTCTTTATTGATTTTCCTCCTACTGATTTTCTCTTTCAACTTGCATAACTGCTTGATAGATCTGGCCTGAGGTCTCCATGCTTGGATATAACAATCTAGGTTGGATACACCACAGATTTATACAGTTGATCCCTCAACCACCAACAGTGTGGTTATATAGCAATTTTTTTTTTAAGTTATTGTAGGAATTTATAGCAATTATTCTGTAAATTGATACTGGAATGGCTAATGTACACATTCAACTTTGATACTGTATATTGGTTGAAAAACTGGCAGTGTTTAGTTACATTTGATGTCTGACGATCTAACGTTTAGGGAGCATAACGAAGAAAATATTGTGTCGGCCAGAAAAATGATAGGATGGATTACAAGAACTTTCAAATATAGGGATCCCATCACAATGGTTGTACTATACAAATCACGTGTGCTGTCCCATTTTTAGTACTTTACTGCTCGATACTTGCTTCCCCCCTTTGAGAGCAGGAGAGATTGCGGAAATAGAGGGAATACAGAGAACATATAAGGCATACATAGACACGATAAAGCACCTAAATTACTGGGATCGTCTCAAAGCTCTCCAAATGTACAGTACTTGCTAGAAAGTAGACGAGAGAAGTATCAAATAATATACATGTGGAAAATACTAGAGGGCCAGGTTCCAAATTTACACAGTAAAATAACATACTGAAGTAAACAATATAGAAGGAATAGCAGAATAGAACCAGTGAAGAGCAGAGGTGCCATAGGGACAATGAGAGAACACTGTATCATCGGAGGTATCATCTGATAAACGCATCAGGAGTTCATGATTGTTCAACATGCTCCCAGCGAGCATAAGAAATATTGCTGGAACAACCGTGGACATCTTCAAGAGAAAACTGGATAGTTTTTTCCAAGAAGTGCCACACCAACTGGGCTGTGGTGGATATGTGAGCCTTCAGGCAACTCCAATCAACAGCCTGTTAGACCAAGCTCTCTCAAGTCAAGCTTGGTCTCGGGCCAGGCTTGCTATAATCTAAACTTTTATCTCTTAATAAAAACAAAAAATTGTATGGTAGGCTACTATATTTGTGTGATTTCTTTTACAGGAAGCTACGCATATTTGTGCAGCAGGTTGGGCATGGGTGTCCGATTAGTGCAAAGTAGATTTTTGAGGTTTGGAGCTCCCTTTCTGATATTGGTTGTGGGAGGATCGTTTGGACTAAAGGAATTTGCTAAAATAAGGTAAAAAGTCTTTAACTTGTAGATGTTCATGCAAACTCATTATTAGTACAATTTTACCTTTGCAGTAGAGTACAGTATTTTTATTTATGTTGTATATTATATGTACTGTAATACAGTATAATATATTAGGCAGCAAAGTATGTTTGCATGGAAAGGAGTTTTTTCACCATTACTCAGTCTGATTGTTTTTTAAAGTGGATGCATTTTATGTTAATTGGAATGTGATCATAAACTGGATGATTATTAAAATGTAGGGTCAAACATTAATATATACTTTCATTGCCAGGTATGATTTTCGAAATCACAGAAATGTAACAAAGGCAGAAGCAGACAAGATGGGAATCAAAATGAAAGACCATTCTGATGTCACATTGGAAACAGAGTTTGAAAAGGTCAAAAAGGTATGTTGTTGGTAGTTTTGGATGGTGTCTTATTGTTGACAGTGTATGGGTACTTAATTTGGAGAAAGTTGTTCCACAACACAAAATTATGTCTAAGATATTAGCCAAACTCAACAGATTAACAACCCTATTATTGCAATTTGCATTTCCTTTTCAACCTATTAAAAACAAAGGTTTCCTTTTCTTATTACTGTGCTATATTACTTTTAATGTTTATCTCATTTATGTTCAATCATATATAATTGTATTGCTAGGAATATAAAAGTTTTATTAAATTTGTTTAACTGTTTAACTCATTTGCTCCCTTATGTAAGCTCCCTGCTTACCTATCAATGACTAATAGGGAGTGATATCTAGCCCTGCCTCTTAGCCTGAATACCTGGCATGCTAATTACCCTTTTCAATATTAATATTTTTCATCATATCTCTTTTTAAAGTGTGAATGGAATTGGCTTCAACAACCTCTTTCAATGCATTCCACTTTTCTGACACCTGCACAGGGAACAAGAACTTCTTACACCTCTTCAACTTGACTGCAATTCCAGTTTCCATCAATGTTCCCTTGTCTAACCTTTTGCATCTATTCTCTAGAGAGTTAATTTGTGAACGTTTTGATGCCAAATTAATGGTTATACTGTAACCCAATAAATAACCGAGGAAATGTGAAATTATCATAAATGTTTTAAGTATTGCTAAGTGAGACCACTAAGTGCGCTAGGTTTGCATTTTGCAACACAGAGAGGACCAAAATCTATTATAAATACACCGTTGGTTTTGCATCTATTCTCTCTGCAATTTATTTGCGAAGATTTTGACACCAAATTTATTGTTATAACCCAACAAATCGGTTATAAAATGTTAAATGATTGTAAAAAAAATTTACATCAGTTAGTGGCCTATGAGCCACAATGGGAGCTCAGATTGTTTACAGTCTAGAACTCGGGGAGAGGCTGGATCGCAAAACTGTTAAAAACATTAATGGTCCTAGGACAGAGTGCTGTAACACCACTTTTCACTTCTCTCCATCCTGACATCCTCACTACCTATGACCCTTTGCTTCCTGTCTGTCAAGTACTCCCATACCCACTCCAGTGCCTTTCCTGTTCTACCTGCTTGTCTCTCAATCTTGTGTAGTAGTCTTGAGAGGGACTGTATCAAAAGCTTGGCAGTCTAGGAAGATGCAGTTTACCCATCCTTCCTTCTCTTGTTTTATTTCACTGGCCTTGTCATAAATTAAATCATGTTTGTAAAACATGATTCCCCTCTCTGAAGCAGTGTTGTGCTGTTGTTATAACATTTTCTCTCTCCAAATGTTCTACAATCCTTTTTCTGATGACTATCTAGATTCTTGCATGGAATGCATGTTAATGACATTGGTCTATAGTTTAGTGCATCATATCTGTCCCCTTTCTTGAATATTGGAACTACATTTGCCTTTTTCCCTCCACATTTCTGACAGCACTCTCATCGTTAGTGGAATGTTCAACACCATAATTAATGCATAACACAAAATCCTGCAGCTTCCTTCAATACCCATGGTGATATCTGGCCTGGTCCAGTGAACAAATTCTTCATTTTTTATATAGTACTGTATTCCATTGCTCTTCCAGTTTTTAATTTATTACAAATTTTTCCTGCCAGATTGATGTTGATACCTGGGAGAATGTCCGAGGGCCTCGTCCATGGGAAGAAGGCAATCAGCTGTATGAAGAAGCTTTACAGCGTGAGAAGGCCAACAAGAAGTCTAATGTTTAGAAAATGGAAAAGTTCTGAAATGTTCATTTCTTTAAGTTGTACTTAAATACAGTAATACATTTAATAGTGTTATCTTAAAAGACTACAGTTATGATTACACACATAACATTTGCCTTGCACTGAATATCACTCACTATGATAAACAATAAGTAATACAAAATTTAGTCTAAGGAAATAAGTGTATATATTGATAAAATACAGACGCATGACTGATGAGACTTTTATTTACATGAACCTTAAATGTGTTTGCAATGAGCTAAAATTTATCTTTGATCAGTGCAATTGACAAACTACTTACAGTATAACATTTTGAAAATGACTGACATTATGATATCAAATGAAATGCAATCTAAGTAAAAATTGTTGAAAATAAGTGGACCAAAAAAGTAATTTTCTGTTTGAAAAGTTATTATGCTGAAAATCTAAATTTGAACAATGAATTAAAGTTGACATTATTGTAGATATTTTACATAGAAATAGAAAGGTACTGTGCAAGGTGAAAGCATAGTTAAGAAGAATTTGATCCAGTAGTGCAGAATGTGAAGTTATCAGAATGCGTGTACCAGCATGCACGGCAGCACCTCACGTGCCACATACAGTACCTGAATTGGCAGCTGTCACATCGGTGGAAGGCTGGGGCAATACTAGAGTGAGAGTTGTTGGCCGACTGCGGGACTCTTGCCCAATAAACAATACTGCTGTGTTGGAGTCTGTAGCAGAACCACAAGTTTTCACCATTATGGTAAGTTTGATTTTACATTATTGTGGCTAGATTCAGAATGGCAGTATGTTGTGACTGGCTAGGATTTCTCAAGTGGTCAAAATGTTCTCGAGTTTATTAATTTGATGAACAGTATAGTGTGTGTGAGTAGGTTTGTTTAAATTGGAAATTTTTCTGGGCAAGGCCCTGTTAGTAGCTTTTACATCCCATACCCATCCTATGGGTAGTAGTGGAAACAGGATACAGAGGTACATAATGAGCTCACATATTGAACTCTTAAAAAAAATTTTTAGTTAAGCAAGTTAAGTTCATCTTGATAAACTAATTACATAATTCAATGAATATTGAGATTGAGAATGCCCGCTAGTACTGTCTGTAAGCTAAGCAACAACTTGGCAAAAGTGACTCAGATTTTGTCATGTTTGTTAACAGAACTTCATATACTAATTAACAGCTCACTTATGTTGCCTTTACATTCTCAACATGTAAACTTTTTAAAACTAGACCTTCATATGGTTGGTGTTTTCTTCTCTGGCGATGTGCTGGCACTTGAGTGGGACTCGTGAAGAAACTCACGATTGAAGGAAAGAAGACAGACTAAGACATGTTTCATCCTATAGGGCTGAGTGCCAGTGGATTTATTCATCAATTCATAAATCTATTTTATTTTACATAGTGCCAAAGCATTTTATAACGTGCATGCATATCACAGTGTTGACAAGAGAGGCAGCTACTGTGATGAAATACAAATCAATCAATGAATCAAGGTCTCAGTGTTGATGCGAGGTGACATTACTAAACATGCTACAGATGTTATTAGACATGCTGATAATATTACTAGACATGCTGGAGACACTGTTGAAAATGCTAGAGACTCCCTTCTTGTTTCATCTTTGTTGCCTGTGTACTATATTGCTTTGTACAAGGACCCAATTATCATCACTAACATTCTCTTTGTAGAAAATAAGTTTTTTTCGAAATTAGCTACCTTGGAGCAATCAGTAATTACAGTAGCAGTGATCATCAACAGTTACAGGAGTGATCATCAATAGTTACAGCAGCAGTAATCATCAACAGTTACAGGAGTGATCATCAATAGTTACAGCAGCAGTAATCATCAACAGTTACAGGAGTGATCATCAATAGTTACAACAGCAGTAATCAACAACAGTTACAGGAGTGATCATCAATAGTTACAGCAGCAGTAATCAACAACAGTTACAGCTGTGGTAATGATCAATAGTTACAGCACGAGTGACGACCACCAATTCCCTCACTTCTGTCTTCTCTCAAACTTCATTGGTTTCTACCTCCTCCCTCCACCATATCTTGTCCCTCTCACGAGGTGTTTCACAACCCATCCCCGGTATCCTGGCCGGGGAGGATTTACTGGGCGCAAATCCTTAACTGTAGCCTCTGTTAACTCAACAGTAAAATGTATACTTGGTTGTAACAACGATTCTTCGCGGCGGGGATCGTATTCCAGAGACCTGCCCGAAACGCTACGCGTACTAGTGGCTGTACAAGAATGTAACAACTCTTGTATATATCTCAAAAAAAAAAAAAACGTCCAGACCATCCTGTCCATCCCCACCATCCCTATCCACCCGCATCATCCCACATCCACTCCCATCATCCCCCACCCTATACCTCCCACACCCCCACCAACCCATATAACCCCACCATCCCCATCCAACCCCACCATCCCCATCCAACTCCACCATCCTTTGCACCCCCCCCCCTATTCCACCCTTACTCTTGGACACTTTTCCTTCTCCCCACTCCATTCATTGGACATTGACCCCACCACTTCCTCCCAAACCCTACTTGTCACGTCCCCCACCCCATACTACCCTTGACCCATCCCTTACCTATGTCACAGTGCCCACCACCCCGTCCCCCATGTGTCTTCCCCCACCGCCCTTCCCCATATCCATATTAGTGCCCCCACCACCGCTTCTACAATCTCCACCCAGCCCAGGAGAGTGGCTGACAAACCCACAAGTGTTGATGGGGGAGAGGACTGGTGGAGAGCGTCAAGAGTGGGGGAGGACTGGTGGAGTGCGTCAAGAGTGGGGGAGGACTGGTGAGTGCGTCAAGAGTGGGGGAGGACTGGTGGGAGAGATCAAGAGTGGGGGAGGACTGGTGGAGTGCGTCAAGAGTGGGGGAGGACTGGTGGAGTGCGTCAAGAGTGGGGGAGGACTGGTGGAGTGCGTCAAGAGTGGGGGAGGACTGGTGGAGTGCGTCAAGAGTGGGAGAGGACTGGTGGAGTGCGTCAAGAGTGGGGGAGGACTGGTGGAGTGCGTCAAGAGTGGGGGAGGACTGGTGGAGTGCGTCAAGAGGGGGGAGGACTGGTGGAGTGCGTCAAGAGTGGGGGAGGACTGGTGGAGTGCGTCAAGAGTGGGGGAGGACTGGTGGAGTGCGTCAAGAGTGGGGGAGGACTGGTGGAGAGCGTCAAGAGTGGGGGAGGACTGGTGGAGTGCGTCAAGAGTGGGGAGGACTGGTGGAGTGCGTCAAGAGTGGGAGAGGACTGGTGGAGTGCGTCAAGAGTGGGGGAGGACTGGTGGAGTGCGTCAAGAGTGGGGGAGGACTGGTGGAGTGCGTCAAGAGTGGGGGAGGACTGGTGGAGTGCGTCAAGAGTGGGGGAGGACTGGTGGAGTGCGTCAAGAGTGGGGGAGGACTAGTGGAGTGCGTCAAGAGTGGGAGAGGACTGGTGGAGTGCGTCAAAAGTGGGGGAGGACTGGTGGAGTGCGTCAAGAGTGGGGGGACTGGTGGAGTGCGTCAAGAGTGGGGGAGGACTGGTGGAGTGCGTCAAGAGTGGGGGAGGNGGCGAGCCAGGGGCTCCCTTTCAATTATCTATATTTATATTTTTTCTTTATCTCAATATATCCATCTTTTCTCTCTCTCTCTCTCTCTCTCTCTCTATATATATATATATATATATATATATAATATAGATAATATATATATATATATATAATATATATATATTTATCTCTCTCTCTCTTTATCTCTGTCTGCCTCAATCTCTGTCGCTCTTTATTTATCTCTGACCATAGTTTACCTCTATCTCTTTATCATTATTTAGATGTCTTTCCTTCAATTTTACTATTAACACAATAAGAACAAAAAAAGTATCAGTGTATCATTATACTATCAAATTATTCACATAATATAATAGTTTCCCTTTGGAATGTTTGGGTCAGCCTTCAGTTTTCTATGGGAGGGGGGAAGGAGGGACAGAATTCAATTTACGTGTCTTATGGAATTATAGCCTTAGCTTGAATTACAGGAAATTTATGTAACATTTCCCGAGATCAATGAATAATGGGGTATATTTCTATAAGAAGTATTTTTTTTTTAATATTTTGGTAGGTGAAGTGGCGGACAGTGCTGAAATTCAGAGTTAAATGGCAAGTTTTTCCCTGAATGCTCTGTGTTCCCTTCTCTGAGGCTGTGGGTCCCTATAATTGCACCAGAGGTGGTACCCCCCTATATATATATATATATATATATATATATATATATATATATATATATATATATATATATATATATATATATATGTCAAGGTCCTGTAATTATTTGCAGTTCTCCTTGTTTTTGTTTTTTATTCCTCATTATAAATTGTGTAATATTTACAAACAGCGACACATGCTTGCATGTGTATATTTGTGTGTGTTGCAATGCACACAGTATTATATTTATAAAAATTTAAAAACTTGGACATTTTTAAACTGAACTGAACACCATAAGTCTACCAACTGGCCAACTTCTCGTTCATAAATGATAATAACAAAATACTGACATAATAATAAGATGTGACGATGTGCATTGAATTTTGTAACTAGTTCATCAAGATTGTAACTTGCTTAGCTAAATGAACTGTGGGGTTCAGTCCCTGAGTTAGTTAATTTAGTTCCGTGGACACCAGTAATTCCATCAGTCCCTAAGCCCATTATGTGCCTCTATAACCCTTTCCACTAACCCCCCCCCACAAGATGGGTATGGGGTGCATAATAAATGACTAAACTAACACAAAATTATTTCTTGACCTTTGTTATTAAAAAATTTTGATCATTTATATATTTTTGGTCAAAGACAGTTAATTTCAACCAAAATTACATCAGAATGCGATTTTGAAATTAATAATTGCATATGTAGGGACCTCTGACAAGCCGCCGGCTACCTGTCCCCATACAAGGCACTAGAGATGGTGGCCCTCAGGTAAATTCCGGTTAAATGTTTCTAGTGTAGCAAAAAAAAGAAGCAACAACAACAATAATAGCTAGGCCATGTTGGACCGGCTTTGTTACATTTAGGTCACATTCCAACACAAAATTACCATAGCCTAACCTTGGCTTTTCTAACCTCTTCGTGTTTCTATTGACTTGGCCGCTCCGAGGATTGGTTACGCCCACAATTATGTTTGGAGTGGTTGTGTAAGCGACGGTGTAGCTAACTGACTGTTCGTCAGGGGGCCTGACCATGTAACAATACTCACTACTACTGTACTGTGCAACATTGATGGCAACATAGCTAAGCAATATTTGCAAATTTATAGCCTGTTTAAACCGTTGGCTGTTCTATCATGGTATTTATAACTTGAGATTTATCGTTAAGCTGGATAAATGAGTTAATTAATATAGTGTACGCGATGGTGGGTGAGCTAACTAATGAGAAATGAACTACTGAGGACTGCAGATAATTACGAGAGGACCTTGACAAATTACAGGAAAGGGTAGATAAAATGGCTCATAGAATTCAACCCCAAGAAGTGTAAGGTAATGGAGAGGCAAAAGGGAGACAGCGTTGGAGTGTGTAAATCAGCCTGAATGTGAATCACCATGAGCATGAATCAGAATGAGTGTGATTCAGCGTGAGCGTCACTCAGTGAGTGTAAATCAGCCTGAGTGTGTATCACCATGAGCGAGAGTCGGCGAGCGTTAACTAGGGTACCTGTGAATCAGCGCGAGTGTGACCCCACACAACTGAGGAGTTCGCGAAGAACTGCTGACGAATTGCAGAGTGTGTTGGTGACACTCTTCCGCACCCCTCAGCCACTACACTTTTCCCTCTCTGCTTGGTGACCGCCCTCACCCACCCACCACCTTCCCCACTGCTTGGTGACCGTCACACACTATCAATCACCAAATACAGTAAGCCGT
The DNA here is from genome assembly GCA_020271785.1 of Procambarus virginalis. Lineage (NCBI taxonomy): Eukaryota > Metazoa > Arthropoda > Malacostraca > Decapoda > Cambaridae > Procambarus > Procambarus virginalis. The sequence goes on from WNGS01001312.1 coordinate 51,902,689, forward strand.
GACGAGGCGAGCCCAGAGACCATCAACAGCTATGTCAACAAACTGTGAGCTGGCGGCCGGCTGGTGCCTCGCCAGTCTTCAGTCCGCCAGAGGCTGTTGGAGAGAGGCAGGCGAAGGTCCAGCAGTGAGGGAGATGGTGGTGGAAATGATGGAGACAACCACAGGAGTGAGGGAGATGCTGGAAATGGTGGGGGGAATAATGGTGAAGATAGGAGAAGCAATGGGGATTGTTGGAGGAGTGATGGAGATCGTGGGAGCTGTGATGGAGATTATGGGAGTAATGATGGAGATGGGAGGAGGAGGGAGAGGGGAATAGTGAACACTATCACATGCAATACCCATATCAACATTAGCACCACCACCATGCACCTTAACGAACAGCGACGAGAATGCCAGTAGCAATATCACGACTTTTAGTACCACCACCACCACCACAACCACCGCCGCCAGCAGCAGCACCACCACGACCACCGCCAGCAGCAGCACCACCACGACCACCGCCAGCAGCAGCACCACCACGACCACCGCCAGCAGCATCACCATCACCACCACCGCCAGTACCACCACCACCACCACCACCACCGCCGCCGCCAGCAGCAGCAGCACCACCACCACCGCCAGTAGCACCACCATCACCACCACCGCCGCCGCCAGCAGCACCACCACCACCACCACCACCGCCGCCGCCAGCAGCAGCACCACCACCACCATCACCACCACCACCACCACCGCCAGCAGCACCACCATCACCACCACCACCACCGCCAGCAGCACCACCACCACCGCCAGCAGCACCACCACCACCGCCGCCAGCAGCACCACCATCACCACCACCACCCCAGCCAGCAGCAGCACCATCACCACCACCGCCGCCAGCAGCAGCACCACCACCACCACCACCAGTAACACCAGCAGCGGCAACAGCAGCAGCACCACCACCACCAGTAACACCAGC
>WNGS01001312.1:51908643-51933936 GCA_020271785.1 Procambarus virginalis
CTGAGGTCCCTCCTTGCTGAACTACTGACCTTTTCCCGTGTTGCAACCCACAACAGTTGCTTAACTCCCAGATACCTATTTATTGCTAAGTGAACAGACTCATCAGGTGTAAGGAAATGTGCTACTATGTCTCATCCTGCATGACAATAAAACCTGGGATTCAATCAACTCTACTTCATTCTTAATACAAATTACACAATGATGTGAGCTTAAGACAAAGATTAATAAACATACATCATTTTGTGTTAGTGACAAACATTGAAACAAACTATAAGAACATTTGGAAGACTTTGCTCTTCTTAGTTTATCTTACCTTTGGTCTTTAACAAAAGATGTTACGTATCATCCAACTTTCAATATTCCCTGCATTTAAAACTTATAAGTTTTACTCTATACATTTCTAAAGTACAATCAATAGTTTCCTTAGCATTCCTTGGATTAGATATCACCTGACCATCTATGGATTAGTGGCAATAAATATATAAGTACACTACATTACTGTATATTTCAACCAGATATCAACCAACCTGCCCCAACACTAAATGTATCACAATATTTAGGCTACTGACCCCAATATAAAAATAGCAGTGATTGTGTGAAATAAAATAAAAGCTAATATTGATGTCACTTGTGGTTAATGAGTTAATTACTACATTATTGACGAAAAGAATAACACCACTTTATATACTAACAATGTATTTTTTCTTCACCTTTTCAAGATATCTTTTAATACACACCAAAGAAAATGATTTTTTTCCTTAAGTTATCTGAGCTTCTGTCATCAATTGACAGAACACTACATAACCAGCCTGCTCAATGCTGCCACTACATAATCAAACACATTATTATGTATTCAACAGACAACACACACCCATTAAAAATAATATATATTATGTACTCCACAGTTACAGGGTTAATCTGTGCAACCATAAAACACATAAAGCATATGAGGCTTATAGTATGTTAGAGCAGGAGTCACAACAGTGGCAGATCTCTACTTGATCTCTCTGGAATGCATCGTGACGAGATTCATTATCTACCATATACATAATTAGGATATAAATAGGGTACAATGTAGTATACTTAATTTATTCTTAACACTACAAATAACTAAGCAAAACTATGAAAAATATATATAATTTCCATACCTTATAGTAATTAAAATTAAAATCTTACCATCATATTTTAATACTAAAATATGTGAAAAATATTGGTATTCTTTAACAACTCACATCATATATTTTATTATAATAAACTACTGGAAAAATAAATTCCCCATTTTGCTATTGTATTAGTGCACTAGTGCTATTGCATTAATCTCAACTGAGAAGTTATATTTCAAATTAAAATTACATACTACACCACAGTAACATGAGAATTACAAAGACTTCTCTTTCCATTCTCAAGATAAGGATACAGTACATAAATAATAAACACGTGGGCTAAACCAAAGGTCAGGAGCATACATTGTGTCTGGGATACCTGTATACAAATGTCTAATAAATGTTTAATATAATGAAATCCGTAATTTTCTTACACAATGTTATTTTAACCAATCATCACAAACGAATGAGAAGCAGATATTAATTAAGAGTAATGTTGTGATGTGGTACATCAGTGTACAGTGGAACACTGTGTTATGATAGTCAATGTTGTGATGTGGTACACCAATGTACAGAGGAACACTGTGTGTTATGATGGTCAATGTTGTGATGCGGTACACTGTGTGTTATGATGGTCACTGTTGTGATGTGGTACATCAGTGTACAGTGGAACACTGTGTGTTATGATGGTCAATGTTGTGATGTGGTACACCAATGTACAGAGGAACACTGTGTTATGATGGTCAATGTTGTGATGCGGTACACTGTGTGTTATGATGGTCACTGTTGTGATGTGGTACATCAGTGTACAGTGGAACACTGTGTGTTATAATGGTCAATGTTGTGATGTGGTACACCAACGTGCAGAGGAACACTGTGTTATGATGGTCAATGTTGTGATGTGGTACACCAACGTACAGAGGAACAGTGTGTGTTACGATGGTCAATGTTGTGATGTGGTACACCAACGTACAGAGGAACACTGTGTGTTATGATGGTCAATGTTGTGATGTGGTACACCAACGTACAGAGGAACACTGTGTGTTACGATGGTCAATGTTGTGATGTGGTACACCAACGTACAGAGGAACACTGTGTGTTATGATGGTCAATGTTGTGATGTGGTACACCAACGTACAGAGGAACACTGTGTGTTACGATGGTCAGTGTTGTGATGTGGTACACCAACGTACAGAGGAACATTATATGGGGAAGCAAGTCAAGGCAGCTGAATGTTTCCACCAGTTTTCAAAGATCAATAATACATAGGAAGAAAGTTTGTTAAAAAAATTAACAAATATGGAAAACTGAAGTTTGATGCTAGAGAAAGGATTCTTGGAAAGTGGTTTTGATGCCTAAATGGCAGGTTTACTTAAATAGATTCATATATTCCAGATTCCTCAGACTATCAACTGGAAAAGGAGAGAAAAATATCCATACCTTCAAGGCATTCATTTATTTATTTACATATTCAAATAAAAGTTATAATTGTTAATAAAATTTCAGTAAAAAAATATAAAATCCACTAAAATATATATTTCTACTTGCATAATATGGACATGGATGGAGCCCCATTAAAGGAACAGAAGATACAAACCAATAAGCGGTAGACTTTGTATAAGCAAGATACCCTAACATATAAGCAATTCACTTTGTATAAGCAAGATACCCCAATATACAATTTGCATTAAAATATTGTTACGCCTGTTGCCGGCTCTTAGAGATTCTCAAACACAAAAATAGATGTGGAGATTTCACATACAGTATCTTGAAGGAAAAACTTAAAAAAGAAAAACCTGTTTTATCAGCAGGTAATTACTTGATCAAATATATTAGATGAATTAAAACATATTAGACATATTAGGTACAAGTATATATTAAAATTACAATTTAGAACAGATCGGTTATGAACATTTTGCTAAAATAAGACACGTGTCTGCATAACTTAATATGCTATGTGGGAGAATAAGAGTAGGAGATCCAAGCAAAATCAATCCACAACACCAGTACTACACAACTCCTTTCACTAGTGCATTTGCAAGATTCCTAAATGCACTTTTTCAACACACATTTATTATACCGATGCAACACTCAGCAAGATAATACAGTATATTAATTAGTAAACCTCTGTATGCTCATCACTTCACAACTACCTTTATTCTGCCCTCTGTAATGACACATTTTTGTATCCATTTCCTTTTATGTTGTGAAATGGTTTAACAAGTGCATTTCGTTCTCTAAACAATTTTCTCCAAAATGTCGTGGGTTCAATAAGAACTTTAAAAAAAATAATAAAATGATCACAAACAGAAAGACTTTCCAGAAAATTGTAAACATACCTCAGGAGTAAAGAGAAGACAGCTGATCAAGTACACTTATACTGTACAGTACCATAAGTCGAACTGAAGTGAATTTCAAGAGATGGCAGCAAACACGTCAGTCAAAGCACGACATGTCTAAATTATGAAGAGAGTTATGGGACAATTATTAACAGTGGTCAGTCTCTCCTGGTGTGTTATGGTGTGTGTTCCTTCCGGTGTTGTGGTGTGGTCCTTCTGGTGTGTTGTGGCATGTGTGTTCCTTCTGGTGTGTTATGGCATGTGTTCCATCCTGGTGTGTTATGGTGTGTGTTCCTTCCGGTGTTATGGTGTGTTCCTTCTGGTGTGCTATGGCATGTGTTCCATCCTGGTGTGTTATGGTGTCTGAACCTTCTGAGATGATGAACCACAAATCAACAATTAGCTACTTTAAGGACAATTTTAATACGAGTTACTACATAATGTTACCAAGGGGTGACAACATTTTCAAATTAAACATCTCCTGTAGTAGCAATTATAAGTACAAATTTCAAAATTATCCCAATCTGATAAATTATTGTATTGCATCATGCAAACAAAAACAGAAACCATTGTGTTTTTGAAGACTTTCTATTAAAATAATAATCATAATGTAGCCTAGAGGCAAGTCCCATTTGCCAGCTTACAACCAATGTTATTCCAGATTGTTTATGTACAATTTGTTTAGCATTCCAACAAACATACATCTTTACACATCTTTACAGTACTGTATATGATGTTTACAAAATTTAAAATTATTTTTCTGATTTGACCATTAGCACCTAAAAAATATCATATTAAGATATAAGCACTAACATAAAACCTTTGGGCATTTACTGAATATAAGTCTATAATTAAAAATGTCTGAAAAATTAGATCATCAAAATCATGACTTTTGTAGTTTAATCTTTTAAGATTTATTAAGATATATTTAGTTTTAATAAACAATGCAACAGGGTACACTGCTCAACACTTAGCTAGCAATTAAACAATACTGGAGGGTTCACTCATCAGTAATATTATGATTCAACAACAATCAACGGTCATCTTGAATGCAACTATTGCCTCTTCCACACAATAACAAGTCCTGTGGCATCTGAAGTTGCCAGTAGAGATTCATCATAATTGAAGGTGACGCCCAGAACTGGGGCTGCATGACCCTGCAGCCGGTTGATAAGCGGTCGTGTGTCTCTCTCAACGTCCAAGAACCAAACACTACAGTCCTCACAGCCACTCACTAGAATACATATGTATAGTATTATTAATCACACATAAAAATAATTAATTTTAATTAAGCATAAACTTCCTGTAATTTAATAGCCAGACACTCCACATCTGTCTACGACATCATCATTCTTTACTCGATCTATTCACTAAATACCACACGTGATTCTAAGCTTAATAAATTCTACTGCTCTAACTCTTGATTCTTTACATTCATAAAACACCTTTGTCCTGCAACTATTGGTAAGGGATGGCACTACCACTCCTTCACACAGCTCTCTGCTTGTCTTTATTCCTATCTGGTCTTATTCTAAATCATGCCTTTCATTGCACGAGTCAAGTCACTCTCCAACCTTGACAGAGTACAGCTTAGGCCCAATTCCTCTTATATCAATCACATACCCCATGAATTTAAACAGTTTGTTGATTTTTTAATTGTGACCTGTTATATACCTCCAAGATACATTATAGCAACTGACCAACATTTAAACAACTAAAATGTATCTCATCATTAGTATGATGTGTGCTCTTATGTGTGCTAATTAACTGCAAAACTCACCAACACAAGCTCCCTGCCTGAAGGACATGAGTGGACAAAACGTCGATCGCACAGGCTGGTATTCGTGACTAATACTAAATTTGCGTTTCAGACGTAAACCTCCTTCTTTATCCACTACTCTGCAAGAGAAATGATAAGAAATTACAAAGAGCCTGTGACAATAATAATCTCTCATCAGTATTTAGTTTTATTGTTATTTTAGATCCTACAAATTTGCTTTTACTAGCACAAATGATTAAACAAGTATGTTCATACATTTTTGTTAGTTCATATAAATAAATAGAAAATCAAGTGCAATGAAACTTACAGTTCTGGGAACATATATGGCAAATAATGTAACAAGAGGGAAAACAATTACAGGGCAAAGTTCAATTACAAATTAAAATACATTTACTATACTGACCTGTACAAAACAAGAGCATTACAAGCGACACTGACAAGAAGTGTTGGATTTGGTGCCTCACGACTGGCCCATGTGCGAGCTGATAGGCTGGTGACTGCCGCCCCTTCACTCACTACACAACGTTTCCCTTTTCTAAGACCTCCACTCCCAAGGTCAAAGAGGAATGATATAATAATACCCTGCAAGAAAAATTTAATTTAAAATTTTATTTAAATGATACACAAGGCACTAAAAATGTTTGAACTACAATTGTATTATCAGCTGTTGGTCAGTGTGGGGGACATAAATCATAACCGACTCACTGATTGGGTCATCAAGTATCAAATACATATGCTTTACTTTTGAAGTACATGATAAAAAAAATAAAGCACTGTACTTTCTTTTATTTTAATGCAATAAATAACAAAAATGTTTCAAAACAAGAACAAAAACAATATGATCATGGTCCTTTTTAGGACAGTCCCCACTCCTTTACAGAAACAACAACAGATTTCACCCAACCAAACCAACAGGTAGGTGGGTCAAAGCATATCAGTGGAGCAACTAGTACATTGCCACCAACTACAGATACAATGAAATTAATGTAAAAGAAACACCTATGTGTCATGTACCTGATGTAAAAACAAACACACGTACCGATGAGAAAATCTCATTATCTCTATATCAACATAATGGGATTTCTCTGTGTACACATATCAAATATGGTACAACCTCAAATGTTGGCTAAATGTAATAGCCAGGAAGAGCAATCGCATGTTTGCCAAAGGAATGCCAATTAGTGTATGAATAGGGGCTTTGAGATTTTTAGAATGTACTTTCTGGCAGCCATTCCAGACTAGATTTAGTATTTTCTAATCACCTAACACATTATGACCTAGTAGGAACAGCTTGAGAAGCTCCCGGCAGTGTGTTGAGTGCTGACCTGTCCTGATTAAGCAAAACCTCTACTGAAGACCAGGATGCTCTTGCAGGACCAGGATGCTCTTGCAGGACCAGGATGCTCTTGCAGGTCTAGGACATTCTTGCAGGACCAGGATGCTCTTGCAGGTCTAGGACATTCTTGCAGGACCAGGATGCTCTTGCAGGTCTAGGACATTCTTGCAGGACCAGGATGCTCTTGCAGGACCAGGATGCTCTTGCAAGACCAGGACGCTCTTGCTGGACCAGGACGCTCTTGCTGGACCAGGACGCTCTTGCAGGACCAAGATACTCTTGCAGGACTAGGATATTCTTGCAGGACCAGAACATTCTTGCAAGACCAGGATGCTCTTGCAGGACCAGGACATTCTTGTAGGACCAGGACATTCTTGTAGGACCAGGACATTCTTGCGAGACCAGGACAATCTTGCAAGACCAGGATGTTCATGCAGGACCAGGATGTTCTTGCATATGCACCATAAATGTTATCCACACATTATACGTAATAACTACTTTATGGGGAATACATTGTACAGAAGTTTTCAAGACATGGCCACACTCATGTTTAACCAAAACTTGAACAAAGGTGATATTTATAAATGTTATTTTATGTTAATATGACAATCATCAAATTCTGAATATCAACATTTTCCTGAATATTTAATTTGTATGAAACAATTAACCTTGTCATCTCCTGCCCAAAGTGTCTTGCCAGAAGAGTCAAACGTTAAAGCTGTGACTTGACCGGCAACCTTGCTAGTTCCTCCCTTTGGGTAATGGCCGGTGGAGATGTTTAAAACTTGCACCAATCCTCGGCTATTGCCCAGCTGAGTAAATCATGTTAAGGTCAAATATTAATACTTTATTTTTCTAAACATTTAAATCTTTTTATACAAGCTCATTGCCATTTAAAGTCTTCTGATAGAAGGTAACTATTTGAAGGTAATATATAAGGTAAAGTTTTGAAAGAGACCAAATGAAGAATTGAGAAATGAATAAAAAGTCTTCATAACATATGAGTGACTTTCTCAATTATTACCTATACACAAGTCAGGTCTCTCAGTCCTGAAAGAATATGTCATTATTTAAATTTGGCATTAATTACTTTCATATTTATTTTTAGGAGTTAATACACTCCCATGGTGATCTGGGACACCAACCTGGACATCCAGGGCACTCCCATCCCTTGGTAATCCAAAACACTTTATTGGGAATCCAGAACGCACTCTTCCCTTGCAGCACATTTTTGGCACCTCTGGCGATGTGAGCACTCTACTGGGGATCCGTGGGATTCACCCAGTGTATTGAGACACTCTCTCAAGGGTGAAATCATGATACAATAGTATGTAAAAATGCAAAAAAGAACTAAGACAATATAGAGATGAATATTCAATTTCCTAATTAACCAAACTCAAAAAGCAAGAGTTTAAGTAAAATCTGGAGCCTCCAAGGAAAAAAATTCTGTCAGAGGCCAGTAACCTTAAGGTAAAGTTACCACCAAGGTATAGTACTGTACTTGCTCCATTATTCTCATATCTGACACTGACAAACACTCAAGCTACAGTGCCATATCATCCTTTGCAGATGACAGTCTGAGAGAGTAACATTAATAGAGAACACAGCAAATGTCCAAATAGATGTAAACCAATTCTTCCAATGGGCCACAGAAAACAATATTATATTCAGTAAAGAGACATTCCAGCTTCTTCATTTGAAAAATAAATGAGGAAATTACAATGATTAGCTGGATAACAAGAATCTTCGAAATACTGTAATAGATGCCATGCCATCGATGACACATTAAACACTAGTACTGTACTTACTAGAGTGGCATACTGCTGAACATTAACTGTTCTATTTACAGCAGGTGAAGTTGTGGACCTAGAGAATGTATGGAGAACATTTACAGTAACATACTGGCCAAATCCATTCAATATACGTAACTTTAAATTTTTAGGAAAACGAAAATCCCTTAATTTGTATTCCCTAGAATGCCGACAGGTGAGCAGCATTTTATAGTCGATACTGTATTTTATAAAAAAAAATAAAAGGGACTGGTTCCAAATTGGGGTCTCAGTAGTACAGTAGAGTTCATTTTCAACTAGTAATTGGGAATTCCAGGTTTGAATCCCAGGTAGAACAGAGATGTCTGGGCATGTTTCTTTTCACCCAATGCCTCTATTCACCTACCAGTAAATAGGCACCCAGGAGGTAGTCAGCTTTTTGTGGGGTTGCATCCTGGGAAGGGTCAGTAGGTCAACCTTGGGGGAACCTCCATATAGGCCCCTAAGTTGACCAAACCACACACTAGAAAGTGAAGGGACGACGATCTGAAGGGACGATTGTGAGAATGATCTCACAATCGACTTAAAAATGCTCCAGGATGGACCGAAACGTCGTCGCCCCTTCACTTTCTAGTGTGTGGTTTGGTCAATATATTTCAGCCACGTTATTGTGACTCCTCGTCTGCATAGGCCCCTAACATGTATATACCATACATATATATATACTGTATATACATACAGGCTGCCTATAATTATCGTTAATAATTATTAATTATTAAATTATTATTAAATAATTATTGTTAATTAAAAAACTAACAAAAAAAAATGGAGTACAGTATTATGTAAACATTTTCAAAATGCAGAACAGAGGCAGTAAAGGATACAACAGCCCAGTTGGAGTTAAGAGGATGGAAGAGACAAGAGAGAACTTGTCCTCCAACTTGATCGCTAACTGTACGCAGGCAACGCCCTGTTGCTGAGCTCCAAAGGCAGATAGCACCATCCTCACCACACGATAGTAAAAGGTCATTTGTGGATGACCAGTCAAATCCTGAAAAAAATTACAGCACTGAAAAAACTAGATACCTTTGTAATTCCATTGAGGGGAAAGCAACGTAAAGTAGTTATTTTGTGTACACTACAATTTACTGAGCTCCAAAGGCAGATAGCACCATCCTCACCACACGATAGTAAAAGGTCATTTGTGGATGACCAGTCAAATCCTGAAAAAAATTACAGCACTGAAAAACTAGATACCTTTGTAATTCCATTGAGGGGAAAGCAACGTAAAGTAGTTATTTTGTGTACACTACAATGACTTTGCTTATTCTTTCTAAACAGCATTTCTATGACAGTACTGTATAAGATATAGTTCCACTATACAAAAATTCACATTATAAGGAGAGTTACTAACAATTTATTTATATCTTAAATCTCTGTATTTAGTTATGGGGAAGGGAGAAAGTCTTCCTCAGCCAATTAGAACTATACCACTGGAAGGGCAACATTAACCTAGTCTCAACATAGTAGGCACCAGCCCACTCATTGACAACCAGAGTCTTCTTAAAACATTCTGTTGAAGATATCTAGGAATACTACCCGGACCTGAATTGTACCTGGATGGGGTTCTGGGTGTTCTACTCCTCAAACCTGGCAACTAGAAGCAGATAGAAGATTTTTTTTTTATGGGTTGGGTGGAAGGCCATCAAGCTATTAGGAGGGGGCGAACAGGCTCCATGCTTAAGAGGGGGGCGGGAGGGCATCTATGGTATAAGGCAAGTGCAAGCATCACCTGCAAAAGCAGCCAATGAATAGGTTCCCACATTTCCCAANAGTCATATTAAAGTGAGGATAATGCTGGTGTTCACTGTCATGCAGGACAGAGGGTCCATACACAAGACAATAGGTCTAAACTGGCACATATATATATCATGGTTACAATCAATCCTTAATGTCACTATGTAACCAAAGTGGAAAGTTATCCAAAGTTGGCTTACTGTAGTGCAGCACATGACTGTAAAGCTGCCGCCCAGTTGGGTGGGTGTGGAGCACACGACTGTAAAGCTGCCGTCCAGTTGGGTGGGTGTGGAGCACATGACTGTAAAGCTGCCGCCCAGTTGGGTGGGTGTGGAGGACACGACTGTAAAGCTGCCGCCCAGTTGGGTGGGTGTGGAGCACACGACTGTAAAGCTGCCGCCCAGTTGGGTGGGTGTGGAGCACACGACTGTAAAGCTGCCCGCCCAGTTGGGTGGGTGTGAAGCAGGACCATTAACTGTGTGACTGACTCATCCAAGATGTAAACTGTCTTGTGTACAGACTGTCGTGGGTCACTTCTTGACCACTTGTGATATAAAAAGACTAGATGGATAGATATAGATATGTAGTAAAATTGTGTAACTAGCTTCACAAGATTGTTACTTGCTTAGCTAAATGAACTGTGAGGTTTAGTTACGTGTGTGTAAAAATTCCCACCACCGCCCACGCCGGGATAGGTATGGGGCCCACCACCGCCCACGCCGGGATAGGTATGGGGCCCACCACCGCCCACGCCGGGATAGGTATGGGGCCCACCACCGCCCACGCCGGGATGGAGTATAGAGTGCGTAATAAATGACTAAAATGAATGACCTTAATCATTGAATATCCATACCGGGTCCACAAGGGACCGCTCGATACCAAGCCTTATCTCGCCCAGCAGGCAATTTCAATATTGGGCCTTAGAGCAGCTCTCCCTACAGCTCTTGGGCCCCGACACGCCGCCCACTCGCTGCTCCAACTCCTGGCCCGCCTGAGAGTGATTGCTAAAGCCGTTAGCCAGCTGATAATAATATATACCTCTCGTAGGAGAGGAAACTTGCCAGACAGAAAACTTCCAATGGAGTAGATTGTTTAGCTTCATTATACAGAGAAAAAGGCCTTCAAATTACAGATCAATAGCCCTGACTTGGCTACCATGCAAAGCAATTAAGAGATTTTTTAAACATTATTAAATCACTCATACAAAGAATTTACCTAAAATCCCCATTGATTGAGATGGAACATTCTGCTTAATCTATTAGCATTTGACTACGAGATGCTCGAGGGAGAGAGCAGGACACTAAGATGAACTATATAATACTATCTTGAGGTTATCTGGAGATGATTTCGGGGCTTTTTAGTGTCCCCGCGGCCCGGTCCTCGACCAGGCCTCCACCCCCAGGAAGCAGCCCGTGACAGCTGACTAACACCCAGGTACCTATTTTACTGCTAGGTAACAGGGGCATAGGGTGAAAGAAACTTTCCCCATTGTTTCTCGCTGGCGCCTGGGATCGAACCCGGGACCACAGGATCACAAGTCCAGCGTGCTGTCCGCTCGGGCGACCGGCACCCCCTCCAATCCTAGACACAATCTCACAATCCTAGAGGATAGAAGAAACATAGGGGGATATGATCACAACATACAAAATACTGAGGGGAATACAAAGGTGGACAAAGGATGGCTTCTTCAGAAACAAAGTAGGACAAGAGGATAACAATGGAAGCTGGAAACACAAACGAGTCGAAGAATAAGGAAATACTCAGTACCCTGTGTGGATAGTCAACACGTGGACTGTACTGAGAGAAGAGGTGGACGCCGTCTCCACCCACAGCTTTAAGGCCAGATTCAACAAAGTATTTGAACGTCAGAATAGTTCAATTATAATGCAACAAGCTATAGTAGTGACTGATAGGCGAGTGTCCCTGGGGTAGGGGGGTAGGAGCAGGACATCGGGGTAAGCACGGGGGAAGGTATAAGGGTGATGGGGGAAGGTATGAGGGGAAGGAGACGAGTGTAGACCTGCAACACAGGCGGACGACCCCACTGGAGTAAGGAAGCCAGAGTTAGTGAGGCGGACGCTCCCTATACCTACCTCGGACCATGCCCGCGCCGGGGTCTGCCTGCATGGCAATGTCTGCGTTCCTGTGCATGCATGCATGCAAGCCTGAGTGCGTTCGTGTGCATGCGTGAGTGTGTTCTTGTGGATGCGTGTGAGTGCGTGCGTGGGGTAGTGTTGTGAGGTGTTAATATAGAGGTGTAGAGGGTTGCGTCAGAAGGAGCGTCCAGGCGTCATGCTCAGACACACACAGCCGCCGTGGACCAACATGCTCTTGTGTAAGGCTATAGGGGGACCCACTCCCTTAATAGTAATCATTTCTGTTGTCGGGGGCAGGAAGCCTGTGCATATACACTCTTAAGGCTGGTATTGCGACCCCGTCCCTACCAAGGTCCCCGTCTGACCCTCCCCAGTATGCAACCCCACAACAGCTGCCTATAACTCCCAGGTACCTATTTACTGCTAGGTAAACAGAGGCATTGGGTGAAAGAAAATGTGCCCAACTACTTCTGTCCCGCCCGGAATAGAATCCGAAATCTCTGAGTGGAGCCGTGGAGGTCAAGAACGAAGTCACCTGTACTCTCTATTTTTTAGTCTTCAGTTCGAGTCCCAAAGGTCTTGGTGTATAAAAGTTATAATAATAATAATTAAATAAAGAAAGCATACAATAATGTGGAGTGGCAGTAAGCAAAGAAATGCATACTGGGGGAAAAGCGGCTCCCATGAGTGCCGGATACTCTCTTCTCCGAGTGAAAGGGTCCTCCACTAGTAATACCATAGGTGGTGTGAAATATATATGTGAGCGTGTAGGTTACGGTGCAGTGTGGAGGGGGGGGGGCAACTGTGTGTGTGTGTGTGGGGGGGGGGGGGGGCAACAGTGTGAGGGTGGGGGGGGGCAACTGTGTGTGTGTGTGTGTGTGTGTGTGTGTGGTGTGTGTGTGTGTGTGTGTGTGTGTGTGTGTGTGTGTGTGTGTGTGTGTGTGTGTGTGTGTGTGTGTGTGTGGGGGGGGGGGGGGGGGGCAACAGTGTGAGGGTGGGGGGGGGGTGTTGCCCCCTCTAACACCATAAGGTAAACTCTGCCCAAGAACCACACAAGAGAAAGAGAGAGAGAGAGAGAGAGTGTGTGGGGGAGACCCGCCACCTCTGGCCTCCCCACAACCACCAGTGTTGGTGCCGCTACTTTATTGTGCACCCCATACTCATCCTGTGAGCGGTAGCGCAAAAAGCTTTACAGAGGGCACAAAAGGTCTTTACAAGACCTCATACTCACCGGTGTTCATGGCCACACAGAGTCCACACATCACGGTTCCATCCCAGCCATTGTTGGAATATACAAAGCCAGAACACACCAAGCATTTACGCGACCATTAACGAAACCTGTACATCTCTTAGCGATCTTATTGGTTTAGTCTGTATTTATTTAACAGCTTACGAGCTTGGAAACTTCACAACTCAAGGTTATTATTGTTATAAACAACCTCGTGGTAGTTCGGTGCTCATAAACTGTTTAATATATGTACATTCAACACCACCGGCAGGGAACTACCAGTGTCTGCAACACCACCGGCAGGGAACTACCAGTGTCTGCAACACCACCGGCAGGGAACTACCAGTGTCTGCAACACCACCGGCAGGGAACTACCAGTGTCTGCAACACCACCGGCAGGGAACTACCAGTGTCTGCAACACCACCGGCAGGGAACTACCAGTGTCTGCAACACCACCGGCAGGGAACTACCAGTGTCTGCAACACCACCGGCAGGGAACTACCAGTGTCTGCAACACCACCGGCAGGGAACTACCAGTGTCTGCAACACCGGCAGGGAACTACCAGTGTCTGCAACACCGGCAGGGAACTACCAGTGTGTTTGCAACACCACCAGCAGGGACCTACCAGAGTGTCTGCAACACCACTGGCAGGGAACTACCAGTGTCTGCAACACCGGCAGGGACCTACCGGAGTGTCTGCAACACCACCAGCAGGGAACTACCAGTGTGTTTGCAACACCACCAGCAGGGACCTACCGGAGTGTCTGCAACACCACTGGCAGGGAACTACCAGTGTCTGCAACACCACCAGCAGGGACCTACCGGAGTGTCTGCAACACCACTGGCAGGGACCTACCGGAGTGTCTGCAACACCACTGGCAGGGACCTACCGGAGTGTCTGCAACACCACTGGCAGGGACCTACCGGAGTGTCTGCAACACCACTGGCAGGGACCTACCGGAGTGTCTGCAACACCACTGGCAGGGACCTACCGGAGTGTCTGCAACACCACCAGCAGGGACCTACCGGAGTGTCTGCAACACCACCAGCAGGGACCTACCGGAGTGTCTGCAACACCACTGGCAGGGACCTACCGGAGTGTCTGCAACACCACTGGCAGGGACCTACCAGAGTGTCTGCAACACCACTGGCAGGGACCTACCGGAGTGTCTGCAACACCACCAGCAGGGACCTACCGGAGTGTCTGCAACACCACCGTCAGGGAACTACCAGTGTTTGCAACACCACCAGCAGGGACCTACCGGAGTGTCTGCAACACCACTGGCAGGGAACTACCAGTGTCTGCAACACCACCGGCAGGGACCTACCAGTGTCTGCAACACCACCGGCAGGGACCTACCGGAGTGTCTGCAACACCACTGGCAGGGACCTACCGGAGTGTCTGCAACACCACTGGCAGGGACCTACCGGAGTGTCTGCAACACCACTGGCAGGGACCTACCGGAGTGTCTGCAACACCACTGGCAGGGAACTACCAGTGTCTGCAACACCACCGGCAGGGAACTACCAGTGTCTGCAACACCACCAGCAGGGACCTACCAGAGTGTCTGCAACACCACTGGCAGGGAACTACCAGTGTCTGCAACACCGGCAGGGAACTACCAGTGTGTTTGCAACACCACCAGCAGGGACCTACCGGAGTGTCTGCAACACCACCGTCAGGGAACTACCAGTGTTTGCAACACCACCAGCAGGGACCTACCGGAGTGTCTGCAACACCACCGTCAGGGAACTACCAGTGTTTGCAACACCACCAGCAGGGACCTACCGGAGTGTCTGCAACACCACTGGCAGGGAACTACCAGTGTTTGCAACACCACCGGCAGGGAACTACCAGTGTCTGCAACACCACTGTGGGCCAGAATCAAGGAAGTCATTACCAGAGGCACGAGGCATCAAGTTGCTGGCATCTCCAGCATGCCTGGCCGCCCTCCCGTGACACCCCCCCCCCTCTAGGACGTGGCCTTGTCGCTCCCTCCCCTCATTACCCCCGTCACTGATAACCCTCTCTCATGATTACCCCCTTCCCCTCTAACCCCTTTCCCTTGTAACCCCCTTATCTGATTGCACCTTTCTCCGATACGCTCCCTTTCTTGATTACCTGCTACCCCCGATAACCCCCTTCCCTTATAACCCCCCACTACACCAGGTAGGCGGGGGACACCGACCCCTCTCATCACCCACCTATTAACATTGGTACAATAGAATAGGGGAAACTGCAAAAGGCTTATTGGACCATGCGAGGCTACGAATCCCGGGCAGAACAGAAATGGTTGGGCATATTTCCTTTTGCCTAATATCACTCTTCACCTGGCAATAATTTAGTCTCTGGGAGTTAGGCAACTGTTGTGGGGGTTGCCTCCTGAGGAAGGTCAATAGTTCCAGCTTCTGGGGACCCCAACACAAGCCTGAAGTATATATATACACAGGCTCCCTGTCCCTGACAAAATATTCATCACAATGGCGTAATGTATCAATGAGGAACTCATTTTGGGATCATAGGGTGACTTGAGACACCGTTCTGGGCATGCCCAGACACCTGCCTAACCCACGATAGGACAGGAGCCGACCAACCCCCAACTCGACTCGATCAACCCTTCCTCCGACCAGTCCATCCAGCAGTCGACCCCAAAGACGCATTCAGCAGTTTTAACATGGTGTACATTTAAAACAGGAATTTTCTCAAATATAAATTATTATTATATATCATAATATGCATAGTTAGCATTGGTTAGGTTAGGTGTTTAGGTTTTATTAACCATTACTTGTATTTGTAGTACGTGGGTGAAGCATTTACAGCGTTCTGGTTCGAACAAAAGCTTTGGCCGTTGTTTCTGAGGACGGGCTGACTTCCCTGGAGGATTCTGGAGGTCGGAACTGGTGCCGAACCAGGATTTTATGGTTGGCCAGCCTACACTCTGGCCTGCGGGCATTGGTGTTCACAGTCTTACTACATTTATTTTTTTTTAACTTTGTGACCCTTGTTATCTTTGTGATCCTTTAGGTGGCAAAACAATGACGACCACAGTGGCGTGATATATCGGCAGAACGCCAATTCGTCGCTTCATTGCCCCAAAATTATTTTCTCCGATATATTACGCCATTGTGATTGTTTTTCTTTGTTACGTGAAGGATGGGGGTGAGGGCGTGAACACCATTACTACAGGCCAGAGTGTGAGTTAGATAAAACCTTTGTAAAACCATGTTGTCAATCATTTATCTATCTTTCTGTTTCAAGATCTAGATTAACTGCTTTTGAGATTATCGAATCAAGCAATTTTCCCACAATAGACGTTAGGCTAATTGACTGACAGTTCGATGCAAGATTTGTTTTCCTTGTTAAGGCCTGCACATTTGCAACTATGCACACTTCCAGTACTCTGCTTGACTGTAATGATTATTAAATATATAAAACAAAGCCTGGCGTAAGTCTTTACAGTCTTCAAGCAACCTGACGAGCACTTCACCGGAATTTGAGGACTTGTATGGTAGTAATTTTTATGTTTAGTAACTTTCTCCCTGGTAACGTCTAAACAATTTCATTTGGTTTCATCACCAACATAGATTTGTTCAGATGTAGGTCAAATATCTCTACTTTTTCTCTAGTTAAAACAAAGTACTATAGAATGCTATTTCTCATAATCAGCCACATGACCGAACTAGTTTGTCAAAGGACCAATCTTTGTTGGTTATAATTCAACCACGCCCACATCCTTCTCTACGGCCCGCCCTCTAACCCCGCCCACAGCCCACTGACACCCCGCCCACACCCCTCAGGCCTTCCTCTCCCCTCACCTCTCACTGGGTGATGACGTCAGCGAGCTGCCAGTCTTCTAAACATGTTCATATTATTGTTAAGTTGGACAATAATCTTGGTACACGGCCGCCAGCACCAGCGACACCTGCACCACGCTAGTAACCACTCTACTCACCAACCATCTTGCTCTCCCTCGCACCCATCACAGTCTACTTAACCTGCCGACTCCACTACTGGAACCTGCTACGAACTAACAAAATGAACTACAAAGTTATTTGAAGTCACTAGGCTATCTGCACTTTAGACAAGAGGATAAACGTTAGGAAATGTAGATGTTTATCTCTCAGAATGCTTGGTAATATGTTTATTGTTTGTGATGTGTTTATATGTATGTATTAACACGATGTACTGAACGGGGTGAGAATAGCTTGAGCTACCTCATCCCTTTGTGTATTTTACCTCAATAAACTTATTTCAATTTCAATAAACGTTAAGAATTCTGGTGGAGGGCAAACTGCACTAAGCTTACTCTCCCTCACCCTACACATCCCAGCTCAACCCACGGCCACACTGACGCTGATTCATCCTATCCTATACGGACGTGACGAGCTTAAACCACCCAGCCTTGTGTACCATATCCCAGTTGGAACGTCCCGGTGACCGTCCTTCAACCACCGTGCTCGTTGGGATAGAATCATCATGCCCTTAGCCTTTCTTTATTATGCAACCCATACCCATCCCGTGGGCGGTGGTGGAAAGGGTTACAGAGGCACATAATGGGTTCAGGCACTGAATTCCATAGTTCGTTTAGCTAAGCAAGTGACATTCATTTGAAGCTAGTTACACAATTGTTAATGTTATACATACATTATATATATATATATATATATATATATATATATATATATATATATATATATATATATATATATACACACACACACATTTACAAAAATAAATATAAACATCGATAATCTTTTTATTATCACAAGTGATTCAACAAGAGGCTCACAACAGTCACTATACACAAGGAACTTTACATCTATGGTGAGTCACACAGTTACTAGTCTTGCTCCACACCCACCCAACTGGGCGGCAGCTTTACACTCGTGAATTACATTCCTGCCCGAAACGCTTTGCGTAATAGTGGCTTTAGGCATTGTATGTACTAGCTCTATCTACAAGTCCATCAACTTTTGTATCTTTGTATGTATGTACCTTACCTGAATAAAAATTTATTTATTTATTTATTATTTACCTACAGTAAGCAAATTTGGGATACTTGGCTAAGATTCCCCGGCAGTACATCATGGTGAATGAAGTACTTACACATTTCTTGGACCCCATTGATGGTGTTATCTCTGAATTCCGCGATTTTTTCACATTCCATTATGCAATGACGCAATGTGTGCTAAAGGGAGACGTTAACATTACGCAAATTGCCTTATCTTAAGTGGGCCAAACTTTACACTTTATATCTTATAAAAAAAATATAATTGTGTAAAGTGTGGGTAGTCGCCGGTAAGAGGAGCTTAGCGTTGTGAAATAGTAAACAAAAATAGAATATATACACACACTTGAGGCAAGTGTCTGAGGTCCCCCCCCCCCCAAGGTGGAACCGAAGACCCTCCCGAGGATGCAACCCACAACAGCTCCCTAACCCCCGGGTACATATTTACTGCTAGGTGAACAGAAATTTTAGGTAATAGGATATGTGACTAGTCATTTCTGTCCCGCCGAGGTATCGAACGAGGGGATTCCCAGAGTGCGAATTGAGTACCAAGCCCACCGCACCACACAAGACCTAGTACTGCGTTACAAAATAATGTTAGGCCTTACCTTAGAAATACTTGTGAAGGGTGACGCGTCCTCTACTGGCTGGGACAGACACAATACATCCTTCGCTCTATATTTCTTTCTTCATTAACCTCGCATTTGAAACTTAAAATGGTTTACACTTCCTTGTTTCATTAATTCCGTCCTTGTTTGTCTCAATGTTGTTAGAAAGTGTCTTTGACACAAGGGACTAGTTTCCTTTGGGGTGTAACCACTTCATTGTCGCAACCTGTCACAGACTGTCAATAGCCCCTCACAGTTTATCTATTGAATTATACTGGTATGATACACAAATATACACCAAGACACACTGGTATGCATTTGGTTGTGGTGAGTGTTCCTGCCAAGACCAGGAAGGTTGAGTAGCACTTGGTCAAGGGTAGAGGTAATGTCCCCAAGTTTCTCCTCACTCAAGTGCGTCAGCTTCCGCTTACTGGCGAGCTTAAGCTTACCTATAGACCACATAAGGGTCCCCTACACCCAAGCTGGGGCCAGTCACTTGACGACCTCTAAAGAACGCATCAACAAGAGCCGTGTGCTGTATATTAATTAATATAGGTTACCAATATTTTCTGCATTGATTATTCATCAAATTCATTTAATGCGGGTGTACCTCCTGGCATCTGTGTCACTGTCAACTATATATTATATATTATATATATTATATATATATATATATATATATATATATATATATATATATATATATATAGATATATATATTTGAAACAGGAATTTCCTTAAGTACTTTCGTATTTAATAATACATCTTCTGAAGGATTACGGATTATACACACACACATACACACCGGTGGCTGAGTGGACAGCACGCTGGATACGTAGTCCTATGGACCGGGGTTCGATTCCCAGCACCGGTGGGAAACTCTGGGCAGAGTTTGTCACCCAGCAGAAAATAGTTACCTGGCTGCTTCCTACAGGTGTGTTGGGAGAAAAAATATAAGCTGATTGACAGTTGAGAGGCGGGCCCAAAGAGCAGAGCTCAACCCCACAAGCACAGCTAGGCGAGTACACACACACACTTTAGGCTTGTATCGAGGTCCTCCGAGGTGGAACTACTAACCCTCCCCAGAAGGCAACCCCCCACAACAGTTGCTCGGGTACCCAATTGCTGCTAGGTGAACAGATGCATTAGGTGAAAGGAACCTGCCCAACCATTTCTGACCCGGCCGGGATTCTAACCCGGGATTTACGATTGTGATTTGAGAATAAATCCAACTGAATACACCCCCTAATATGACACCTTCTCCCCCTCCACCGAGGACCCCTCACCTTCCCCCCTCCTCCCTGGCCCTCACTTTCCCCCTCCACCCAGGCCCCTCACTTTCCCCCTCACCTAGACTCATCACTTTCCTTCACTAGCGCCAACTTAATCACCAATCAAACGTTCTCTTCCAGTGAAAACTTTCTCAAAACTCACCCACAGATTTTCCTCCACTTTTCCCAAACTTTATTTACATCTTCCACGCACGGAATATGTTCTAATATACTACATTTTAATTCCACTTTACGGAAGTATATGTTTCATCTTACACTTGGGAAAACAGTGGGTGAAGTCAGAGGCGGGTCCCAAGAGCTAATGCCCCACAGGTATAAGAGATGAGAGAGGTGAAGCACCGAGCGAGTCAGACTGGGGAGGAAAAGAGCGTCGACCACCCTCCTCGATGTCTGTGGCCGCACTGAGCCTTGATGTTGTGTTGGGGGTGGTGGTTGTCGGGGCGGGGGGGGGGCCTCCAGCCCACCCTCTCATCAACCAGTACCTTGCATTTTGTACGCTATGGTACCTGGTATTGGGCAAGTTCATTCATCCAGTGAGTGAACATGCCGCCATAGTGACAGTATTGGGCAAGTTGTCTTTCTTTGACCTTTGATAATGTTAACAAGTGTCATTGAAACATGTTTTTACCGTCACGCCAAATAAAATTGGAAAATGAACTTTGTAAACTTAATTTTTCAACTTTCTTCTCAAGTGAAGAAAAACATAATAAATGGAGAAGATTCGGGCAGAATAATTGAAGCATAATTCATCTCAGTGAATTATATAATGTGATGAGAGTATTGCGAGGCAGCCGTCAGTGTGGAGTGTGAGGCAGCCGTCAGTGTGGAGTGTGAGGCAGCCGTCAGTGTGGAGTGTGAGGCAGGAGGGGCCAGCTGCCGACCGTGGGGAAGGCTCTCAAGGCGAACCATTAACCTCTGTACACTACACACTGTGGAAATGTTTGTTTAAGGCAAATATGATGCTTTGGTGCACCAGAGTGAAAGTTTGGTGGGGCCCGCCAGGTGTGTGGTGGGTGTTGGCTCCTGTGTAGTGTGTGGTGTTGGTGCCTGTGTGGTGTGTGTTGTGTACCACTCTCCTATACACCTATGGGCACTTACCCGTCACTGACTACGGGGGAGTAAGGTATAGCTCTTTATGCCCCGCCTACTACTAGCCTAGTTCTACCCGTTGCTTTATAATTATTCTTCTGTAGTCATAAGGTTATGTATGGAGGTGGCTTCCACAGCTTCTTCTTTCACGACATTGTACTTGTTAACCACCCGTATAGCGTATGTAGTATTTCCTTACATTCCTTCGGTTCATTTGTGTTTCCAGCTTCCACTTGTATCCTCTTGTATCCTCTTGCCCTATTTTCTTTCAATTTAAAGAGCGTATCCATGCCCAGCTTCTCCATTTAGTTCCATCAGCCTGTCCTCGTAGTTCAACCCTCTTACCTCTGGCACCAGTCTTGTTGCAAACTTTTGAACTATTTCAATTTTTTGTTTCGTACTTCACAAGATGCGGATTGCCGGTGTTGCATATTCCAGTATTGGCCTAACAAATGTTGTGTAGATTGGCCTTCAAGGTGTCTTCATTTAGGTTTCTAAACGATGTTCTCATATGCCAGCGTCCCATATGCTGCTGATGTTATCATGCTATGTGTGTCCCCGGTGTTAATGTTAGTGTATGATAAGAAATTATGTCCACAACGGGTTCACCATAGCCCGTGCTACTTTGGAACTTTTGTTCTAAGTAGCTGAATCTAAAACAACAACAACAACACCATGTCGCCAATATTTAAAAGATGGTCATATGAAATTGGTGCTTTTGTTGGCCTAATTACCCCAATTATACCAATTATTCTGGGCAAGTCACTTGGGACTATTGGTGAGTGTGTCTCCGGGTGGGGGGGGGGTTACACTTTTCAACAGGCCAGTATACCACTATGGATCCGGTGGCCTCCACTTTGTAAACTGGCTACTTAGCCTCTCGTGGGTTAAGTAAACCAAACAGCAATATCACAACTCTTCATACACATTTATCATGTATATTGTGGTTATTTCTCATGTATATTGTGGTTATTTATCATGTATATTGTGGTTATTTATCATGTATATTGTGGTTATTTATCATGTATATTTTGGTTATTTATCATGTATATTGTGGTTATTTATCATGTATATTTTGGTTATTTATCATGTATATTGTGGTTATTTATCATGTATATTGTGGTTATTTATCATGTATATTGTGGTTATTTATCATGTATATTGTGGTTATTTATCATGTATATTGTGGTTATTTATCATGTATATTGTGGTTATTTATCATGTATATTGTGGTTATTTATCATGTATATTGTGGTTATTTATCATGTATATTGTGGTTATTTCTCATGTATATTGTGGTTATTTATCATGTATATTATGGTTATTTCTCATGTATATTGTGGTTATACAGCCCCAGTGTGATTAGGTAAAAAGACAAGTCTGGCATTAATTTATTTGTGTTAGAGGATAATTTAGTGTATAAATGTGATTGTGTGATACAATTAGCGGTAAGGGGCGTAATATATAATTTGTACTCTAAATATTCTACAATCATGGTCACAATCGTCAGAATTGTGGTGGAAATTATTCCACAATCCTCTGTCACAGCCATCAAGAGTAAGGTGGAAAGTCTCATTTGGAATTTGGCATTAAGAAGTGACTACACTGTGTAACTAAATTGTTATTGTTTGTGTCCCCGGTAGAAAGTGTTCTTTGTTAATTGCTTATGTCTCAAAACTCTAGAAAATCGCTGTACATTTATATTAAAAATTTAAGAATTTTACAAATATTCATTAGGTTACCACTGATGGGGGGGAGGGGGTTGACACTGGTGTGGTATGTAAAATGTAGTTGAAGTGTATAATATATATAGGTCAGTAGGTTCTGTTATTATTGGATGACCTTACCCCCTTCCCCCTCCCACATCTTCCCCCTCCTCTCCCCCTCTCACTTCCTCCCCCTCCTCTCCCCCCCCCTCCTCTTCCGTCGCTCAATTGTTTGTGTGTGTAAAGAAGATGGAGAGGCACAAGTGAAGGGAAAGTTTAGAAAATATGGTGAGGTTACCATGGGAGGCAGACTGTCCGCCTTGCTGACACCGTGTGTGTGTGTGTGTGTACTCACCTATTTGTACTCACCTATTTGTGCTTGCGGGGGTTGAGCTTTGGCTCTTTGGTCCCGCCTCTCAACTGTCAATCAACCGGTGTACAGATTCCCGAGCCTACTGGGCTCTATCATATCTACCCTTGAAACTGTGTATGGAGTCAGCCTCCACCACATCACTGCCTAATGCATTCCATCCGTTAACTACTCTGACACTGAAAAAGTTCCTTCTAACGTCTCTGTGGCTCATGTGGGTACTCAGTTTCCACCTGTGTCCCCTTGTTCGCGTCCCCCCAGTGTTGAATAGTTTGTCCTTGTCTACCCGGTCGATTCCTCTGAGGATTTTGTAGGTTGTGATCATATCTCCCCTTACTCTTCTGTCTTCCAGTGTCGTAAGGTGCATTTCCCGCAGCCTTTCCTCGTAACTCATGCCTCTTAGTTCTGGGACTAGTCTAGTGGCATACCTTTGGACTTTTTCCAGCTTCGTCTTGTGCTTGACAAGGTACGGGCTCCATGCTGGGGCTGCATACTCCAGGATTGGTCTTACATATGTGGTGTACAAGATTCTGAATGATTCCTTACACAGGTTCCTGAACGCTGTTCTGATGTTAGCCAGCCTCGCATATGCCGCAGATGTTATCCTTTTTATGTGGGCTTCAGGAGACAGGTTTGGTGTGATATCAACTCCTAGATCTTTCTCTCTGTCCGTTTCATTAAGTACTTCATCTCCTATTCTGTATCCTGTGTCTGGCCTCCTGTTTCCACTGCCTAGTTTCATTACTTTGCATTTACTCGGGTTGAACTTCAACAGCCATTTGTTGGACCATTCACTCAGTCTGTCTAGGTCGTCTTGTAGCCTCCTACTATCGTCCTCAGTTTCAATCCTCCTCATAATTTTTGCATCATCGGCAAACATTGAGAGAAACGATTCTATACCCTCTGGGAGATCATTTACATATATCAGAAACAGTATAGGTCCAAGGACTGACCCCTGCGGGACTCCACTTGTAACGTCTCGCCAATCTGAGACCTCACCCCTCACACTGACTCTTTGTCTCCTGTTGCTTAGGTACTCCTGTATCCAACGGAGTACCTTCCCTTTCACTCCAGCCTGCATCTCGAGCTTTTTCACTAGCCTCTTGTGTGGCACTGTATCAAAGGCTTTCTGACAATCCAAAAATATGCAGTCTGCCCACCCTTCTCTTTCTTGCCTTATTTTTGTTGCCTGGTCGTAGAATTCAAGTAACCCTGTGAGGCAGGACCTGCCATCCCTGAATCCATGTTGGTGCTGTGTTACAAAGTTCTTTCGCTCCAGGTGCTCCACTAGCTTTCTTCGCACAATCTTCTCCATCAGCTTGCATGGTATGCAGGTTAGGGACACTGGCCTGTAATTCAGTGCCTCCTGTCTATCCCCTTTCTTGTATATCGGGACTACATTAGCTGCTTTCCAAATTTCTGGCAGTTCCCCTGTTGCCAGAGATTTGTTATACACTATGAGAGTGGTAGGCACAGTTCTTCTGCTCCTTCCTTAAGTATCCAGGAGAGATTCCATCTGGGCCTATAGCCTTTGTCACATCCAACTCTAGTAAACACTTTCTTACTTCCCCGCTTGTAATCTCAACTCTTCCAGTGGTTCCTGGTTAGCTATCCCCTCTCTTAACTCTGGATTTCTCCTAGTCTAGGGTGAAGACCTCTTGGAATTTCTTATTCAGTTTCTCACACACTTCCTTGTCGTTTGTAGTGAATCCTTCTGCCCCTATCCTTAATTTCATAACCTGTTCCTTTACTGTTGTTTTTCTCCTGAA
>WNGS01001312.1:51941828-51952963 GCA_020271785.1 Procambarus virginalis
TCAATATTCTAGTTTGTATTTATAATAACTTTACAATTGAGAAAATGCCAATTATGAATGCGTAGTTCATTAAAGTTGATGAACGTGTGTGTGTGGGGTCGACTGTGTGTTTAGACGTCTCTTGCCTGAAGACAGGTTGCTGTTCGATTCCAATTACCAACAGAACCTACATCTAATCTAACATCTAGTCCTAACTATATACAAAAAAAAAAAAAAAAAAAAAAAAAAAACAAAAAATACTAATATATATATATAATTGAGAATACTTATTTTAAATTCCGTCTTAAAAGTGTTGGCGTTTTGGTCGCCGCAGTCTGAACGATAGCCTGCGGTTAGGGTGTTACATACACAATACGTAACGATTCTAGCCTACTGATATATTCCGTCCACTTAGACTGGTCGGTATGAACCACGGCCTGATCGCTTCCTGAGGGATCAGCGTTTGATCCACAATGGTGCAAGTGCTTGAGCACCGTACCTTCACTCCTTGTCTCTCCCATTCTCACTTATACTTCTCATAATTGCCTTGCAATACTTATGCAACTGATACTAGGCTGAACACTAAGTGAAATATAATAATAAGTATATAGGCTCAAAGACTGTAAATATGCATAAACAAATGTACAAGACCTCCGGTAATATGTATGATCCAAGCGCTGACTGTAGGCTAGAAGTGTACTCAGGCGCCCCATCATCTCCCAAGGTGCCCCAAGGAGACTTAGTTGCCTTCCTACAGGTCATTGACGCCGAGTAGGTAGTGTAGCCTAGGGAAGGGTAGTGTAGCCAGGGGGAGAGGGGGGGTAGAGTAACCCGGGGGAGTGTTGCCAGGCGGAGAGCTGGCAAGGAGGGGGGGGGGGGGGCGTGGCAGGTATAGTCACGCCAGCCCGTCCTCCTGTTTTGGTAGTACTTATAGTAACGATGAGGACTATACTTTATATACCGACGTACTTTATTGTTGTGCATTACAGTCATTAGTTATTTATCATTCACCCTAATTAGCTATTTGATTCATTAAAATTATTGCTTATTATACTATTTATTATCATTATTATATATAATTTATTAATTATTAATTTATTATTTTTATTTTATTATTTATTATTAATGTATTATTATTTATTATTAATTTATTATTTATTAATATAAAATAAACAAGTCCCCACTGAGCGCGCTTTCTGCCAACCGCAGAAAAACTATTTTGTACCCGTGTTGCTTTTGTAGCGAGTCAACAATATACTCGCTCCAATCTCTCATTAGCTTAATTAATAAAAACTCATTACCACTATTTTTTCCCTAATTACAATTAACATTCCTTCCATCCTTCCAACCTATTGGAGGAGGAGGAGATGAGGTGTAGTCCAATCATATAAGCAATTGAGAAGCTAGTTACTATCAGTATAATTTCCACAATGATTCAGTTAACTTCAGTACAGACGCTTGGAAGTTACCACACCTTTAATCTCGAGAATGTAACACTCGGCGTATGCTGTTCTAACCGACCCCCAAGATGCTACAGCTTCGACATAGAGCAGACAGCAGACTCCGACCGCATCAAGCTCCCACGCTCTCTACCTCATCGAGTTTGGACACTAGACATCCTGCATCGAGACGCCATGCTCTCGCACATCGAGCTCCGCGACTCCGGCCTCACTCAGCTCTCTGCTCTGCTCCAAGTTCTCTCTCAATGTCTACGACACTGCCAACAACCGACTGTTGTAACCAAGACTACTAAATAAATATGAAAGCCCACGAAACACTAATTCACCCAACCACGTAACAAACATATGTTACACTGACAAACTACAAGAGTTGTTACATTCTTGTACAGCCACTAGTACGCGTAGAGTTTCGGGCTAACTAACCTAACCTTCCTAGGCCTAATACACGATATCAGAGGCCTAATATAGTACACGTGTGCTTTACTAGGCCTAGGCATATTTGTTGTTAGCTTCATTTATTTTAAAAGAATTCCTTACTATGTCAATATACTACTATCTACAAACCAAGTACGTACGAATTCGTAACTGTTGACGACCGTCACAATAAGAGAGAGGGTGCAAGAAGGGGGAGGGTGGCGCGGGATGGGAAAAGTATAACAAGATTACACTAGGCTACTGATAATATGGTTCCCCTCCACACACCATACTTGTGACGTGACCAACATTCCCAGACCTCCCCGAGTGACCAGTCATTAAGTAACTATCACACACCTTTGCTTCGATTTGCCAAAAATAAAACAATCGTCTTAATTAGTAACATTACCAAATATTATACACCTTTCACTTTACAAAATTTCGTTTAATGTGAACACTGAAAATGTTTATTTATATAAATATTATCTATAGGGTCCCCCCTCTCTCCCTCGGTACAGGCAATATTATGAACAGCAGAAACGTTCTTAAAACTCTGGAAAAACAAAAGCACAATTTCAGACTTAAAAGGCATTGATGGGAGTCGCAATAGCAGTCGATCCTGAACAACCCGTCCTCCTAATAGAACGTCGCGTTTTGACGTATACACTAACCAAGGCCAAAAAATCGTCGTACCGGAAAATGGTAGCGGCTCACGAAATTGACATTGTCTCGTTTTCTGTTTTGGGTCCTCTGGTGGGTTAGGATGGGGGAACTTTAATGCAAGTTTCTTAACGTTGGGAACCTTAAGATGCGCTGCTTAAAGAGGGCAATGGAACCAAACCCAACCCGTCTGACACTCTCCTACTATCCTATTGTGCATAATTTGGTGAAGTTAGATCTAAAATTCCAACCTTAATCAAACATACATTTAATAGTTATTTATAGCCCAACCCACTCAAAAAGTTCAAGTGACGACAATAGTGAGGGTTAATATACACACAGTTTTGGGATTTGGAGTCAATATACAGATAACCAATGTAAGACTTCACAACCAATTTCCAATTTACCGCTCTTGGTGCTCCAGAATAAATTAAACCTTCACACTGGGAAAGCTGCCCACTGATAACCAGCAAGACCTGTGGGGGTTCGCCGCTAAAATAAATGCCAACTTAACTAACTACTGTTTTAGTGCGTCGTTCAGCTATTGTTATACAACAGTACCTGAAAGATCAGCCGAGTTAATGTGTGGTGGGGAATAGGGTTGGGGGAGCAGTGTTAACATAAGGCTGGGCCGCAAAAACACCCCCCCCCCACCAAGAGTACGTTTTGGAGGCGTGGTGTTGGGCGTGGTTCGCACATTATACTTTGCTAAATACCAACCGTGGTGATGGTGGGGGGACGGGCGTGGTTATGGGCAGTGATGGTGGGCGTGGTGGTAGTTGAGGCCATGACTGAGGGTATAGTGATGGTGGGCGTGGTCCTCTCCCACACTACCCTCGGCTATCAACCTGTCTGCAGCCTAGGCTGCTGCCGACCCCAAAGACGCATTTATCCATTTTGACGCACTGTGTATTCAAACGTGGCATTTTATCAAATATTTCTTTATATGTGTGTATATCACGAAAATAAACACGTGATTAAAAATGTAAGTGTCAGACCACGGAGGAAAATTGAAACAGGAATTTCCTTAATTACTTTCGTATATTAATACATATATTAATACTCCTTCTGAAGATGTATTAATATACGAAAGTACTTAAGGAAATTCCCGATTCAATTTCTATATATATATAATTTATTTATTTATTTATTTATTATTATACGATGTATAGTAATACATCGATGTAGATGTATAACATTCGAAAGTACTTAAGGAAATTCCTGTTTCAGTTATATATATATTTACATAAGATGTACAATTAAACCGAGGTTAGATGTAAAGGTTCTGTTGGCAATTATTTGTATTTGCGATTCGTGGGCGAAGAATTTGAAGAGGTTCAGTTATTATTATTAACATCTTTATTGACAAAATTAATTACAATTTTGCCTAATTTGAGGTTCAGTTCCACAAACTCATCGTCGGGCGACTGGCCCTGAATGGCGTCACTAAGTTGACCCACTAGACGCATTCACCAATATTGACGTATATTAAAAACAGATTTTCTCGTAAATATTAGTATATATATTAGAGTTTTATGTACAATTAGACCTAGGTTAGGCGTTTTAGTTCTGTTGGCAATTATTTGCATTTGTTGAAAGTAGGTGAAGCATTTGCAGAGTTGGGGATCGAAAATGGGTCGTCAATCAACCCGTCCTCGGTCCAAGTCCATTCCATCCAGCGGTCGACCCCATAGACGCATTCATCAATTTTAACATGCTGTTCATTTAAATCAGGAATTTTCTCAAATATAAATTAATATTATAATATATTAGCATATTGTGCATATACAGGCATAGGTTAGGTTAGGTGTTTAGGTTCTGTTGGCTATTATTTGTAGTACGTGGGTGAAGCATTTTCAGCGTTGTGGTTCGAACAAAATTCGCCAGTGAAGAGCTTGTTTCGGAACTGTTCGAATGTCATCAGTTGTGAGTCTTGTGTAAACCGTTTTTCATTCATAAACAGGTGGTTTGGCGGGTGCATGGAATGACTTTTGGGTCTTTGGAGGACGGGCTGCGTCAATGAAGCACTGTTCGAGAAATATTCGAAAGTCATCAGTTGAGTCTTGTGTAAAACATTTTTCCATTTATTAACGCGGGGAACGGGGTGAGATAGAGGACAGACTAACGAGCATATGGCCTTCGTTGTTGAGGACGGGCTGCTCTTTTTGCTTAGTGAAGGGTGAACATTTCTAAAGTATCTACGAACAACATTTAGGCCAACTGCTCCAATGTCCCTTTCCACTACCGCCCACAAGATGGGTATGGGGTGCATAATAAATGAACTGCTCCAATGAGCAGCTGTGGGAGTAACGATCATTCCGACAGGAATGCCATTAAATCAGTCCTTGTGTCGGAATGCCATTCCGACTCAAGCCATTAAAGCTCTCCAACTAGTATTACATTTTACTTAAATCAATTTCCCAGTTCAAACCAACAGCACTCGCAGATAGTCTGGTTAAGCACCATTAGGTGTAGCCAATAGCTGCACGGGTGCCCGTTCAGTTCCCTATCACAGACCAGGCACACTAATACATTTCATTTAGACATTTAACCAAGATAAAAAAAAAAACAAGAAATAACTTACCCAAGATGATTGATTGATAACCCGGTGATATGCTGATCAACAGCCGTTTG
This sequence comes from Procambarus virginalis, assembly GCA_020271785.1. NCBI lineage: Eukaryota > Metazoa > Arthropoda > Malacostraca > Decapoda > Cambaridae > Procambarus > Procambarus virginalis. The sequence goes on from WNGS01001312.1 coordinate 51,946,976, forward strand.
TAGGCAGACGAACCTGGCCGTTCCAAAACGGTCGCTGATGAACAGATGAACCTGGCCGTTCCAAAACGGTCGCTGGTGAACAAATGAACGTGGGTGTTCCAAAACGGTCGCTGATGGACAAGATGAACGTGGGTGTTCCAAAACACAATCTCGATGAGATGTTCGAACGATGAATAAGGCAGCAAGGTTTGAGTAATAAAAGAAATGCTATGAAAATGTCAGCATTGGCACATCACACCGACGAAAAGCACGAGGCCAGTAGATGACAACTGCTCCAAAGTTTTAAAATGCTATCATACCAGGATAGCTCGCCCAAAAACTATTGATTATACGACTAAATGAAAGCCTTAGAACTATTTGATAATGCTCTGTTCTACTGCACGAGTTTTCAGAAAGGTTAAAATATATTTTGTATTTAATAAAATATTTATATATTAACTAATGCATTAAAGGCGTACTGTACATGGGAGAGATGAAGGCCACTTGGTGAAGCACACAACACTGATGAAGCTTCCAAAAGGTTTGTTCACATACTCAGGCATTTCTAAAGCTCTGGGACAGCTTGAGGCACAAGATCTACATCTAGGAGTAAAATAGTAGGCATGTCTTCGGCGTTAAATACCACAGTCTTATTTTTACTTGTTGGAAATCACTTGATTGTCAGCAACTCCAGACAAATTTATCACTGTCAAATGAACATTTCTGAAAATGGTTGAACATACACGTGAGTGATAAGTTGACAAATAACTTGTGGGATATCTAAATAAACGCAAACAAAAATACTAGTTACGATCAGAACCAACGATGGTACAGTGGTTAAGTTCATGAGGTGCTTCACAATCTGCTACATAAAACCTGATGAATCACATTCGTATATCTGCTCTAAGTACTGTAGAGGTAGTTTAAAGCATACATTGAATAGTTGCAAATTCCCTAACTTTACTAGGATAGCTGAACGAACGTAAATATTGTATCAACCACCAACGTGTTTGGTTATACACCGTCAGACTGTACGACACCGAGAACCCATTGGTAGTCCTGTGTCACTACACTGCTGTATTAATACAACCAAGCGTCAGTCACTACACTGCTGTATAATACAACCAGCGTCAGTCACTACATTAATACAACATGGTCCCTCCTACAACACCCCCGTCCACAGCAACACTGTCCCTCCTACAACACCCCGTCACAGCAACACACTGACCCTCCTACACCACTGTCCACACAACACTGACCTTCAACACCACTGTCCACAGCAACACTGACCCTCCTACAACACCCCCGTCCACGCAACACTGACCCTCCTACAACACCCCCGTCCACAGCAACACTGACCCTCCTACAACACCCCCCGTCCACAGCAACACTGTCCCTCCTGCAAACACCCCGTCCACAGCAACACTGACCCTCCTACAACACCCCCGTCCACAGCAACCCACTGTCCCTCCTGCAAAACACCCCCGTCCACAGCAAACACTGACCCTCCTACAACACCCCCGTCCACAGCAACACTGTCCCTCCTGCAACACCCCGTCCACAGCAACACTGACCCTCCACAACACCCCCGTCCACAGCAAACTGACCCTCTCAAACACCCCCGTCCCACAGCAACACTGACCCTCCTACAACACCCCCGTCCACAGCAACACTGTCCCTCCTACAACACCCCGCCCACAGCAACACTGACCTCCTACACCACTGTCCACAGCAACACTGACCCTCCTACAACACCCCCGTCCACAGAAACACTGACCCTCCTACAACACCCCGTCCACAGCAACACTGACCCTCCTACAACACCCCCTGTCCACAGCAACACTGACCCTCCTCTACAACACCCCCCGTCCACAGCAACACTGTCCCTCCTGCAACACCCCCGTCCACAGCAACACTGACCCTCCTACAACACCCCGCCCACAGACACCTGCAACCCGCCACAGCAACACGACCTCCTAACCGCACACAACACTGACTCCCAAAAACCCGCCCACAGTCCCCTCACCCCCCACACTGCACCCCACACAAAAGACTGCACCGCCAACCACTGACACGCTACCCCCCAGCAACACTCAACAACACCACAGCACCGCCCACCGCCACCCCAGCAACACTGACCCTCCTAACCCCAGCCCGACCTTACGTCACACCGCCCGCACATGATCCTGCACACGCCAAGACACTGACCCTCCTACACCACAGCACACTGTCCCTCCTGCAACACCCCGCCCACAGCAACACTGACCCTCCTACACCACCGTCCCCAGCAACACTGACCCTCCCTACACACCCCCGTCCACAGCAACACTGCCCTCCTGCAACACCCCCGTCCAGAGCAACACTGACCCTCCTACACCAGCTGTCCACAGCAACACTGACCTGCCTGTAGCCTCTCCGGGCGTCTGGCAACTCTGCCCTCTGGAGAACATATTGTACAGCGCACCCAAATAATCTTATATACTTCCGGTGTCTTGATATCATCTTATTTCAATTATTATATTGTCACGCCACTTGCAACCATTAACGTCTTTCTTACATTTCCATTAAACGACAGGATATAGTCTGCCCGTGAAACCGCTATGCGTGCTAGTGGCTTTACAAGAAGAAAACATCAATGCTATGTACTCTCATAATCCCAATGTACCTCTTGTATATAAATAAATAAATAATAAATAAATATTTGTCAAACAAGTTGTAAATGTGATTAACCAAATTCGATCCCAATTGCATTCCAAATTTACTTCAATACCCGATGGCCACTATAACTCTAGTAGCCTTGACGACAGGAAGCCGGCAGCTTGTCAAGAGGTACACCTCCTCTTCCCGACATTTGTCCTGATGATTATATCGATCGTTTGAAACTCGGCAGTTTTTTGCATTTACGAATTCGGGAGATGTTGGTGGTTTTTCTGTCCTATGTGTTTGTAGCTTGTTGTCTGAAAACTATTGTTCTTTGCTTGTGTTATATCCGACCTTTTGAAAATGTGGTCTGGATTAATATCCTCCAAATTAGTTAGTACTGTAAAAAGTTTCATGAGATGTTTGCAGTGTGGTTAACCCTGAGGCCCTCAACTGTCATGGTATGAGAGTCGATTGATTTCAGAAATGATTTTTGATGCCAGGTGTTGACCTTTCCTCAAAGCAGATATATATCTTTCTAAAGATGAGGTTTCCACGCTTGTTATACGTTAATTTAAGTAGGGGAGCACTAGGGAGTGTACAATGTATAACTACCATATACCTCTATAACTACCGTATAACTAAAGGTGGTAACTACCTACCTTTAGGAGGCGTCAGAGGACCGGCCTCGGGGGCGCTAGGCCCCTAAACCATCTCAAGGTAGCCTTCCTTGCCTTGAAGCCAAAGTTTGGCTATTCCTAGGTTTCGTCTTGCTTTCTTTTTATTCTGCAGCACCCACTTGTTGTGCAACTTGCAAGTGATTGGCAGATACAGATTCCACGGTCCTTTTCTTCATTAATCTTGCTGCAAGATAATGTTTTTGATTTGATATAGTTGTGTGCGCTTTGTACGCCCCACTTGCAAAGTCTGGTATTTTCCTATAATGAAAGTTTTTGTTAGTCTTCCAGTCACATTTGTAGTTCATGTAGGTGTCTTTGTAAGGCGTCAGTATCATTGTCGCTTCTTACTTTACCATAACTTAGTGTCATCTGCAAATTTAATGTTCTAGTTTGCCGACAAAAATCATGCCAGAACTAAGTCGACTCTCATATAGGAACGGTTAAGGGTCACAGGGCTATGCAGGGCTAAAAACTTTAACAGATATGACAAGGCTGATCTCATCGAAACTTTTGAAATACTGAACAACATGATTTATGTGATTTACCTGATATTGATAATAACTTGGAGGGCTTTAAAAGGTTAGACGTAGCACAAACAAGGAATTACGGTTTATTTATTTTTTTAATTTACCCGTTTCAAGCTCAGCAATCCGCAATGTAGGACAGAAAAAAAGAATATGCTTTTTCACCCTTAGATCTAGGGATATAACCCTTGGAACAGCCTACCCGCCGAAGCTGTAAATGCCAATACATTGTTGCAATCAAATTAAAAAAAATAATATCGTTAGGGTAAAGGTAGGAACTTTGATAAGTCACGAGCTTCTTGTCCTTAACAATGTTAAACGTTAAGCTAAAATATATTTATCTCCCTAAATTTCACTAGCGAAAGGAAGCGCAAATCTGACACAGCACCATAAAGCGACCACAACAACAGTAGTAGTATTCGTGTGGGCATCAAAAACGGTTCAGTGCGGCAAGTTTCCCTCTAAACATACGCATTTATGTTAGTTGCCGCTCCTCTATCTACAGTACAAGACAACAAACATTTCTGAAACCTTGCCATTCTCAACATAAACACGTCTCCCAACATTTGTACTCGTGCAGTCATCGGAGGATTAACCCTTTACGCCAACTGCACCTACCATCAAGAAGTTCCTAGTTCAACGTTGACGACGAATGGTCGTCTGGGCAACTATTCCACACTGCCAGAATACGTGGCGTGATTTTGATATTTGGAGTCTTGACAAATTCTTCAACTGCTCAGATTATCCCCTAGGGCCCCTAAAATTACAAGAAAGTTAAATAAAACTTGGTGAGCCCTCAGGACGTAGTGGGCGTCTGGCTTCTACTCTGCCAGAAACTATTAGAAATGTTTTTTTGCCCAATTGAGTTAAAGTTTAGAGTAGGCGGTTGTAATTCTGCAAGTTGACCCCAACTTTATTCAACTACCCAGCGTTCACAGGCTGCCTGATGCCTTTAATCTGGGATCACTGGGTGTTGCTGGGTTTTCTGTATGGGGTTGGATGCATTGCTTGCTTTCCCTGTGGACCCTAGATGGTATCATGAAACATTTGCCTAACAGTATGTTCATCTATTATAAGGCACAGTAGATTTTCACCAAGCACGGACGTGTATATACAGTATACACAAGGCTTTGTTTACCCTACAGATAAACTGCATTTGCCATAACGAAAAAGCCTTACATGAAACCTCTCCATATCTAGCTCTATCAAGTGTTCACATCAACTGTACACATATCCAAGACAACATTCAAGCCTGCAGGATGGTACTAAAACTGGCCATAATTTATGACATCCTACCCTGTGTGCATGGTGTGTAATGTTATGGTTTTAACTCAGACATTTTAGATAATACTGGCCACCTTTTGTATAGTCGTTGGGATAAGAAGTCTTCACAAAAACCATTACGAAGAGGAATATATAATAATTTTAATCAAAATACACCATGTCAAAAACAAACGTTCGGAAAAATGTTCAGGAAAACAGAAATACCATGCTCCAAGGACATTTGCTTTTAACAGGTAATACAAATTCTTCGCTGATCATAAATATTTTCCTGAAGAGTTTGTTGTGCCATAGGAAAGAGAGATCTTTGGAACTGTGCTTTATTGCTGGAGTTTCAGGTTTAATTTACATTAGTATTGATGCTAGAAGGTTACTAATTTATCAGTATCATTGTTATTGGTCTAGTTTTGCAGTTCAGTATTAATATTGATTAAATTTGAACAGATACTTCAATACTTTTTCCAGGTGGGTATATTTCTTGCATCTGACAAAAATATTATGTACATATTGGTATCATAGCATTGTCTTATTAATCAGTTAATGAGACAGTGCAGTACCTGTATCAATACTGTATTGGTGATGATATAGGCATCGGTTCACTTCTACATAAGAGTAATCATTACACTACAGTATATACAAAAGTGTGTGTAATTGAGTTTGTGATATGTGATAGTGTGATATATTAATTTGTGTGATAAATTGTGTTTTGCTTTTCTCAATTACCATGTCAGTATAACTATCTTAAAGGAAACCATTTAGTGACTACTAATGATTTCTTATGCTACATGTATTGACAATAATTCCGTCTCATTGAACTCTAATTTTGCGTTGTCTATTGTGATAATGATATCTTAATTAGTGATTAATAATAATTTATTTGATAG
>WNGS01001312.1:51953963-51991892 GCA_020271785.1 Procambarus virginalis
TTTTATCAAATATTTCTTTATATGTGTGTATATCACGAAAATAAACACGTGATTAAAAATGTTAGTGTCAAACCACGGAGGAACAATTCCGAAACACGGGAATACCAGACCTCCTACCGTTACCTTATACTATGTTCTATTATCACAAGTATAAATAAAACAACCTGCATAATCAGGTATTTTGTCTAATTATACAGGTTGACATACCTGTATAATAGACAAAACCCAAGATGCAAGAAGATTACAAATCCTTGAAGCAATTCACATAAGGACATATAGAACAACCTACCATGAACACCCACATCACGGAACTATTACTCTAACCCACCATGCATGAAGTAAGGACAAGACCCAGAAGCTATTACGATGCCAACACGGCGAAGATATTGTTCAACATAACAGGCCATCAAGATTACACTTCAGGGATTACATGTACGATTCAGGAGATGCTCTTCGTATGGCTCAGATAGGCCTTTACCGCAGTACCGTCTATGACTAGTGTTCCTTATGTTTCACCCCCTACTTAGTCCTGATGTATTCCCCCCATTTTCTCACCTGTATTGTCTTAGCACCTGACCCAGTTGAGGGTATAATAAAATCAACCAGTCCTGAAAACTCTTTTCACTTGAGAATGATCCACGATGGAGGTTCGAAAGCGTTGTAGCAATTGTATATAATAAGGTTAATACTTACATCTATAGCATTCACTTTTCCTTCACCCTTTGAAAATTACGAAAATGAGTGTTTGGAGGGAAGACTCCTATTTCAGGCTAAGCCCTGATGCTAAGAAACATAGGCTTAGAGGGAGTAGAAGCCCTAAACAGAAGATTAGTAAATACAGAATATGCGGTCAGATTCAATGAGACATGTTTTAAAAGAAAACCTGCTGGCCAGTATAACACCAGTATATAATACATCGATGTATATGTATTAATTATCGAAAGTATTAAGGAAATCCTGTTTCAGTTCTTCCTCGTGGTCTGACACTCACATTTTTAATCACGTGTTAATTTTTCGTGATTTACACACACATATATATGGAACAAGCACTGAATTGTCCCCAGGACTTAGATCACCATCTGAAAACTCACACCCCAGAAGTGACTCGACCCATACTGTCCAGGAGCAACCGCAATCTGGCAATCTACAGGGACGGCTTAATCCCTCCTTGACTCATTCACGACCGGACATAAGGAAAAATGGTCCTTACTTTTCCTTATGTCCGGTCGTGATGGATTCAAGGGTATGATATTAGGCGTCCCTGTTAGAATTGCCAGGGTTTGCGTTGCTCCTTGGACAGTATGGAGTTCGGAGTCACTTTCTGGGTTGAGTTTTCAGTGTGTACACACACATATATATATTATATATATATATATATATATATATATAATATATATATATATATATATATAATTATTTATTTACATAAGATGTACAATTAAGCCGAGGTTAGATGTAAGGTTCTGTTAGCAATTATTTGTATTGCGATTCGTGGACGAAGAATTTGAAGAGGTTCATTGTTATTATATTAACATCTTTATTGACAAAATTAATTCAATTTTGCCTAATTTGAAGTTCAGTTCCACAAACTCATCGTCGGGCGACTGGCCCTGAATGCGTCACTAAGTTGACCCACTAGACGCATTCACCAATATTGACGTATTGTTATTAAAAACAGATTTTCTCGTAAATATTAGTATATATATTAGAGTTTTATGTACAATTAGACCTAGGTTAGGCGTTTTAGTTCTGTTGGCAATTATTTGCATTTGTTGAAAGTAGGTGAAGCATTTGCAAAGTTGGGGTTCGAAAATGGGTCGTCAATCAACCCGTCCTCGGTCCAAGTCCATTCCATCCAGCGGTCGACCCCATAGACGCATTCATCAATTTTAACATGCTGTTCATTTAAATCAGGAATTTTCTCAAATATAAATTAATATTATAATATATTAGCATATTGTGCATATACAGCATAGGTTAGGTTAGGTGTTTAGGTTCTGTTGGCTATTATTTGTAGTACGTGGGTGAAGCATTTTCAGCGTTGTGGTTCGCCAGTGAAGAGCTTGTTCCGGAACTGTTCGAATGTCATCAGTTGTGAGTCTTGTGTAAACCGTTTTTCATTCATAAACAGGTGGTTTGGCGGGTGCATGGAATGACTTTGGTTCTTTGGAGGACGGGCTGCGTCAATGAAGCACTGTTCGAGAAATATTCGAAAGTCATCAGTTGAGTCTTGTGTAAAACATTTTCCATTTATTAACGCGGGAACGGGGGAGATAGAGGATAGACTAACGAGCATATGGCCTTCGTTGTTGAGGACGGGCTGCTCTTTTGCTTAGTGAAGGGTGAACATTTCTAAAGTATCTACGAACAACATTTAGGCCACTGCTCCAATGACAGCTGTGGGAGTAACGATCATTCGACAGGATGCCATTAAATCAGTCCTTGTGTCGGAATGCCATTCCGACTCAAGCCATTAAAGCTCTCCAACTAGTATTACATTTTACTTAAATCAATTTCCCAGTTCAAACCAACAGCACTCGCAGATAGTCTGGTTAAGCACCATTAGGTGTAGCCAATAGCTGCACGGGTGCCCGTTCAGTTCCCTATCACAGACCAGGCACACTAATACATTTCATTTAGACATTTAACCAAGATAAAAAAACAAGAAATAACTTACCCAAGATGATTGATTGATAACCCGGTGATATGCTGATCAACAGCCGTTTGTAGGCAGACGAACCGGGCCGTTCCAAAACGGTCGCTGATGAACAGATGAATCTGGCCGTTCCAAAACGGTCGCTGGTGAACAATGAACGTGGGTGTTCCAAAACGGTTGCTGATGGACAAGACGAACGTGGGTGTTCCAAAACACAATCTCGATGAGTGTTCGAACGATGAATAAGGCAGCAAGGTTTGAGTAATAAAAGAAATGCTATGAAAATGTCACCATTGGCACATCACACCGACGAAAAGCACGAGGCCAGTAGATGACAACTGCTCCAAAGTTTTAAATGCTATCATACCAGGCTAGCTCGCCCAAAAACTATTGATTATACGACTAAATGAAAGCCTTAGAACTATTTGATAATGCTCTGTTCTACTGCACGAGTTTTCAGAAAGGTTAAAATATTTTTTTGTATTTAATAAAATGTTTATATATTAACTAATGCATTAAAGGCGTACTGTACATGGGAGAGATGAAGGCCACTTGGTGAAGCACACAACACTGATGAAGCTTCCAAAGGTTTGTTCACATACTCAGGCATTTCTAAAGCTCTGGGACAGCTTGAGGCACAAGATCTACATCTAGGAGTAAAATAGTAGGCATGTCTTCGGCGTTAAATACCACAGTCTTATTTTTACTTGTTGGAAATCACTTGATTGTCAGCAACTCCAGACAAATTTATCACTGTCAAATGAACATTTCTGAAAATGGTTGAACATACACGTGAGTGATAAGTTGACAAATAACTTGTGGGATATCTAAATAAACACAAACAAAAATACTAGTTACGATCAGACCAAACGATGGTACAGTGGTTAAGGCCATGAGGTGCTTCACAATCTGCTATACATAACAACCTGATGAATCACATTCGTATATCTGCCCTCTAAGTACTGTAGAGGTAGTTTAAAGCATACATTGAATAGTTGCAAATTCCCTAACTTTACTAGGATAGCTGAACGAACGTAAATATTTGTATCAACCACCAACGTGTTTGTTAATACACCGTCAAACTGTACGACACCGAGAACCCATTGGTAGTCCTGTGTCACTACACTGCTGTATTAATACAACCAGCGTCAGTCACTACACTGCTGTATTAATACAACCAGCGTCAGTCACTACACTGCTGTATTAATACAACCAGCGTCAGTCACTACACTGCTGTATTAATACAACCAGCGTCAGTCACTACACTGCTGTATTAATACAACCAGCGTCAGTCACTACACTGCTGTATTAATACAACCAGCGTCAGTCACTACATTAATACAACATTGTCCCTCCTGCAACACCCCCGTCCACAGCAACACTGTCCCTCCTGCAACACCCCCGTCCACAGCAACACTGACTCTCCTGCAACACCCCCGTCCACAGCAACACTGACCCTCCTACAACACCCCCGTCCACAGCAACACTGTCCCTCCTGCAACACCCCGTCCACAGCAACACTGACCCTCCTGCAACACCCCGTCCACAGCAACACTGTCCCTCCTGCAACACCCCGTCCACAGCAACACTGTCCCTCCTGCAACACCCCGTCCACAGCAACACTGACCCTCCTACAACACCCCCGTCCACAGCAACACTGTCCCTCCTGCAACACCCCCGTCCACAGCAACACTGACCCTCCTGCAACACCCTCGTCCACAGCAACACTGACCCTCCTACAACACCCCCGTCCACAGCAACATTGTCCCTCCTGCAACACCCCCGTCCACAGCAACACTGTCCCTCCTGCAACACCCCCGTCCACAGCAACACTGTCCCTCCTGCAACACCCCCGTCCACAGCAACACTGACCCTCCTGCAACACCCCGTCCACAGCAACACTGACCCTCCTGCAACACCCCGTCCACAGCAACACTGTCCCTCCTGCAACACTGTCCACAGCAACACTGACCCTCCTACAACACCCCCGTCCACAGCAACACTGACCCTCCTGCAACACCCCGTCCACAGCAACACTGACCCTCCTACAACACCCCCGTCCACAGCAACACTGTCCCTCCTGCAACACTGTCCACAGCAACACTGACCCTCCTACAACACCCCCGTCCACAGCAACACTGACCCTCCTGCAACACCCCCGTCCACAGCAACACTGTCCCTCCTGCAACACTGTCCACAGCAGCACTGACCCTCCTACAACACCCCCGTCCACAGCAACACTGACCCTCCTGCAACACCCCCGTCCACAGCAACACTGTCCCTCCTGCAACACTGTCCACAGCAACACTGACCCTCCTGCAACACCCCCGTCCACAGCAACACTGACCCTCCTACACCACTGTCCACAGCAACACTGACCTGCCTGTAGCTCTCTCCGGGCGTCTGGCAACTCCGCCCTCTGGAGAACATATTGTACAGCGCCACCAAATAATCTTATATACTTCCGGTGTCTTGATATCATCTTATTTCAATTATTATATTGTCACGCCACTTGCAACCATTAACGTCTTTCTTACATTTCATTAAACTTACAGATATAGTCTGCCCGAAACGCTATGCGTGCTAGTGGCTTTACAAGAATGAAAAAACATCAATGCTATGTACTCTCATAATCCCAATGTACCTTCTTGTATATAAATAAATAAATAAATATATTGTCAAACAAAGTTGTAAAGTTATGTGAACCAAATTCGATCCCAATTGATTCCAAATTTACTTCAATTTACCCGATGGCCACTATAACTCTAGTAGCCTTGACGACAGGAAGCCGGCAGCTTGTCAGAGGTACATCCTCTTCCCGACATTTGTCCTGATGATTTTATCGATCGTTTGAAACTCGGCAGTTTTTTGGCATTTACGAATTCGGGAGATTTGGTGGTTTTTCTGTCCTATGTGTTTGTAGCTTGTTGAGTCTGAAACTATTGTTCTTTGCTTGTGTTATATCCGACCTTTTGAAAATGTGGTCTGGATTAATATCCTCCAAATTGTTAAGTATTGTAAAAGTTTCGATGAGATGTTTGCAGTGTGGTTAACCCTGAGGCCCTCAACTGTTCATGGTACGAGAGTCGATTGATTTCAGAAATGATTTTTGATGCCAGGTGTTGACCTTTCCTCAAAGCAGATATATATCTTTCTAAAGATGAGGTTTCCACGCTTGTTATACGTTAATTTAAGTAGGGGAGCACTAGGGATTTGTACAATGTATAACTACCCTATACCTTATAACTACCTTATAACTAAAGGTGGTAACTACCTACCTTTAGGAGGCGTCGAGGACCGGGCCTCGGGGGCGCTAGGCCCCTAAACCATCTCAAGGTAGCCTTCCTTGCCTTGACGCCAAAGTTTGGCTATTCCTAGGTTTCGTCTTGCTTTCTTTTTATTCTGCAGCACCCACTTGTTGTGCAACTTTCAGTGATTGGCAGATACAGATTCCACGGTCCTTTTCTTCATTAATCTGCTGCAAGATAATGTTTTTGATTTGATATAGTTGTGATGCGCTTTGTACGCCCCACTTGCAAAGTCTTGTATTTTCCTATAATGAAAAGTTTTTGTTAGTCTTCCAGTCACATTTGCAGTTCATGTAGGTGTCTTTGTAAGGCGTCAGTATCATTGTCGCTTCTTACTTTACCATAATCTTAGTGTCATCTGCAAATTTTATGTTCTAGTTTGCGACAAAAATCATGCCAGAACTAAGTCGACTCTCATATAGGAACGGTTAAGGGTCACAGGGCTATGCAGGGCTAAAAACTTTAACAGATATGACAAGGCTGATCTCATCGAAACTTTTGAAATACTGAACAACATGATTTATGTGATTTACCTGATATTGATAATAACTTGGAGGGCTTTAAAAGGTTAGACGTAGCACAAACAAGGAATTACGGTTTATTTATTTTGTTAATTTACCCGTTTCAAGCTCAGCAATCCGCAATGTAGGACAGAAAAAAAGGATATGCTTTTTCACCCTTAGATCTCGGGATATAAACCTTTGGAACAGCCTACCCGCCGAAGCTGTAAATGCCAATACATTGTTGCAATTCAAATTAAAAAAATAATATCGTTAGGGTAAAGGTAGGAACTTTGATAAGTCACGAGCTTCTTGTCCTTAACAATGTTAAACGTTAAGCTAAAATATATTTATCTCCCTAAATTTCACTAGCGAAAGGAAGCGCAAATCTGACACAGCACCATAAGCGACCACAACAACAGTAGTAGTATTCGTGTGGGCATCAAAACGGTTCAGTGCGGCAAGTTTCCCTCTAAACATACGCATTTATTTAGTTGCCGCTCCTCTATCTACAGTACAAGACAACAAACATTTCTGAAACCTTGCCATTCTCAACATAAACACGTCTCCCAACATTTGTACTCGTGCAGTCATCGGGAGGATAGACCCTTTACGCCAACTGCACCTACCATCAAGAAGTTCCTAGTTCAACGTTGACGACGAATGGTCGTCTGGGCAACTATTCCACACTGCCAGAATACGTGGCGTGATTTTGATATTTGGAGTCATGACAAATTCTTCAACTGCTCAGATTATCCCCTAGGGCCCCTAAAATTACAAGAAAGTTAAATAAAACTTGGTGAGCCCTCAGGACGTAGTGGGCGTCTGGCTCCTACTCTGCCAGAAACTATTAGAAATGGTTTTTTGCCCAATTGAGTTAAAGTTTAGAGTAGGCGGTTGTAATTCTGCAAGTTGACCCCAACTTTATTCAACTACCCAGAGTTCACAGGCTGCCTGATGCCTTATCATCTGGGATCACTGGGTGTTGCTGGTTTTCTGTATGGGGTTGGATGCATTGCTTGCTTTCCTGTGGACCCTAGATGGTATCATGAAACATTTGCCTAACAGTATGTTCATCTATTATAAGGCACAGTAGATTTTCACCAAGCACGGATGTGTATATACAGTATACACAAGGCTTTGTTTACCCTACAGATAAACTGCATTTGCCATAACAAAAAGCCTTACATGAAACATCTCCATATCTAGCTCTATCAAGTGTTCACATCAACTGTACACATATCCAAGACAACATTCAAGCCTGCAGGATGGTACTAAAACTGGCCATAATTTATGACATCCTACCCTGTGTGCATGGTGTGTAATGTTATGGTTTTAACTCAGACATTTTAGATAATACTGGCCACCTTTTGTATAGTCGTTGGGATAAGAAGTCTTCACAAAAACCATTACGAAGAGGAATATATAATAATTTTAATCAAAATACACCATGTCAAAAACAAACGTCGGAAAAATTTTCAGGAAAACAGAAATACCTGCTCCAAGGACATTGCTTTTAACAGGTAATACAAATTCTTCGCTGATCATAAATATTTTCCTGAAGAGTTTGTTGTGCCATAGGAAGAGATCTTTGGAACTGTGCTTTATTGCTGGAGTTTCAGGTTTAATTTACATTAGTATTGATGCTAGAAGGTTACTAATTTATCAGTATCATTGTTATTGGTCTAGTTTTGCAGTTCAGTATTAATATTGATTAAATTTGAACAGATACTTCAATACTTTTTCCAGGTGGGTATATTTCTTGCCTCTGACAAAAAATATTATGTACATATTGGTATCATAGCATTGTCTTATTAATCAGTTAATGAGACAGTGCAGTACCTGTATCAATACTGTATTGGTGATGATATAGGCATCGGTTCACTTCTACATAAGAGTAATCATTACACTACAGTATATACAAAAGTGTGTGTAATTGAGTTTGTGATATGTGATATTGTGATATATTAATTTGTGTGATAAATTGTGTTTTGCTTTTCTCAATTACCATGTCAGTATAACTATCTTAAAGGAAACCATTTAGTGACTACTAATGATTTCTTATGCTACATGTATTGACATAATCCGTCTCATTGAACTCTAATTTTGCGTTGTCTATTGTGATAATGATAATTAATTAGTGATTAATAATAATTTATTTGATAGCTATACAAAGGGTCAGATTATAGTGGTTACTTGGTAGGTATAGCATTTGTAGATGTTATAAAACCACCAATCATGTACATCATTATGATTACTGTATAACTTTCACAGGTTATACAACATGGCCAAAATTAAATATTTAATTTGTTTAATATTGTATAGTACAGTATATTATACCAACTTGTTTATAAATAATTTTTTCTTTGTTTCATTTTATATAAAAATCTTTTAAAGAGTTTCCTCACTTGCAGACACGAGTGAGGTTTGTGGCAGAGGATTGCTGTATGCTCTTGTGAACTCACACCTTCGCTCTGCCATCTCTGTTCTTTACCTCTCCACGTCTTTGCCTTGTGAGGAAATAAAGCAGTTTATGAAGGAAGGTTAGTGTGTAGGGCTAAAGTATACAATATAGTACGTTCTTTAGTTTTGTACAGTATTTTGCTGAGGGCATTTGATTAAAATACAGTATAGTAAAAAAGTATTATTGTTTTGAAAGGCATCAATTTCCTCTAGATAACCAATTATCAAAAGAAGGCACCAAGCCCAGAAAGCTATATAGTACCATTTGTCACAGACTATTCAAAAGTTCCTTAATATTTTTCAGGATAGCTCAAGTTTTTCATAGCTCTCCAATACGAGAGCAAAAGACATAAGACTAGCATTGTAAGAAAAAATTGATTCACCGAGAATTTTATTGAGGAACGTACGATGAAATATGTGATGTAAAAGAACATTGGGAAAGAAAGATTTCTGATCATCCTGAAACTCGGAGCATTCTATGATGAGGTGCACAACTATTACTGGGACAATGCAGTTTTGACGTACTTGTACAGTAAAGTGCAGGTGATTGTTCCAGTAAGTGCCCACAAATTAATCCTACATGCCAATACATAAGCTAGCAAGAGATATTTCCCATTTCCTGTTTTGGTGGCAGGAGGACTGCCATACTTCAGGATAATAACTGCTCTAAGCCGATATTTTAATGTTCCTAATAAAGTTTTTAAGAGTGGCATGTTTACCTTTTAAATATTGATCTCTACATTTATTTACAGTTTGATCTTATTTTACATTCAGCCCATCCCTGATAATGATAGTACTTGTAGCAACTATTAGGTAAAATATACAAAAGTATACTATTGCAGCAACAGTGTTCATGTTCTGTATTACTGACTTTGCCAAGTTTACCACAGTTTATTTAATGACTTCCCAAATTTGTTGTACTTACCTTAACTCATTTCCTCGAATTTCTTCACTTCTTGCATCTTCATGAGGTGCCATCATATGTACCTTGTAATTCATTACTTCGTATTCCTTCACCTATTGCATTTCAAAGCCATCCACTGCTTACCAATCATATTTTGTACAATGCTACCATGCTGTAATCAAAGAATCTTTCAAATTTTCCTTGTTTAGATCAGCTTACGTATCATCTTAGCATAAACACCCTCATTATCTTATCCTTTCACCATTTTCATATTTAATTCTGAGATATTTAATTTCCTATTTTATTTATAGTTAGACCATCATAATTATCATACATTTGTTAGTCGTCTTGTGAGAAGGTATCACTTAATTACTAACATTTACAATAGACAAGCTCAGTGCAGTGTATCTTCTGGTATAAGAATAAATACAACTTGGCCCATCATCAGAACAAAGGGCTCTTGGGTACACAAAATACAGTACAGTACTTTACTGACATTTAAATCTACATAAGTAATATCATTTTGTGTTTTGCACTTGACCATGTTAAAACTATGCTTTAAACATGCTTCAATCACTTTGACTTATTATAAATGTTCCCTAAATCAGTGTAACCAAAACACCTTATCTAACCTCACCTAGATCAAGCTATTTATAAACAACCAATATACTGTACTGTATATTTACTTTTTGAGAAAAAAAGTGTAACAGCTTACAATAGATTCAGCATGTCAATTGTTCTATTTATATATATAATATGAATATACATTATTATGCTTTCTAACTTATTTCAGAATCCTCAGCAAAAATAGAATTTCTTGATGTTGCTAGTGATCCCTGTGGTTGGGATAATGATAAACCAG
Organism: Procambarus virginalis; assembly: GCA_020271785.1. NCBI lineage: Eukaryota > Metazoa > Arthropoda > Malacostraca > Decapoda > Cambaridae > Procambarus > Procambarus virginalis. Next base: position 51,964,657 of record WNGS01001312.1, read on the forward strand.
AAATATCACTACAGCAGCCACTACACGAAATATTCAGAAACAGACATATTGGCATTGGTGGTGGGAAACAAAGAGTGGCATTGGTGATTGACAAGCTTGAAGATGTCACTTGTCATCAGGACTCTCTGGATGTTATAAGAAGCTTACATTTGCTGTCTGGAGGTAAATTATGATCAGCTGCAGATAAGTTTATTAGAGTATAAAAGTGTTAAGAGGAAGAAATTGATCCTAGAAGTGGAGTCTCATTTATAGTTCAGGCCCATTGTTGATAAGGTATAATCTTGTGGCATCTTAATATACTGTAGTTCGATACAAGTGATCTACCTCCTTTCTTAAAAACTGGTACTACATCCATGACTCTGGTACTCTACCTTACTCTTAAAGGCAAGTTTTTTAAATTTGCCCTAATAATTTGTAGTTTTTTTCTACCACAAAAGTGGCCACACATTTACAATGCTAACCAACATATATACATTTTCTTCTGTCCTCAATGGATAGGGTTAGAGATCTGTTAAGCATATAATTCAGTGATTTATTGAACAATCAACCAAAGAAGGTGATTGTAGTGCTTTTAAAATGCTAAGTTAACCTACAAACATAAATACAGATTTATGTCTGTCCTACATAGACATTGTTCGAGGTGTCTTTACATAGCATCATTAATGTGTGTTTACAAAGGAGAAATGCAATTTGATTAATTACTGAATAATTAAGGGACTGAATAATTTTAAGGGACTGAATAATTTTAATTATTCAGTCACTTACCAAAACAATTACACCTCTTGTAATCGGGAAATGATAATCAAGCGAGAGGTACAGTAACTGGTGTCAATTCTTGTCAGGTGTTGGTGTCAATTCACCTAATATCATCCAGCCAGATTAAATGTGATTAAAATGTAGAGTATTGAAAACAAAAACAAATTACAGAGTACTTCAGCATAACGAATGAAAATACAGTACAGTACTGAATATGTTTGTATGGTACAGTATTGTGTATACAGTAGTTGTTACAACTAGAAAATATGAATAGGATTATACATAACATGAATACTGTAATATAATTTGTAATATAGTATATTAAATCTTCTTTACATTTATTTTTTATCATTAACAGATAAATGTCTCTCTTTTTGCTATGAATATTGGGAAATATTATTGTAATGATAAATATAATTAGTTTTCTGATCTTGTTGTGAAGCCTGACATAGTGATGAGTAATACTCTTGCATTCATTGTGATTACATATACTGTATTATGAGTGTTACTTATACAACTATTATACTCCTGACAGGAGATAATATTGAGCAGCTAATTTTGTACTGTGGACGGGACATCATTCCCGAGAGCACGCTATCTGCTGTTTGTCACATTACTGCTGCAGTGGTTCATGTGCTGCCCACCAACCCATGCAGTTGCAGGCTCATTTTGAGGAAGCCTTCTGGGAAAATAATTAAGGTGGTAAGCAACAATGATCTTTAGCAAATGTAATATAGCTTTTAATGAACTGAATATAAATATTTTGGAAGCCCTGAGCAATAATATGTATTGAGCATGGAGATGCAGTGCACTACCAGTTTTGCATGGTGTTATTTTCCTGGAGACCGCATCTATTATCACACCACTTGGTGTTTAGATTAACATCTTATGGGAAAAAATATGTTCTTCAAGATCAAGAATTTTGTATGTTCAAAATTTTTCAATGTTCTATAAAACAAAGCTATACAGTGCTCATATTGACAATATGTCATAAAACTGCATGGCATGGAACTGAACTAGCCTAGATTAAAACAAGTGATAAATGCTGTGGTGGTAAAATCCAACAGTACAGGGTACATTGATACAAATTGATGTCCAACGTGGAATTTCATAAAGCCTCAAGCTATTAATTTTAAAATTGTTTTAAATCTGAGCAGATGCAAGTGAAGGAAGGTGAGGAGCATTAAAGATGTATGAGGGTGGACAAAGGCAGGCATATGAAGGGTAGTAACTGGAAATAGACTGTATATGGTTACTTCTGACTATAATATTTATCTTTAATACTCATATACTGTTCTTAATATCACATTTACATCCTTTCAGCATGAAGAATTTTCTTTAACTCAAGATTTACAAGTGCAAGATATACATTTGACAAAGTCTAAAGAAGCATCATGTTCACCTGAGAGCGCAAATGCAGTTGCCATCTTGGCTGCACAGACAACTTTTAATCTTTCCCTCACAGATGATCAGCGAGTAGCAAAGAATAATCTGCTGCTTCCTCACACCAGGTAAGAAACTTTTAATTTGGCATATGTACACAAGTATTTTGAAGCATTGGAATGCTGCTGTGAATGAGTTTATTGGAGAATAATTACCTAAGTGTAGTGATGAGAGTTATACTCAAGTGTTCCATCTTTCCAGTACATTGTCATGTGACGCTTTGAAACTATTGATGTTTTGGCATTCCACTACTTTCTCGCTTGCTTTAACCATCTACTACTCTGCAGCAGAGAAGTAATATTTTTTTGGCATCTTTTTTCCTCAATTTGAATCTATGACCACTTGTCTTGAAGTTGCAGGCATCAGGATGCCTCAATTTTCTGGATTCCTGTACTGTTTTGTATGTACTAATCATATCGCCTTCTCCCCTCTAGCTTTGGCATATTTAACACCCTGGCCTTCCTTGTAGTTCTGAAAAAAGAATGGAAGCAATGTAGTAGCATGTTCTGCACCTTTTCCAGTTATTGATGTATGGTAATATACAAACCGCCAGATGACACGGCTGAGGAATTCACAGAACAGATAACAAAATAGAGAATAGCCCTGATAATTTGGAGAACCCAATACCTGATATTATCTTCTTAGGTGACTTCAACTTGCTCCCTCAGGTGGAGAATAGCAAACAATAATATTATACCAGGGAATCATCAGGAACCTAACCAACCACAGATTAGAGAAACTACTTGATTCTGTGACAAATTTTCACTCACTCAGCATATCGGAGCCCAACGAGAAATAAAAATATTCTCGATCTGGTCTTTACGAACAATGAAGACATTATCAGAGACATACAATATCAGATACCACATATTCAGATCACAAGCTCATTGAAGTGCAAACTACAATCAATAACTCAGATAGACCTAAAACGTTGATAAAGCGAGAGGGGCTATTCAGTAAATTCAATTTTAATAATAAAAGGATAGACTGGGAGATAATAAACAGGGAACTTAAAAACATTCCATGGGAAACTGTTTTAAGTAATAAAAGTCCTACAGAAGGAATAGAAAAACTGACTTCGGAAGCGTATCAAGTCTGTCTGAAACATGTTCCTTTGAGAAAGCAGACCAAAGAGATCCACACGTAAGAAAGAGAACGCAGAAGACACTCATAACGCAGGAAAAGAATAACGGAATCTGCTATGCAGACACGAATTTCCCGTCAAAGAAGAATAATTTAAATAGGGAGATTGAAGAAATCGAGCGAAATTGAAACACTCATATGAAACTGAAGAAAGGCAGTTAGAACAGGAAGCAATTCAGGAAATAAAGAAAATCCAAAATACTTCTTCACATATGCGAAATCAAAAGCAATAACCACTGCCAGTATTGACCTATTCGTACAAGTGACGAGATTCATACAACGGAGGATGACAAAGAAATTAGTGAAATACTAAAAAGCAGTATGAGTGACATGTTTAGCACTCCAAATAAACAACATGAAAGTAGAAGATCCAGTACAATTTCTTTATGCGTGTATTCAAACCCCTGGTAAATATAACTGATATCAACACGAGCGCACTAAATTTTGAAAGAGCAATTGAAAACATGCCCTTGCACTCGGCCCCAGGTCCAGACTCATGGAATTCAATATTTATAAGAAATGCAAAGTGACCGGTTAGCACGGGCACTCAGTATAGTGGGGAGGAAGAGCTTGGACACGGAGAGATACCAGATGCACTTACAGTGGCAGACATAGCCCCTCTACACAAGGTGAGGGAGCAAAGCATTGGCAAGACTTATAGACCAGGTGCACTGACATCGCACATAATAAAGTATTTGAGAGAGTGATTAGGAGTCAGGTCACCAATTTCATGGAGGACCAATGACTTCACAACCCAGGCCAACATGGATTTCGAGCGGGAAGATCGTGCCTCTCATAGGTACTTGAGCACTACGATAAAGTCACTGAGGCATTAGAAGAGAAACAGAATGCTGAGTGTGATTACACGGACTTCGCAAGGCTTTCGATAAATGTGACCAGGCGTGATAGCACAAAAAATGAAGTCAATAGGAATCACCGGTAAAGTAGGACGCTGGTACTCAGTTTTCTGTCAACAGGACTCAGCGAGTACCGCTCAACCATATAAAATCTAGTACAAGTGCAGGTAAAAGCTCTATACCTCAAGATACAGTCCTTGCACCGCTGCGTTCCTTATTCTCATATCATATATAGACAAAAATACAAGTCACAGCTTCGTATCATCCTTGCAGATGACACAAAAATCAGTACGAAAATTACCTCGCTGAAGACATTGAAAAACTTCAAGCTGTATTAATAAGTTTTCGACTGGGCATCAGAAATAACATGCTGTTTAACAGTGATAAATTCCAGGTACTCAGGTACGGTAAAAATGAGGGACCTTAACATCATACCAGAGACAAAACACAATCAAAGTGCCCATAGTAGGAAAACAGCATGTAAAGGATTTGGGAATAATGATGTCTGACGATCTCTAACGTTAGGGAGCATAACCAAGCAAATATTGCGACAGCCAGAAAAATGATAGGATGGGATACGAGAACTTTCAAATCCAGGATCACATCACAATGCTGTACGCTTCAAGTCACTTTTGTTTTCCCGTCTTGAGTACTGTTCAGTACTCACTTCCCCCTTCCGAGGAGGAGAGATTGCTGAAATAGAGGGATACAGAGAACATATACAGCAAGTATAGACGCGATAAGCACCTAAATTATTGGATCGTCTCAAAGCTCTCCAATTGGTCCTCCCTAGAATGAAGACGAGAGAGATATCAATAATATACACCGGAAGATACTGGAGGGCCCAGGTCCCAAATCTACACAGTAACAAATAAGCAACGATGGATTCAGTGTATGTGTGGCCCGATATGGAAGAAAAAGCAAGAATAGAACCAGTGAAGAGCAGGGGTGCCATAGGCACAAAGCCAATCAGAGAACCTGTATAACATCAGAGGTCCACGGTTGTTCAACGTCCTCCCAGCGAGCATAAGAATATTGCCGGAAACAACCGTGGCATCTTCAAGAGGAAACTTGATTTATTCCTCCAAGGAGTTCCGGACCCCGGCTTGTGGTGGGTATGTGGGCCTGCGGGCCGCTCCAAAGCAACAGCCTAGTGGACCAAACTCTCACAAGTCACGCCTGGCCTCGGGCCGGGCTTGAGGGAGTAGAAGAACTCCCAGAACCCCATCAACCAGGTATCAACCAGCTTCTTAAGATATGGCACTATACAACCACTGCAAATTCCAGTTTTGTCTCACAAAAGTCACTTACAGTTCTTTGACATTTCACATGCATGTATTTAAAGTAATTCTGAAGTTGGAAAAGCATAGCATATGGTCCTCGCAGTATCCTTTGGGGTCTTCGGATGACAGAACAACCCCTAGATTTCTTGTCAAGGTTCTCAATTGCCTTTCCACCTAATTTGTAGGTTGATGGGCCAGTTTTTTCCTATTCCACATGGCAAATGAATTCAATGAATAAAAGTGTGCTCCACACACTTTTGTCCAGGTCATCTCGAAAGACCTGAGAGTTGTCTTAAGAGTCTTATCTTCCCTATTAGCTTAGCATAATCAGCAAACGTGTTCATATAGTTCTGTATCCTTCTGGTAGATCATTTAAATAACATGAGATGACTGGTACAAGAACTGAACCCTGTTGACTTCACTAGTAACATTTCTCCAGTCTGATACCGCACTATTTTTCTGTCAGAATGTCTTATCCATGTCAACAGTGGGGTGATTGTTTGTCTGATCTTTAGTGGTTATATTCATACAAAGTATTCTGTAGTGTTTGGGTGCTGCTGTGGATCAGTTCCATTTTGTATGTGTACAACAAATGATTCTGTATATTTATAATACAGTACTTTTGATATCGTTCGCCTAATGCTTTTCTGTTCTCGTATTGGCATCATTAGCGATATTTGGCGCCCTCTGATTATTTCGTCACATTTGATGGTGCTACATATCCTTCCCGGTTTGGTGCCTTCTTTGATAATTACTTACTTAATGTGAGGGGGGGTTTGTGATATTATATATAAACAATTCTTTGCAAGTTGCTTACAGCGCTTACTACAAAAACAAATTTTCAGGATGTAATCACAGGAGGATAGAGATTCACTACACTCCTGACGATGTTGATGATTGGATGAAGAGGATCCTGATGACGACTTAAACATATAGGCATTAATTGAAGTTGAAATGTAGGTTTTAATTTATTAATATACTGGCATTAAACTAAGTTAAAACTTGAGTAATTAGAAGAAATGTAATAGTAACCGACTTCTGTGCTCTTCCTTCCGCCCTTTCATATTACTGCTCCCCTTCCCCCTTTTTAAGGTACATTTGAGAGAACATAAAAAGCATGAAGCCTTTATGCTAAGACTATTATTGTAACTAATGAATACCTTGTACAGAGTTGAGGGTAAGATGTCTTATAATAAATACTGTACTATATGGTCAATTTGTTTTTAAATTAAACATCTAAAGTGGAATAAAATGCCCCATTCCAAGCCGATCTTTTGTTAGCTCCACGGTTGACCATTATCATCATATTAGATGAAATTAATTTAATGGAGAAATTCTGTAAATGCATTATAATTGAGGTTATTACAGTATAATCAAGTGCCAAGTCACCCACTCCTAGTTATATATAATACCCCAGTTGTGGCCCCCGCCTCCTATGTTCACATTAACCCGTCTCTCCTTCCTAAGTTACTCTTCAATCCTTTAAAATCAATTATGTAAATCTGGCACCCTAGTGCAACTTTCCCATGCCCTGTTGAATCTGATTTTCTTGTGATCACTATTCGTAAACTCATTCCCTACTTAATGATCAGTGTCATTGCCAGTACTAATAATTTCTTGTGTTGGCTTCACCATTTAAGAAATCAATCCAATTCTAACAAATCTCTCTGCATTCTCCATTTTATTAGTCCGGGTAATTCTACTAAAATTAAGTTATCTGTTATGCAAACATTTAGACCTAGATATTTCTGATAGATATAATTTCAATTTGTCAAGGTTTTATTGGCCTATACATAATACCTTATTATTTGACTTGCATTATTTTTACCTAATTCTCTCCAAATAGTTTATGCAGGGGCCTAGGATTTTATTGCCTGTGTTGCTTCATTGTAAATTTCCTAACAAATATTGCTATTTCCTCCCCCTCTTTGTCTAATTTTTCTTGATGAAGTATTTTTATCCTTTGATTTTGAATTCTAATACAGTAGTTCTCATTCAGCATTTATCCATGTTTGTTACTGTAATAGTATCTATTGTATACATAAAAAAAAAACTTGCCTGCTGGAGACGAAAGTAACTCCATAAACTGATCTTTGCTCCCAAAGCATAGTTTCAATTCAATGCACACAACTCAAGTTTTCCACATGGTGGGGCACCACTACTGGCCCATTGTAGCATCCCAGCAGAAGAAAAAACTGCACTAGAATGCATTCAATTGCATCAAGAATGAATCAATTTAAATGTGGGCTATGTTTTACCTTGAGGTGGAATGTAAATGTAATGCAGATATCATCCACTTTAGAACAGTTGCCACATCATTTTATTACATTATGTGTAGGCTGTAATGGACGTAAAACAATTTAGAGCAGTGCCACAACTTATATAATCAAGCTTGCATCTATGACCATTATGTGAAAACAGTATCTTCTGTTAGCCCGGCCTCAGGCTGGCTTGGGGAGTAGAACAACTCCCAGAACCCCATCCAGCAGGTTGGTATGCATGCGATTAATGTGTAGATCTTGTATATATATATTCTCGCATCTTGGTGCCTTGGTCATCCTTGGTCATACATGCAAAAATTTATGGACCAAAATCATAATTTTCTAACCTGCAAGTACAGTATAAAAAAGATATATAAATAATTTTATTGTTTATTATACATATTTTTAGTCTTGCAATATTTTACAATATTCAGATTATTATAAAAGCATATCGTATCTTGGTACGATTGTCATATCACATATTGGTATGTCAAAGTATTTCTCAACTTGGATGACTTGCTCGTCAAATATCCATCAAAAAATTCTAAATATACTGTAATGCAAAAATCTACAGGAAGTTATAAAAGGTTGACTATTTTCTCATTTTTTATACTTTGCTTCAGATATGAGGCCAAACTTAGTTTCAACACATACAAGTCCCAGCGAGCAAAACATGCTCAAGCAACGTTGAAAATGTTTTAACGTTGATTCATTGTGACAACACATTTTTGCAACTTTGCCCAGGAGGATGTAACTATTGTTCATAATTTTTACATCAGCAAATATTTATGGTTAAATATAATACTGTGCTGCACATTTTTAACTTACATTCCATGAGGCATGTATACAGGTTTTAAATGCACATTAATAAATGTAGATTCATGAAAATCTTTCATGAACTGGTCATTCAAAAGAAATTCAACACAAAACACACAAATTCATACAGTTTGAGGAACATGTTACAGATGAGGTAGTGCAATGACATTTTCAAGGTGGTGTGGAAGAAATACAAACTTATCAATACTGATGAAATAGATGCTAATTTTCACTAATTTGATGGGTATTACAGGAAACATTATGGTAAGAAGACAACTTTAGTTTGTTACATTTAGTGAAAACATGATCTGAGAACACCAGTACAAGAATGCTAGAAAAAGTGTGGAAACCCTGATGTTTATGGGCACGAGCATCAAGGTTGAGAGGCACTAAGTGTCAAGGATGAACATCACGTACGTGAGTATTGAGGATGAAGGTCACGTACACGAGTGTCAAGGATGAGTTATGAAGGTTTAGGTAATGTTAAACAAAATGGAAGTATGGTTATGAGGCCATTTGCATTTCTGAGGCATGAGGCCATGAAAGGCTTTGGAAGAACTAGCTTGATAATGTTACAGGTACTAAATGGGTGACCAACTGGACACCAAAGATAAGCCTTCATTAGACAATGGATGGGCACAACCTAGCATATTTAACCTCACCACCTCCCTCAATCCACTGAGGATGTATCATAAATTGTGTACCAATTGGATCCATTTGTATACCCAAAAGATTTGGCATTTTCATCACAATCTTTCAGAAATTCCTTCCTCTTCTACAAGGCAGTCTGTTCCTATCCCTTCATCAATGCTTATCTGCCTGTTGGCACGCGTCTTAGTTGCTTCATCGCTCTCTACACTACCCCTCCCAGAGTCGGGAATCTCTGAACATTCCAAAATGCCACCATCCTCTGGAATTACCATCACTTTCAATGCTGATACAGAGCTTTTCCTCCTCTGTATTCGTTCACAGGAGGATGGAGAATTGAAATGAGTCTCTCACTATTATAGGAATGGAATATTTTTTCTGCAAATGTTTAGAAGTTATGTTATCTGATAAAGTTCCAAGAGATGTATTATCAGAAATAGTCAGCTTTTCCAAACTGCGTGAACGTTGTAGAGATGAACTGCTTTTAGGACCAGCATTGAGAAGTTGAGAAGAAATAGGAATAATTGGCCGCTTTCTTTGATGTGTTGATAAAGACATGTTGCTACTGCTAGCGTGGACTTCAACTTGGGTAGCATGCAGACTTTCACAAACAGTATGAAGAATGCTTGGGGCAGACACTCTGCGTGCAGACTGGTAGTGCTGAGGGATAAGTACAGGAGTGTCCATGTCCGAGTCAGGGTCATCACTGCCTCCCATCACTGCACCTGAAGAGTACGTTATAATAATCATCCAGCAGCAGGATTACTTTTTATTTCTTAAAATATTGAATATGCTGATATGCTAATTGCCTCTGGGAACAAGTCAAACCATCCTCCAAAAATATTAGAACCTATAGCTATGGATGAAACGTACAAAATATGAACTTTGTACTCTAAACAAATCACATTTTGTACTACTGGAATTCTAAAGTGCATAACAATAAGTGAAAGACTAGTCATAAACCTGTGCAAGGCCTAAATAATCAATCTTAGGCTTAACCTATGTAATCTTAGACCTAACTTCCTAGGCCTAGTATAGGCCCAGCAAGTTTGGTTTGTTTGGCTGTTGCCATCTTTCTTGGGTCCTCCACAAAGTCAATACAGTAGTACAAAATGTGGACCTTATTTTGGGTGCAACAGTTCATATTTTGTACTACTATCCATAGTAGATACAAGTACAGTACTATAATTTTTGACTTGACAGGTTGGAATAAGTGTTGGAAAAGCATTTGCCTATTTACACTGTAGTCCATCATGTACTCAGTCTCTTGTATTGTTCCTTGTTTCTGTACATCTATTTTCTGCATTAAGTGAATCAAATTATTTTTTGGCAAATGATACGCTAGAGAAAACAAAGTAACTATTTGTTCTTCCTACAATATGCAGAGCTTTCAAGGAAAGTTCTTCAGACATTATTAATGAGTTCTCAACAACAAGATATTAAGACAGTAACACAAATGTTAAAGGTTGAACATACCCCACTTTAGTTCATATATAAGCAGCAACATGCAGTTCATAAACATTATGTACATGAATAAACATTGATAAATTACAGAAATGAATAGTCTGGTGAAAGTTCACACAATACTGTTCTAAATTCTAAATTAAGAGTTTTACTTTAAAAATAAGTACAGTTCTGCAAATTAATATTCTAAATTTAATTTGAGATTTATTCACATTAAAAAATATTAGGCAATTTATTCTTAGAATAAGATGCACGTCTCCACTCAGGTGCGTCCAGTCCTCCACAGCTACCTGCACATCATGCACTAAATTTGGATAGTCGAGCATATGACATTCTTGAAATACAACCATGCTTCATACATCACAAATAGTAACTTGAGTTTAGTAAAGATAATCTGTATTCATATAATACAAAACAAAACAATACTATACTTAGAATACTATGCAATACCTTTCTCATTAAATTTCATCAACCCATTACACATGCATGGTACTAATTAAATCTGAAATATACAGCATTTAATTTAGGCTGTACAACTCTACTGGATCCATTTATATCAAATTTATAATTTTTTTAAAAATAACAGGTACACTGCTCTACACAAGTTGCCTGTTTGCGTTGACAGGTTCCTGCCGACTAATTCCACGACACATCATGGACCAGTACTTTTGAATTCTCGAGAAGCAAAGGCAACAGTATAACATTTCCAAGTAGGAAATTACTAGTCAAATGACAAGTTATAGAAAACATTTCAGATATTGCCATAGCATCTCCAGTAGAGAATTCACAGAAGGAACAAGGCAGCTGTAAAGATGCTGAGACTGCTTTAGTGTAAATATGTAAATGTTGCAAGACAAATTTGTACAACAATAATGGTAAAAATAAGTATTTAACATGCAGTTTCATAGACACAAAATGAAAAGTATGTGCTTATAATTAAAATATGTAATAAGTTGATTCGAACAAACTAAAATGAAGAGACGCCAGGCATCAGTTTAAGCTTAACAAAAGATACACGAGATGGTTTCAAACAAAACGGGGACACACCAGGCAGGTTAATACACCTGACATACCTGGCTGCCTAGTTCGCTTAGCAAGTGCTGGAGAAAGTTCGAACAAGCAGCAATCTGGAAGAATAAGCTAAGCTCTGAAACTTTGTCAAACCGACACCAAAATTCTGCGAGTTTCTACAGTGATCTATGAATACTCTGTTTGACATGGCACCGTGAATAATGTGTGTCACTTTGGATGTAAAATTAAACCCTTGAATCCAGCCTATAATTAGACGAGTGATTGCATGGATATGTTGGGGCTACCTTAATTCAGCACAGGCATTCTGTTCCGATTAGGCACACTCATCTATACAGTCTACTGCAGCAAATTGGTCACCCTGAACATGTGAGCAATGAATGGGAGTCATACTGCTCAAGCTAAGTGCGGGACATCAGAGGGAGAATTTAACTTGATACATGCAAGCAACGTACCTTTTCCTCCCAAGATGAAAGAACAATAAGGCTAAAATAGAAAAGAAATGGACTACATTGTAACAGTTGTTCATGTGGAAAATGCTAAAATAGATCAAAGACAAATACTGTATAAAAATAATATTTGTAAAGATTTAAGATGTAGACCAAAAGAATGACACACACACACACACAGAATAAGGCTAGACAACCATTATACTGAAACAGATGAAGAAATATGTGAAACTGGAGAGGGAAAAAATGCATTTAAATCAGTATTTTTAAATTGAGGCCAATTTTAGGGAAGGAAACGTGTGTAACCAGAAGCTCCCATAATGCATGAAACTGAGGATACACAAGCAAATTAAAAAGCTAAAAAAGAGTAAACTGGTAGAATACAAAATATCATGCTGGGTCTTGAAAATACTTTATGGCAAACTACAACACAGTTCTCTCTGGACAATCTTGAGCAAGTCCCAAGAGAATGAAATATACTGACAATATGGAAGGTCAGCATTGTACCAATATTAAAATAAAAAGGAGGGGCGTGGGATAACATCCATTGAACTACAGGCCAGACTAACAGTTCCTGGTCATTATTATTAGACCTTAGTCATTTATGTGGAATATTACGTAACATGTAAATTGGACATCTAAGGTTTTGTTTCACATTACTGGGGAACAGGAATCATTTAAGCTTTATCAGGGTTTCCTTTAGACTTTTTCTGACCATTTTCCTGGATTCATCCCATAACAGTTGAATAACTTCCAGGGACCTCTTTATTGCTAGGTTAACAGAGGCAGCAGTTCCCAGGTATCTCTCCCTGTCCACAAGTCATAACCAAGACAAATCAAATATGAGCCAACAGCACAAACAACTTTTGATATTTGCCCAGTGCCAGTGGATGACCTGACACTGGATTATAGTCACAAAGACCTCTAGACATGCCTCAGGCATTGGGTGCATTGATATTACAAATTCTAGTCCAAAGGAAGGACAGTATAAATAAAAATACTATATAAATAATAATAATAAAAAAATGGAAAATCATTAGAGAAGGATGGGAATCAAAACAGCATCCTGGGTAACCCCAGACATGCTCAGTAGATCCCTGCAGATCCCAGGTTAACCCCCTTCACTGTGCACCACAACCAGGGTTGTTTTAGGCCTATCAAACTTTAAAACTCCCATGCTCACATTTGCTTCCTCAGGTCCCCATCTTTAAAAAAATCCACCCCCCCACTATTAGTATGAATAATAAATTTAAGATGTTACAGGTGCTCTGTAACAATGTACACACATTGCCCCCATAAAAATTTTAGGATATCCTAGTGCATTAATGTGTATTAATTTTCTGATTAAGCGAAGTTAAATGGGAATGGATAAATGTATATTTCTTACCAAATGCCAGTAATTAAAGAATCAAGAAGACAAAGATCCAAGTACAGTAATGGGGTTTCAGTGTTTCAAGTTTCCAAATATAGATAGTCATTTAACAAATCTGTTCTATTAAAGAATAAACGGATTTGAAAACACATTCTGAAATGTTGTATTTACCCGAGTCTTGTGATGGTTTCCTGACAATGTTATAACTTTGCGTTTGTAAGATATCGTACTCTGCCATGAGTAGCAAAGGCGAGAAAGATGGTATGGTAGGGTCGGCAATGGAACCAGAGATTGTCTTTATGGGCACTGTTAGCAGACCAGAGCCGAGGGATGTCAGTGCCTCTTTCTGTTGCTCTTCGTTCTCACGGTTGCGTAAGGAAGAGAAGTCTAGAACACTTCCTGTTAGGAAAGAAGACATTATTGGATATCTGTTGTACTGTACAGTTCCTGCAAAGGGATAAATACATGACAATGATATTTTAGCTAGTATCTTGTTTACAAAAACTACAGCACGTTGAACAAATTCTTCATTCTGTACAGTATTTACTTAAAAAAATTAAGGCTTTGAGCTAACATGTAAAGCTTTTTTCTGAGCCATATCATTCAGATAATCCCTAAAGTAAGATTCCAGTGTTTGTGAACATGGATCGTGTACAGTCAGGAGGAGTGAAATTCAGCACAGCATCATAAGGAATTTTTCAAGTTTCCCTACAGGATCAAGTATATGTCAAGGGACAAATGATTCATTCTCGGTTGTAAATATCTGTCCGAGTATCGGAGGCCCATCAATAAAATATTTGAGCCCTTCAAAGCTCTTGCTTGATATCACTGGTAACCACCAAACAAGCACTCTCTCTCTAACTATTGGCAGGACTCCATGGTCACACACTACCAATCACCAACAGGTGGCAGTTATGTGTTCAATATCAGTCCACTGACTAGCAAACCCACATGCTACCTAATTCTAAGTACAGTATGTAGTAATTGTGCAAATAGGATATGGAAAACAGAAAGGCAGAGAATGGGGGAATAGTCAAATCTTATGGTTTGGAAGGGAGCCAATATTAAGCTTAAATCCAGATTGGGTTCAAGACAATATAATCCCAGTTTTTTAAAATGTCACTGTAATACAGTACTGTATGTCCCAAACTATAGAAACATTTAAAAGACAAATATGTTTGCTGTAGTACAGTATAACAAATTATTGTGCATAAAAATCATGGAACATCATATACATGTATCATTACCTGTAAACTACAAATACAGTACTGTAGGTAATTACACACACACTACCTGTGTTGGAGTGTAGTGTAGAGGTGCGATGGTGGCAGCTTCCTCGTCGTCGATCCCGGCTGCTGATAGGACATACACACGCCACAATCTCCTTCCTTATGCTTCGATTATAGACCCCATATATAATGGGGTAAAACACACTAGCCGTAAAAAGCAGCAGTGTTGATGTTACCTGCCCATAATAGTCAATATGAAACTTGTTCAGATTTTGATCATTTGATCAGATTTTAACAAAGTTAGAATTTCAGAAGTACAGTACAGTACATACTGTATATCAATTGTTTCAATCATTGTAATTTCGATTTAGTCTTCCCAAAATAGTGAGCACACGAGTCATCACAGTGACTGTGCTTATGCAACCATAATGCAAACTACTCGGAACATGTGAAACTATTTTCATATCTGTATATTTCTACATACTTTTAATGATATAGGGAGTTGATTTTGGACATGAGGGGAACAGGTAACAGACTAAAGCCAAGGCCAGCCTTGACTGAGGCAAAGGCTCTATCTGCATTCGAAGATAATCCCTGTTTGCATGGACGTTGAAGAATGACTAATTAATGATTACTGGTCATCAAGCAAGGTAAATAAACAAATTGACCAAGTTTGATATGCAACTTGTTATCCACATCTTATATTATACAGTACTAGTATTAAAAATAAACTAAATTGCTGTTTTTGTTATATTTGAAATATCGCATGCTCTGAAGGAAATTTCAAAGGAATCATATGAATCTATAAACAAGAATATATTTAAGGAAATTTATCATGTTAGATAAATCTGGAAAAAGTAGACGTGCAAACATTTATCACAGTGAGGTATGGTACATTTAAGTCTAGCTTATCAATGACGACATTGCCAGAATCATATGTACTGGATGACCTTTTACACATTAAATATACACAACTGTATAACTCTCAGGACAAAAACAAACAAGACTGACCGTGACCCAGTGAGGTACAAGAGAAGAACGTTCCTGACCCAGCACAGCCTCGGCTACAGCCAAGGCAGAGTACGGAGCCCAAGTGAAAACGTGTGTCCCAACCACCACACAAACAGTTCTGTATAAAAACAAAGGTCATCTTGGTATGTTATCTGTAAAATTTGTCATATTTTGATTTTTTAAAAAGTACACCGTTCTTGTAGTTCTAAACGAATATCATATACAGGATGTATATCTATAAAATAGTTAAGCTGTTTGTCATTAGGAGACGCCTAGGTGGTACAGGGTTTACCCCATTGCCACCTTTAAAGGGATTCAGCCCCCTTGGCCCCCTTATGAAGTCAGTGGAGATGAAATTTTTGGAGCAAAGTCCTTAATGTTTTATAGTTTCTGTATAATATTACAGAACTTTGATATTTACACGTAAAATGCATGTTCTGATGGCAAATTTGTATTTTGAGGGCTTGCAACACTTAAATGGTACAACTTTATTGCATTTGACTTGGACATAACTAACCTGAAACCTTTAGCTGGTGAAGCTTCCCAGCTCCATGATGGTTTACGTCCTCCAAGACTCAGCTTTTTCTTTATAGTTGGACGCATGGCGATGCTACTTTGTGCTCGTCGCAGGCAAGGGCGAACTAGCTGGGGCTGCTGCTAACACAAGGAAAATGTTAGCCCCTATTTAAAGGAACAGTTCATGATTATTAAATAACCAGGTGTATTTCAACGTGATGCAGTTTTTCTTTACACAAGAAGGCACAATGGGTTGTGTTATTACAGATTTTGGCAATTAATTGGTATACAGTATTTTTGTGAAGCCGCTAAAATGATTAGCCTGATCTTCGCATCATATAGTATGCTACATGCAGAAAACAGTTATTTAAATAATGCTCATAAAAGAAGGAAAGTACTACCAAGATACAGTAGTAAGTGCCACTACTTTATAACCAAGCATTAAGTATACTACTTATAAAACATTAAATAAAGTGAATATCTAATCTTTCTACAAAAGGAAACCTTAGCTGTTCTATGCCACTAAAGCAGTAATTAAGAAAATTTATAAAACGTAAGCAGTAGAGTACTGTACAGTATTAGCATTTCCTCATATGTTGTAATGGTTTGTAGGTTATGCAGCTTATTCTACCCAAGGGGGAGTCAAGACTTATAAAATAATCTGTACTATGGAAACAACAGGTGTACCTATCATAACCTACAAGCAAAACTACTTCCATCTTATGGAAAGACATCAGCCAACTGCCATGCTAACAATTATATGCATTCCACAGTTTTTGTGCCTCACCTGGCAGAAAGAGAGCGATCTCCCGCAGTCAGCCAGTTTTCTTTTGGGTACCAGTGACATGTAGGCAGCATCACTCATCTGGAATACATGGCACATTCGGCCTCAACTTGTGCCAGAAACAAAACAAATAACCAACTGGCAGGTGCCATACTAGAAAACATGAGAAATTAAGACTTGAAAGAAAGACACTTACCCTGTTCATGCCTGTGACACTACGACTGCGACAAGGAATGCCTTGACTTGAAGCAGCGAGAGATTGTGGTATGATGGAACAAGGAATTTGTAGATGTCCTGTTCCATTAGTCAAGGGTTGACTTGATGTGTTCTCTATGGATAGCCTTGATCCACTTCTTAAAGGGACACTTAACCTGTTTTCTACGACATCTAATCCACTAGCCAGTGGAACACCCGATCCATTCTCCAGTGAAGGCTCCGAAATATCTGGTAGACAAGGCCCATCCAGACCGACAGAAGAGGGGTCAGGAACTACCGGTGAGGAGGTGGCTCCCAATACTTTTCCTACACTAATTCGTCTGCATTTATTTCGTGCAACCTGCAGCAGAATGATGATTAAAATTACTAGGAACAAAGAAAGTTGTCGTGAAGTGATAATTTTTATACAAGTACATAATAATTTTAATAATAATAATAATTAATACTGTAATATAAAAGACAATCTGAAGTAACAAATGATTACAAATATTAAGATACCTACCACAATAATCTACTACTGTTAGTGTGTTAACTAACTTTTTATTTTAACAAAAGTTAAAATATTACCCGTGACCATGAAACCGGGATTTATTAGTCAATATACTTTCCAACTATCCAAAGGTGCTTTTTACCAGAGTTTATCCGAGAGCCACTAATACTAGTGGCCTCGACAAGGACAGATATTGTTTAAAAAATACTAGTGGAACACTAAAGCTGTTCCAAACTCTCAGTTAAACTTGCTACCCATCAGAGACACAAACCTGGAGAATAAAATGGTAGCAGACGAGCATTATGATAACAGGAACGAGAAAGACACTTAAGACCCAGACTGCAGTATAAGATGGGGACACAGCCCAAGCTACCCCACATCGCCCCTCTGCTCCACAATTCTTATACCTGCCAAAATGAAATTGGGGTAAAGATGTTAATACAAACTTTACATGAATACATTACTGTATTGTAGCAATTGGGAAACTAAGCCATATTACAATATATAAGACAGAAAATCACATGTTGCTTTGTCAAGACATAAAAAATCTGTAATAAGTGATGTGAAGTATAATTTCCACTTCAATAAGAGGGGTAGTTAATAAAAATGCAGAATAATAAAATATTGCTATCCAAATATTTTAATTTAATTATATATTAATTATCTACTGTATCTGACATTATATTGTACATGGAACATGAATGTAACAGATTTCAAGATTTAAATAATTACAAAATTCCACACAGTATGGGAGTCGGTGACCTAAATTCAAGAAAAAGAAAGTCTGTTTGTTGTCAGCCATTTTTTATAATTATTCCCAAATCTTATCAAATTAAAAAAAAATTTAAAAATCCATTTAGACATTAAATTACTGTACTTCAAACGTTAAAATATTACCCGTGACCATGAAACTGGGATTTATTAGTCAATATACTTTCCAACTATCCAAAGGTGCTTTTTACCAGAGTTTATCCGAGAGCCACTAATACTAGTGGCCTCGACAAGGACAGAGTCGGCGGCTTGTCGAAGGTCTCCCCCATTTGCTTTCATGATCTTTTTCCAGCTGTATGTACTTTAAAGTTAACAGAGTTTTGGCATTTACTGCTTCTGCGGGTAGGCAGTTCCATGGGTTAATCACCCCTCGAGGGTGAAAAAGCAACTGTTCTCAGTCCCACATTGTGGCTTATTGAGCTTGAAATCGCTGTCCCTTGTTTGTGTTATATCTGACCTTTTGAAGAAATTTTCTGGATAAACATCCTCCAAATCTGTAGTTCGGTATTTTCAAAGTTTCAATAAGATCCACCCTGTCATGTCTGGTTTCCTGATAAGTGAGTTGACTTATCTCTGGAATGATTTTTGTTGCCCGGTGTTGCACTTTTTCCATAGCAGCTATATCCTTCTGAAGATGAGGTCTCCATGCATGGATACAGTAATCCAAATGGGGCGCACCAGAGATTTATACAATTGATTCACTACCTTTGATAACTACCTTTTTGATAACCATATTCTATATAATCTTGACTATAGAAAAATATAAATAAAGTTGTGGAGGGGTTGTAGTAATTAAATAAGAGACCTGGACCATCCCAGTAAAGGAGGGAGAGCTGTGATGAGAGCCTGGACCCAGCACCAGGCCAGCAGCACCACACACCGGCTGCCTGTCACCATCAACCCGTACACCATAGGCCGCACTATAGCAAGGTATCTGTAGTGTAACCATCATGATGGGGTTAGGTTAGTCAAGCTGCCAAAACAATGTAACACATGATCAACATAACGATTAACAATCAGGAAGAGTCGTCGTTGTCGACGAGGATAAAGTTGATTCAATATTGATTCAACGCTGAATTAGCTTTACTCTTGTATATCGTGATCACTGGAAAATAGTTTGAAACCTATTACAAAGAACTAAGTAGTTTGAAAACTTCTTACCTGTCTAAGGCAATAACAGCTACTGTGATGGCCGAGGCTGACGTCACTAAGTTAGCGAGGAAGGCTGCCCCCTTACACAGGGTATCTGAGGCTGCCCACCACTGCCCTCCCATGATGTCCTCCTCGTGCTGTCCTTGCAATGGGTGCATCTTCCTCCTGCTGCTCCCATCATCCTCTTGACCTTCCCAGCTCCCCTCATTACCTTCCATTAATGCAGGATCACCACTGCCCTCTAATCTTTGGCTCTCATGTGGATTTTTCTGGGTATTATTTTTGTAATCATTTTTATTTTTTTGCTGCCTAATATTTGGCACGTGGGTATTTGGCAGGTACTGGGGAGTGTGTGAAGGTTGTGGTGTGGTGTGGCTCTGTATGGTGAGGGTAGTGTGGCTCGTGGTTGGTGAGGGGAGGTGGGGTGCCGCGGGGGTGCCGGAGCCCACCAGGAGAGGGGGGTGATGGGGTGGTGGAGTGGTGCAGGGACCCACCAGGAGGCAGGCCACCATACCCGGGAGCACCACAACCGCTAACACCAGGTTGCTGGCAGTCAAGCTCAGCACCAGCCTGCAACACAAAACAACACATTAACATTAACACTGGCCAAATACCCACCCAACCACTCCTTCCACAACCCCCAACTTACCCATCAACCCCAAAACACCCTCCACACTAATCACCTTCAGAGATTAAGTGCTTAATTGCACACTAGTTTCTCTTATCAGCCATCTCACCCTGTCAGAGTAAGAGAGACAAATGTATGTGAATGCATGTGTGTATATATGTATGTATATATGTATATACGTATATGTGTGTGTGTGTATGTATATGTGTATAAAGTATATGTGGAAACTGATCAGAATTCCATTTCACCTTTGTAAATGCACATTAATGACACTGTAAAAGACACATCGAACACTTTATGTAGGGAATACGTAAATCTGTGTATTTATGTATGTAGCTTAGCCTAGCATTTTAAAAGCACTACAGTCGCCTGTGGTTGATTGTTCAATAAATCCCTGAACTATACGTTTAACAAATCTCTAACCCCGTCCATGGAGGACAGAAGAAAATGTATATATGCTGGTTAACATTGTTAATGTGTGGCCACGTCTGTGGTAGAAAATAATAAAAAAAACTACAAATGTTGAGCAAAAAAAAATAATATTATATATATTATATATATTTTATTATATATACTATATATATGTATAGCTGGGATATTTTATTATATATATATATATATATATATATATATGTGTGTGTGTGTGTGTGTGTGTGTGTGTGTGTGTGTGTGTGTGTGTGTGTGTGTGTGTGTGTGTGTGTGTGTGTGTGTGTGTGTGTGTGTGTGTGTGTGTGTGTGTGTGTGTGTGTGTGTGTGTGTGTGTGTGTGTGTGTGTGTGTGTGTGTGTGTGTGTGTGTGTAACTTCAATACACAGGAAGCACAATAGCGAGATACTGTACATCAAATGAACAAATCCACATTTGATTTGTTCATACAGACTTGGTACTGGACAAGAGGGAAATACTGTAGTAAACAGCATCCAAATAGGTTAATAGAGACTGGTACAGCCAGTTAATATAACCCAGACCCACACCAGGCGCCACATATTGGCCACATATGTATATGTGGGCAGCATTCCTATACTGTAGTTTATGCTACGCACGCGTGTACATGTGCATTTGCTTAAGGTATGTGTGTGACTGTGTATCCATGTAATGTGATGGTTGTTTTAGGTGAATCACTCGAGGGAGGAGTGTAAATGTCACGACATTATGCGCCGAGAGCCACACGAGCCAAGAGCGTCATCCAGCCATCACTGTCAAACTGTCACTTGACTGTCGGAGCCGGTGTGCTGGCCGGACAGTCGGCTCTCGATAACCTTGTATTTTATTTGCAGCAAGTTCAAACTATACAAAAATAATCATTGTTTTTATTGTAGCCGATTAAAAGAAGCTTTTCACTGTTCCTACTTCCAAGCATACCACATAATTTAAATATTTTAAATACTATGAACGTAAAATTGGCTCTCATCTACCTCCATCCGATATATTTCCTTGGTGTACACCACAAACATTATACAGTTCCCAAGGTATGATAGAGCACAATAGGCTCGGAAACCTATACACGAGTTGAGAGGCGGGACCCAAGAGCCAGCCCCCGCAAGCACAATGAGGTGGGGTACCACTTGACTGAGTCGCTCGGATGATCGCATTACTCCATCTCTTGGGAAAGTTTGTTTATCTAAACTGCTGTAATTGCCAACTGCTTGACCCACCTCCCTCTCTCTCTCTCTCTCTCTCTCTCTCTCTCTCTGGCCCAGTTACTCACCCCCTCTCATCTCCATAATGGCTTATTTACAAATGTCTATATTCACGCACACTTAGGTAAGTGCATCAACCCACTATGATTATAGCACATGGAAGGGATACGACCACAAGGTGCTGGGATATGAAGACAAGGAGCTGGGATATGAAGACAAGGAGCTGGGATATGAAGACAAGGAGCTGGGATATGAAGACAAGGAGCTGGGATATGAAGACAAGGAGCTGGGATATGAAGACAAGGAGCTGGGATATGAAGACAAGGAGCTGGGATATGAAGACAAGGAGCTGGGATATGAAGACAAGGAGCTGGGATATGAAGACAAGGAGCTGGGATATGAAGACAAGGAGCTGGGATATGAAGACAATGAGCTGGGATATGAGGACAATGAGCTGGGATATGAAGACAAGGAGCTGGGATATGAAGACAAGGAGCTGGGATATGAAGACAAGGAGCTGGGATATGAAGACAAGGAGCTGGGATATGAAGATGGACTAAAAGAACAGTGCCAACCACTTGGATCATCGGTAATCGAACACCGACCTGTAAGAAACAAGGCCGTCACTGTGCCGAGCAGTAAAAGTGGTTGGGTCCAGTTCTCTTCATTTGCCACAATGTACAAAATATGCTGTGTTAACCTCATCAGAAACGTTTAAAAAAAAATTAAATCAGAAACGTACGAACCCAAACAATAAACCCACCTAACCTATCCATGCACAGAAAACGGATTTTTGTGAGCAGTAACTTCTAGTAATCTACATGTCGGGGACCATAACGTACAGCATGAGACGTATTACTTGAAAGGATGGGTGGCGATGTGGTCATGTGGAGGAAAAACTTAGTGGGCTTAGGAACTGAACCCCAAAATTCATCTGGCTGTGCAAATCGAAGCTGGTCCTCTTTAGCGCAGTGGGTTACGTCTTTTGCTCAGAGCTGTGGGACCCGGGTTTGACTCCCAACCAGGACAGAAATGGTTAGGCGCGGTTTCTTTTACCTAATACCTTTGCTCACCTAGCAATAATCAGGAACCCGGGAGTTAGGCAACTGTTGTCGGTTTATATCCTGGAAGGTCAGTAGTTCGACCTTGGGGGTGGACGGACCTGGATATACGCCTCAGGTATATATACAAAGGCTTCCTGTCCCCAACCCGACCGCTCCTGTGCCAGGTAAGTCCCCTACAGGCTCACCATAGCCCGTACTACTTGCACTGCTCCTGTGCCAGGTGAGTTACGGGCTCACCATAGCCCGTGCTACTTGGAACTTGTTCCGAGTAGCTGAATCTATAACAACAACAACTGTCCCCAGTTAGTTAGTCGAGTGTCCCCAACCAAACGAATTAATAATAATTCGTTTGATCGGGGACAGGAAGTCTGTGTATATCATATGTACTTTAGGCTTGTATCGAGGTTTTTCCCAAGGTAGAACTACTGACCTTTGTCTGGATGCAAACCAACAACAGTGACTTAATTCCCGGGTACCTAGTTATTGCTAGGTGAGCAGAGGCATTAGGTGAAATGAAACGTGCCTAACTATTTCTGACCGCCCCGGAAATGAAACCTAGGAATCTTCGACTGCAATTCGAGAACGAAGCCAACCATACTGCGAGACTGACACAAAGCCTATCGATATACATAGTATTCAACACGTCTAAACACATTCTGAACAAACTGACGAACCAAGAATCACTTGATCAGAATACCACAAGAGAAGCTTGTAAACATCTTACACAACAGTCAAGGAAGAACTGAGCATCGCCCTGGAAGTATCACGAGGCAAAGGATCTCAAACACTACACTCAAGACGCCAAAGATAATGATTACAAACTAGAGAATAGGTCACAAGTACCAGGAAGTGGACCGCAGTATGCAGCTCCGGAGACTCCCTCTACACGGGTATATTTGGATACCATCTCATGTTGGGAACAGACAACCTGTTAGGCTCATCAGCACCTTACCTTCCCCAGGACGTACCCCACAAGAGTTAATAACTCGTTGGTACGTGTCCAAACATCTCTTTTGCATTTGCATTACATCTCTCCCGAGACCTTTAGATTGTTAACCATCTACGCTAAAGAATTGTTAGATGGGTTTGGGCAATTCCACCATATTTGTAAGGAATAAGACATATAGAATACCGAGGCATTTCTAGAAGCGTTAGCTACAAGACATCGAATATTATTCTTCAGCTATATCTTGACTTGTTAGGTTCCTTTTAGCTTCTTGCTACGGGCTCACCATAGCCCGTGCTATTTGGAACTTCTTGTTCCAGGTAGCGAATCTTTAACAACAACATTATGCAGTTCAGTTTTGACCGCATACTATAGAATGGACAAATTCACTTCAATACGCACAGAGAATGATGCCCTAGTCAATCCCAGGACTTAGAAATCTATGCTGTTGGCGTCCAACCCTGATCTCGCTCAAGCTCTCTGCTACACTGGGGCTCTCATCTCCAGGCCTCTCACACCTCTCCGTGGCCTCCAGCCACCTTCACCACTGTAACAAGAGAACAATACACAGCAGAAACAGTATAATAACTGTAGACAAGGAGAATTTACACATCATACAGATGCAAACAATGGCCAGGTCAGGTCAAGTACATAGGAGAAAAGGATGCTGCTGTCAGTTATGGTGTGGCCATGATAATCCGCTGGCGATTATTAACCTACATCAAAGGATGCTGAAGGACCTCACACGCCCCAACAGTTATACATAAGATAAAGCATAGTTTATCGACTCGGTTGATAAAGCATAGTGTCAATACATTTTTATTGACAGACAGTAACGGCTAGCTAGCTCACGATCTTCCTCTTCAAGTTGGTTACATAGAATCTAGGTTCACCTAGAGAATGTTATATTGGTAACTTCACCCGACTCGTCAGAGCACTACGTCCTACTTGACGTGACCAGCAGCACGCGACAAGCATCCTCGTCTCATCACCACACTGTCCTACCATTTCTACACAAAACAAAACCTTACTCCCTCAATATTGTCACCCAAAATTTCACATGTTACAAGTGGATTCTGGCAGTCAAAGATCTTTGCCCGTTTTTCAGGTTAGCCATTATCCAGCTTTGACTAGAGATATTAGAGCAACAATATTTCACCCTAGAGAATACTAGTGTCTTAAAAAAAAGCATCATTTGGGATTTCTTTCTTGGAAGGTTTTTGTTATCCAACCTGCAGTTGTATTGTATTGTGTTCTGTAATAGTAAGGTCTTCATATATTACTCTAATTAACTCCATTTCAGCTTGTTAACTGTTAGATGGTTAGGTGAAGGTGACAGGCCGCCGCCGGCACAGAGGCGGGAGAGTCAAGAGCGGGTCATCACTACTTAAGTAAAGGCCAAACTTTATGACCCAAGGAAGAAACCCAATAGAGGTTAATGCTGGCAATAACATTCCTTTTTGTAGTGGTGGCCATTGTCCCCCCTCCCCCCCCCCCTGTGCTGGTGAGTCACCTTCCCCCCCCCCCCCCCATCCTCCTGGAGCGACAGCCGGTTAAATATCGACCCCTTGCTGCTCCTCCCTCGTGTCTTCCGTCTGACCCAGCCTCCCCCATCATGACCCCCCCCCACCCCCAACACATCCTCCCTTCTCTCTCACTTCCTCTTCTCCTTCCTCTCCTACCCATCAGTTAGGGGAGACATGATTACCACACATGAATTAATAATTCATTTTATCGGGGACAGACACCCTGAGTATATATATACTCAAACATATAACATACCACAAACTATGTGGTATATTAAGGTCTCACACCCTCACCCATTATGCTCTTGATTGTCCTTTGATAAATGTATATAGAACACTGAGATAAGGATTGTTCTTGAACAAATAGCCTGGATGTGTCACAACGGAAAGATTGATGATATTATGGAGAGATAAGAATTTTGTACCAGGATTGTAACCTTTTGTTGAATTGTCTGAATGTCTATTGCAATTTGACCGTGTACCTAGTCATGCAAGTATTGTGTGTACGTCTGGTAACATACTACTGTGTACAGGAAGAAATGTATATGTTTATCACTCATAATGTTGGGTAATATGTTTATTGTTTGTGATGTGTGTGTGTGTGTGTGTGTGTGTGTGTGTGTGTGTGTGTGTGTGTGTGTGTGTGTGTGTGTGTGGTGTGTGGTGTTGTGTGTGTGTGTAAATATAATATATTATATATATATATATATATATATATATATATATATATATATATATATATATATATATATATATATTATATATATATATATAAACACGTTGTACTGATCGGGGTGAGAGTAGCTTGAGCTACCGCATCCTTTATGTGTATTTATACCTCAATAAACTTATTTCAATTTCAACTCCCGGGTACCTATTTACTGCCTGGTGAACAGGTATGTCAGGTGAAAGGAAACGTGGTCAATGATGTCTGTCCCGCCCGTGATTCGAAGCCGGGATTCCGACTTAGTTGTATACCGAAGCCAACTGTACTACGGAGACCCTTAGGGATACTGACATGACAGACAAGGGTAGACTCGCACAAGGGGGCACAGGTGGAAGCCGAGTACCCAGAATGAGCCACTGACAAATAATTGTCAGTATTAGTAGTTAACAAATGGAATACATCGTGATTAAGCTTGATATGTAGTACATATGACAAGAGCTTAATTGGCTCAGGAATCAGTATACCTCTCGATTGGTAGTCGAGAGGCGGAACCAAAGAGCCGGAGCTCAACCCCCACAACCATAACTAGGCGAGTACACACACTGGAAAAGTGAAAGAAACAACTGTGATACACATGTAACAGATGGAGGAGGTGCAGCAGTGAGGAGACCCTCTTTGATGGGGAGAAGCGACCGGGGGGGGGGGAAGGATGATGATGGGGGGGAGAGGTGAAAATGGAGATGGGGGAGGTGGCTTGGCGTTTAATACCTTTACAAACACATTATTACCTGTGGGCGATTTCGATAATTTTCCTGCTACCTGAACCTAATCTCATAAGAAGCCTCACCGGTGGTGGTACCTGGTTGATGGGTTCTGGGAGTTGATCTACTCCCCAAGCCGGCCGAGGCCAGGCTTGACTTGTGAGAGTTTGGTCCACCAGGCTGTTGCTTAGAGCGGCCCGCAGGCCACATACCCACCACAGACTGGTTGGCCCGCACTCCTTGGAGGAAACTATCTAGTTTCCTCTTGAAGATGTCCACTGTTGTTGGGGCTGGGGTGTGGGAGGGTGTTGTATA
>WNGS01001312.1:52002909-52028420 GCA_020271785.1 Procambarus virginalis
CTTTGTGAGACTTGTAAGTTTTGCTTACATTTATTAAACACTTTACGAGCATGTAAACTTCATAATCAAATAGTTAAAAAAAAGCTGTGTTTCGGAGCTAATAACTGTTTAACAAATGCAAACAAAGCCGCCAAAGACAGAGATGATGTTCGTCAGTACTTGCGTGACTGCCTGATGTATCTGGCCCTAGGTTAGGATAGTAGGTCGGACTTTTACGGAGTGACAAATCAAGAAAATAGGCCGAGGTAAGAGCCGACAAACAGGTGTTTCTCCAAATGTATTGTTTGGCTAACCATCCCCACAAGTGTTTCAACACCTGTTGCTCCAACTCTCATTTTGTGTACGTGTATACTCCTCTAGTTGTGATTGTGATAGTTTGGTGAAGGGCCCAATTCTTGGGTCCTGGCTCTCAACCTTCTGTTGGATTCTGTCAGATCTACACTTGAAATGGCGGAGAGAGCGCCTCCACAACCTCAATTCATTTTGCATTCCACTGTTTTCCCTTATTGTGATTCAATACTAAGAATATTTATAATATGTGACTCACTTTGGAAACTGTTCCCACCTTTGTTCTCTAGTTCATGTACTACCAATGCTAGTGTTTGTGTGTTTATTAGAGAGAGTGGGAGCTCTCTCCCTCGGGAAGGTCAGTACCATAAATTAGAAACGGCAGCTGTCCCAGGACGGAGCCTTGAGGGACAACGATATAGTCCTATAACTCTAAACTCTCTCACTGTGACACACTGTTTTCTGTCCTTCGGGTACCCCAGTACCCAGTGTAGAGTGAAAGGGAGATGGCGTGACTGAAGGATGATGTAGAGGTGGTGTAGAGTGAGAGGGGTGGTGGTGTAGAGTGAGAGGGGTGGTGGTGTAGAGGGGTGGTGGTGTAGAGAGGGGTGGTGGTGTAGAGTGAGAGGGGTGGTGGTGTAGAGTGAGAGGGGTGGTGGTGTAGAGTGAGAGGGGTGGTGGTGTAGAGTGAGACGGGTGGTGTGTAGAGAGGGGTGGTGGTGTAGAGTGAGAGGGGTGGTGGTGTAGAGTGAGAGGGTGGTGGTGTAGAGTGAGACGGGTGGTGGTGTAGAGTGAGACGGGTGGTGGTGTAGAGTGAGTGGTGTAGAGTGAGACGGTGGTGGTGTAGAGTGAAGGTGGTGGTGGTGTAGAATAGTGTGCGCATTGCAGTGTCGGGATTGATCAGCGAGGCCCGTCTAGAACCCTGGCCACACCCACACTACACCCACACTACACCCACGCCACACCCACGCCACACCCACGCCACTGACTCCTCACCCTCCGGTCACACCATCAAAGAGGTGCACAGTAATTAGCGCAGTCGCCTCACAAGCCATTGACTCCTAATTCGATTCACATAACAGGGCGAGACATCTGGAAATGTTTCCCTGCACCTGATGCCTCTGTTCACCTAGCAATAAATAGGTACCCGGGAGTTAGCAGCTGTCGTGGGGTTGCACCGTAGGGGAAGGCCAGTTGACAAAGGGAAACTACATTTATATTACTTTAATAATAATAATTTATTGTCACGGGACAGGAAGCCAGAGTGTATACAAAGTCGACTTATATCGAGTAGGCCGAATTACTGACACCGCCCAGGATGCAACCCCACAACAAGCTGACTAACTCCCGAATACCTGCTCACTGCTAGGTGAACAGAGGCATTAGATGAAAGAAAATGTACCCAACCATTTGTGTCCCGTCCGGGATTCGAACCTGGAATTTTAGACTGCGCGTCGAAAACGAACCCGGGACTCTTTCCGAGACGTGTGTAGCGGCCTCCGCGGCACGTGTACACCACCACCACCGGGTGTAGGACAGACCACCGGGTGTAGGACAGGCCACCGGGTGTAGGACAGGCCACCGGGTGTAGGACAGGCCACCGGGTGTAGGACAGGCCACCGGGTGTAGGACAGGCCACCGGGTGTAGGACAGACCACCGGGTGTAGGACAGACCACCGGGTGTAGGACAGGAGCGGCCAACCTTGCCCAGCGCGGCCCCAGTTGGGCGATAATCTTCTGGAACATCCTCTCGCCTGCCCGAGGTACACTCACCAGTGGGAAACGTTATTACAAGATTTACTGGGCGTCTGGGATGCTCCTGGACGCAGGTTCGAATCCTCGTCACGGCCCTTGTGGATTTGTTCATAAAGACGTGTTTATGTACCCAATAACTTGTGAAGTGTTGTCAATGCGCGGCCCTTGACAACTACACGGTAGTAATTACTTATTAATTACTTAAGACAATTACCGTGTCGTCTTAACTCTTAATACAATCTCTTGTACATTGGTTAATAGTATAACAATGAATACATGTAAATAAGCTTCACCACTATGAGAACTGTGGACGCAACACAAGCTTCACCACTGTGTGTGAGAACTGTGGACGCAACACAAGCTTCACCACTGTGTGTGAGAACTGTGGACGCTACACAAGCTTCACCACTGTGTGTGAGAACTGTGGACGCAACACAAGCTTCGCCACTGTGTGTGAGAACTGTGCACGCAACACAAGCTTCACCACTGTGTGTGAGAACTGTGCACGCAACACAAGCTTCACCACTGTGTGTGAGAACTGTGCACGCAACACAAGCTTCACCACTGTGTGTGAGAACTGTGCACGCAACACAAGCTTCACCACTGTGTGTGAGAACTGTGCACGCAACACAAGCTTCACCACTGTGTGTGAGAACTGTGCACGCAACAAGCTTCACCACTGTGTGTGAGAACTGTGCACGCAACACAAGCTTCACCACTGTGTGTGAGAACTGTGCACGCAACACAAGCTTCACCACTGTGTGTGAGAACTGTGGACGCAACACAAGCTTCACCACTGTGTGTGAGAACTGTGGACGCAACACAAGCTTCACCACTGTGTGTGAGAACTGTGGACGCTACACAAGCTTCACCACTGTGTGTGAGAACTGTGGACGCAACACAAGCTTCGCCACTGTGTGTGAGAACTGTGCACGCAACACAAGCTTCACCACTGTGTGTGAGAACTGTGCACGCAACACAAGCTTCACCACTGTGTGTGAGAACTGTGCACGCAACACAAGCTTCACCACTGTGTGTGAGAACTGTGCACGCAACACAAGCTTCACCACTGTGTGTGAGAACTGTGCACGCAACACAAGCTTCACCACTGTGTGTGAGAACTGTGCACGCAACAAGCTTCACCACTGTGTGTGAGAACTGTGCACGCAACACAAGCTTCACCACTGTGTGTGAGAACTGTGCACGCAACACAAGCTTCACCACTGTGTGTGAGAACTGTGCACGCAACACAAGCTTCACCACTGTGTGTGAGAACTGTGCACGCAACACAAGCTTCACCACTGTGTGAGAGAACTGTGCACGCAACACAAGCTTCACCACTGTGTGAGAGAACTGTGCACGCAACACAAGCTTCACCACTGTGTGTGAGAACTGTGCACGCAACACAAGCTTCACCACTGTGTGTGAGAACTGTGCACGCAACACAAGCTTCACCACTGTGTGTGAGAACTGTGCACGCAACACAAGCTTCACCACTGTGTGTGAGAACTGTGCACGCAACACAAGCTTCACCACTGTGTGTGAGAACTGTCCACGCAACAAGCTTCACCACTGTGTGTGAGAACTGTGCACGCAACACAAGCTTCACCACTGTGTGTGAGAACTGTCCACGCAACACAAGCTTCACCACTGTGTGTGAGAACTGTGCACGCAACACAAGCTTCACCACTGTGTGTGAGAACTGTCCACGCAACACAAGCTTCACCACTAAGTCTACTCCTATAGTTAGACTTAAAAGTTCAACACTACAAACAATGATATACAGGCATGTCAAGGAAAATAATTTCAGGATTGCCATGGCCAGAACGTTCAGTGAAAAGTTTCACGATTGCAATCCAGAATTACAATCCTCATTTTCGCAAATGTCTGCGCGAATCCATTCACGTTGTATAGAAAAAAATAATTTCATTTGGCAGTAATTACATTTCAGTTTTACTAGCAAGGGTACCGGCATTACTCTGGTGTCAGAAGCCACGTCTTCACTACATATAACCATCTTCAATACACACAATCATCATCTTACACATTATCACCAATAAACTAACATTTAATCAATACATAGAAAATCATATTTTGGGTGAATCTTAGTGAGGATGGAGTCTGGAATTTAGCGAGGTTGAAGTTGGTTTCAAGGGGGCATGGAGACCAACCTCCACCCCTTATGACTATCCTGAAGCAATCATCGAGGTAGCCTCGTTTGACGAGGCTACTTCCCTAGGATCTGGCATCCTTTCACGAATAAACAAGACAATCTTTTTTCATAGGAATAGATTCGTGGAGTTTATAGAATGCAAGAAACGCTATGCGTGTTAGTGGCTTTGCAAGAATGTAAAAATATCACTAATGTAATCTCACCAACCCATTGTAGTACCTTTTTGTAAATAATATTTATTATTATTATTATTATTATAATAGAATCGAAGAGCGGCACTGAATGTTGGGTGCCAACAAACAGTTTCACGTGCCATCTTCGGCACGCATGCCATAGGTTTTCCACCTGTGGTGCAGGATATCACAGGTGTTTCCTGCCGTGAGCTAACACCAACTGAGTGGTCACACACTGAACCACAATGATTTTTTTCAGACTAAGACTGCTGGTACCACTGAGAACCATGCCCACTCGTCACCAAGGGGCGGCATCTTCTACCCAACCTCTTGGGCATAACCCTCCCCGACACCCTCCCCCCAATACACATAAATAATCAATATCCAGCCATGAGCCAGGGGCCTATTAGTGTAGATTATGTCATCAGGGCATTGCCTTCATAAATCATGTATGTACACACACAGCTTCATGCTTCTTCCGGTATACCCACGTGCCCACACACACTATACCCATGTGCACACTATATAAGCCAGTACTACTATATAGCACGGGGCCTCGACCAAAGATCACATTCACTCCAAAAAATCTACCACTTACGTGCTATTCATGCCCGTGCCCCTCTTGTGTGGCTTAATCTTCATCAATCAATCTATGGCACGGGGGAGGATGCGAGGATAAGGTGCTGTGATAGGACGGTGGGAAGGAATGGTGCCCAACCACTTGCACTATCAGGATGGAACGCAGACCTGCAAGAGCAGGGCTTGGCTCTACTAACCAGTACAGGTGGTTCTTCTCCACATAAATTACAAAGTCTTTTATGCAATACACGTGGACACCCAGGCCGGACTGGGACACCCAGGCCGGACTGGGACACCCAGGCCGGACTGGGACACCAAGGCCGGACTGGGACACCAAGGCCGGACTGGGACACCAAGGCCGGACTGGGACACCAAGGCCGGACTGGGACACCAAGGCCGGACTGGGACACCAAGGCCGACTGGGACACCAAGGCCGGACTGGGACACCAAGGCCGGACTGGGACACCAAGGCCGGACTTTGCAACACTAGTGATCACCCATGTTGAGCAGTGTGCAACAAGCCAGTGTGTCTCGGCCCAGTGGGTCTACGATAAATGTTGCAAGCATCATTGCAGAAAACCTGAGAGAGAGAGAATGGGCCACAGAGATGAGACACGTGTTAAAGGTAATGAACAAGAACTAGCACTACGTCTTAACAACACCCGCCTACAGTTATACAGGCAGATATGACCAGAAACAACGAGCTCCAGAGTTATTGAATCATAACACCGATAGTTGCAATGGCAGGGCTTAGCAGCTGAAATTTGGTCCTTCATATTCTTAGCTAAGAACAATTAGGCAAGACAGCACACATTTACATTGTTTATATATATATATATATATATATATATATATATATATATATATATATATATATATATCTCACACACAAACACACTGGCCACAACTGCTGCACCATGACACCTCAAGCCTTCATCTGCACCTTAAATTGCTGTACATGTTGCGCCACGCATACACACGCACGAATATACACGCACTCGCAATATTGCGGAGGCTGTTTATACATCACGGTGATAACCATCACACTAACAAGTCACCACCCAACACCCACAAACAACACCTATGGTACTACACAAACGTCACACACACACACACACACGTGTATATATTAAGTACTTCCAAACTGGTCCCAACACACACGGATGCAGTGGTCCAGTCTGACACCACTCACCACAAGGAGCAGTGTGGTCACAATGCGACCCAAACGTCTTAAGGTCAGAGCGACTCCACTTGACGGTCATGCTATCGGGAGAAGCAATACTTTAAAGGTTCTGAAGGACATTACTGGCCTCGAACCCGCTGACATTAGTCAGGAAGGTGAAGATATCGTGCTCTTCTTTTCATGTGAAGAGGAGCCAAAAAAACTCCTGACTAACGATGCCATTCTTCACAAAGAGCACCACCTACATCCTCACTTCCCACGTCAGTTCCTGGCCGGAAGAACTGTTTTTACCAGCAGGACCAGCCAGTGGATCGCTGACCAACCTCAACATTATATCATAAACAATATCGAGGACGAAAATCCAAACCTGTCGGTATTCAACCTAGAGTTCTGCAACACCGACAAAACATCAATGAAGATTACGTTCACCACCATAGCTGCGGCCACCCAGGCTGCCACACAAGGTTTCTACTGCTTCGGCCTAAAAATACCACCCCACCAAATAAAAAAGGAACGATACCATGAGATCCAGCAGTGCTTTAAGTGCTACGAGCTCTCCCACCCGACCAACAAGTGTCAGCACCCTGTCCAGAGGTGCAGCCTGTGCGCACTGGACCATCACTACTCCATATGCAAGGCAACAGTCCATCGCTGCTTGCTCTGTGATGGCAATCACCCCGCAATTTCCTACCGCTGCCCCCCAGACAAGAAAGCATCAAGGCCCAGGTTTAAGCCAAGAGAAACAACCCTTCTACCTCCTCGACCAGAGCCCCAAGCGTTCAACCCACCACCTTAGCTCTCACTAATCGACCAGAAGACTTTCCGGTCTTACCAACATGTGGCTTCTCCCAGCAGGCAACACAGCCTTCTCATTGGGGACCCAAGGTCCCACTGGCTCCTTCACAGCCCCAGCATCACCTGCAGGCATTATCCCTCGTCTTCTTACACTAACGGAAAGGCTTGCAGGACCAGACAACCAGCGCTTTGTCAGTGAACTAAACGCATTATTCATAGACAATGGCCTGGCCCCCATCATAGCCACTGGCGTAAATCTCACTGCCTCCTCTACCACTCCGGAGACTACCACCAGGACGACCGTGCGGTCAACTTCAACACCGACTCCAGAACTGCCTATGACCCGGGCGACACAAACAGACGTAATTCCTTCTCCAGCTCCCAACACTCCCACCATCACAGTCTCAGCAGCCGCGCTAGCAGACGTGCTGTCTACAAACGATAACAGCACCACCAGCGCTCCTGAAATAGCTACAACCACCAATCAACGACACCTAAGCCTACCTAAGGCTGCGAGGCGAAAGACAAAAACGCCCACTACAGAGGTTACGGACTCCTCAGACGAGGAAATCATAGTAGGAGCTCCACCGCCGCATCACACATACCACACTACACGGTTCCAGACTTCCTCATGGAGGCCACGTCACCAAACTCCAACGACAGCACTACTCAGCCAAAGTCGCAGGCAAAGAAAAAACGGAAAACCTACAGGTCTACACTAATCCCACCAGCTCAATAACTGGTATAGCCAGCCCTCCAGGCTGAAAACCACCATGAAGACCCCCATCCATCGCCAGATCTCTAGTATCAGCCACTGGTACAGATAATGGTTCCAAAGAGCCTCCACTTACGGGCTCACCATAGCCCGTGCTACTGGAACTTATTGTTCTGAGTAGCTGAATCTAAAACAACAACTGGTCCTAAGAACATTCCTGTGACTGAATCGAGTTTGGCTCCTTGCCACGCCTTCCCAAAGGTCATAAATTAACGCACTAACTCAATTCCCATGTTTTTTATCACATTTATATTGAAACCTTTGTATCTCATTAGCTTCAACGGCTTCAGAGTCTAGCCTATTTCACTTCCTGACAACTCCAACACTAAGACACACTATCTTTGCGAACCCTTTGTATGGAGTTTCCATCTATACAACCTTCGTTCTGCTCTTTCTAGCTGTCAACACGATCAACGCTACTTTGTCACTCATGATTCGTTATTATGTACCTTCTCCATCTCCCACAGTATAGCGAGGTCCAAGTCCTCAGTCTTTCCTCGCAATTCAAGTCCTTCATCTCAGGAACGAGGCTTGTTCCCGAGTGTGGTGTGTGTATTGTTTGCTTTTACTAGTTTTGACTTGTCTTTTCCATGCGAGGGTCCATGCCAGTGGCGTGGGGGTGCGTGGCGTCGGGTGTGTGTTATACATGCATGCGTGCGTGTGCACTAATCTACTATTGCAGTAATACACACATTTATCCGCGCATCGCAGCAATTAGAAAATGTCAAATTCAGTATAAATAAAATTCTAATACTGAAAGGCGAGGTGGCAAGGCTGAACAAGAGTGTCACAGCACACTGGAGTGTGAGCGACGGTATCAAGTGACGTCTGCCTGCCTCAACCACAGCTGAGAACACCGTAACTATCACAGGCTCACGACTCCTCTATCTCAATCAAATATAAAAATGTCGCTGGAACAACCTGGAAGCTGCTCCACTGGGCAAATTTCTGACGGAGTTACCGGATCAAGCTGACTATGACTGTCTCTCAGCCCAGGCAATCACCAGGGAAGACTAGGGGCCACAAGTCAGGCTGTTATAGAACAACTCTCGAAATCGTCAACAGGTAATCCACAGGAATATAGAAAGGCTGTAATCCTTTAAAAGCTTTCCATACTCCTATAAATAGTCAAATCATTTGAACATAAACAAAATTACATAATCTCAGAAAACAAGAAAAAAATTATAATTATTTGCCATCTACTACACGAAGACAGTCGGTTAATTATATAATGAGCTGTTACGTGGGAGGGACAAGGGGGGGGGGTTGGTAGGGGCTAGGAGGGGGGACAGGGAAGCCCCCCGATGTTCCGGGGGGGGGGGACAGGAGGGGTCATGTGAGAGGTAGGTCAGCAGCAGCTCAGGGGGTCGTGGGAGAGCAGGAGAGGGGGGGGGGGACAACCACGGTGGCTGGCACACTCTGCTATATTACCATAATTACCAAGTCCTGGTAATCACAGGCCGCCCCCTACCCCCCTTTACACTAACAGTGGTTAACGTCCTCGACTCAGAGACTGGGTTAACGACCCAGTCTACATTCGACGTGAGTGTATCACTGCTCGAGAAAACTATACGTCATCATTTAAGTCGTGTGTAATGTGTTTTTCACTTATAAACAGGGTGTATGGCGGGTGGATTAACGATCATTTGATCTATGTTGAGGACGGGTCACGATCACAGGACGTGAACAAAAGCACTTAAAAAAACTTGATCGTTATCAGTTATGTGTAGAGGTGTTTGTCTCTGGTCGAATCGCACCAGTTACACACCTGGTTGATACCTGGTTGATGGGGTTTTGAGAGTTCTTCTACTCCCCAAATCCGGCCGAGGCCAGGCTTGACTTGTGAGAGTTTGGTCCACCAGGCTGTTTGCTTGGAGCGGCCCGCAGGCCCACATATACCCCCACAACCCGGTTGGTCCCTTCCAACACGAACTGCAAATACCAATAACTGACAACAGAACCTAACCACGTAACAATCTAAGTTTGGGATAACTATTCAATATTCTAGTTTGTATTTATAATAACTTACAATTGAGAAAATGCCAATTATGAATGCGTAGTTCATTAAAGTTGATGAACGTGTGTGTGTGTGGGGTCGACTGTGTGTTAGACGTCCTCTTGCCTGAAGACAGGTTGCTGTTCGATTCCCAATTACCAACAGAACCTAAACATCTAATCTAACATCTAGTCCTAACTATATACAAAAAAAAAAAAATAAATAAAAAAAAAAAATACTATATATATATATTATAATAATGAGAAAATACTTATTTTAAATTCCGTCTTAAAAGTGTTGGCGTTTTTGGTCGCCGCAGTCTGAACGATAGCCTGCGGTTAGGGTGTTACATACACAATACGTAACGATTCTAGCCTACTGATATATTTCCGTCCACTTAGACTGGTCGGTAAACCACGGCCTGATCGCTTCCTGAGGGATCAGCGTTTTGATCCACAATGGTGCAAGTGCTTGAGCACCGTACCTTCACTCCTTGTCTCTCCCATTCTCACTTAGTACTTCTCATAATTGCCTTGCAATACTTATGCAACTGATACTAGGCTGAACCACTAAGTGAAATATAATAATAAAGTATATAGGCTCAAAGACTGTAAATATGCATAAACAAATGTACAAGACCTCCGGTAATATGTATGATCCAAGCGCTGACTGTAGGCTAGAAGTGTACTCAAGGCGCCCCATCATCTCCCAAGGTGCCCCAAGGAGACTTAGTTGCCTTCCTACAGGTCATTGACGCCGAGTAGGTAGTGTAGCCTAGGGAAGGGTAGTGTAGCCAGGGGGAGAGGGGGGGTAGAGTAACCCGGGGGAGTGTTGCCAGGCGGAGAGCTGGCAAGGAGGGGGGGGGGGGGCGTGGCAGGTATAGTCACGCCAGCCCGTCCTCCTGTTTTGGTAGTACTTATAGTAACGATGAGGACTATACTTTATATACCGACGTACTTTATTGTTGTGCATTACAGTCATTAGTTATTTATCATTCACCCTAATTAGCTATTTGATTCATTAAAATTATTGCTTATTATACTATTTATTATCATATTATAATAATAATTATTATTATTAATTTATTATTTTTATTTATTATTT
Source organism: Procambarus virginalis (assembly GCA_020271785.1). Taxonomy (NCBI): domain Eukaryota; kingdom Metazoa; phylum Arthropoda; class Malacostraca; order Decapoda; family Cambaridae; genus Procambarus; species Procambarus virginalis. The sequence goes on from WNGS01001312.1 coordinate 52,013,731, forward strand.
ATTATTAATGTATTATTATTTATTATTAATTTATTATTTATTAATATAAATAAACAAGTCCCCACTGAGCGCGCTTTCTGCCAACCGCAGAAAAACTATTTTGTACCCGTGTGTGCTTTTGTAGCGAGTCACAATATACTCGCTCCAATCTCTCATTAGCTTAAGAATAATAACTCATTACCACTATTTTTTCCCTAATTACAATTAACATTCCTTCCATCCTTCCAACCTATTGGAGGGGAGGAGATGAGGTGTAGTCCAATCATATAAGCAATTGAGAAGCTAGTTACTATCAGTATAATTTCCACAATGATTCAGTTAACTTCAGTACAGACGCTTGGAAGTTACCACACCTTTAATCTCGAGAATGTAACACTCGGCGTATGCTGTTCTAACCGACCCCCAAGATGCTACAGCTTCGACATAGAGCAGACAGCAGACTCCGACCGCATCGAGCTCCCACGCTCTCTACCTCATCGAGTTTGACACTAGACATCCTGCATCGAGACGCCATGCTCTCGCACATCGAGCTCCGCGACTCCGGCCTCACTCAGCTCTCTGCTCTGCTCCAAGTTCTCTCTCAATGTCTACGACACTGCCAACAACCGACTGTTGTAACCAAGACTACTAAATAATATGAAAGCCCACGAAACACTAATTCACCCAACCACGTAACAAACATATGTTACACTGACAAACTACAAGAGTTGTTACATTCTTGTACAGCCACTAGTACGCGTAGAGTTTCGGGCTAACTAACCTAACTTCCTAGGCCTAATACACGATATCAGAGGCCTAATATAGTACACGTGTGCTTTACTAGGCCTAGGCAATTTGTTGTTAGCTTCATTTATTTTAAAAGAATTCCTTACTATGTCAATATCTACTATCTACAAACCAAGTACGTACGAATTCGTAACTGTTGACGACCGTCACAATAAGAGAGAGGGTGCAAGAAGGGGGAGGTGGCGCGGGATGGGAAAAGTATAACAATTACACTAGGCTACTGATAATATGGTTCCCCTCCACACACCATACTTGTGACGTGACCAACATTCCCAGACCTCCCCGAGTGACCAGTCATTAGTAACTATACACCACCTTTGCTTCGATTTGCCAAAAATAAAACAATCGTCTTAATTAGTAACATTACCAAATATTATACACCTTTCACTTTACAAATTTCGTTTAATGTGAACACTGAAAATGTTTATTTATATAAATATTATCTATAGGGTNGGGGGGGGGACGTGCTGTTCGGTTAGGGGGGGGGGGACGTGCTGGGTCGGGTGGGAGGGGGTCGTGTTGTTTGATCTAGGGAAGAGTGGGGTGGGGAGGAACTTGACTAAACACAATTCCCAGTATCAGTTTACACATTAAGTTTACAGCAAGAGTTTGGTGGTGACGCTGCACATTACATCCCGGGACGGCTCTCGTCTAGCGTGTCACCCGACTTACTTTATAGTAAACAAAACATTAATTGGTTTACTTTCCTGTGAAAAGTTGACATCTGTGTGTCATCCTCAGCTTATCTGTAAACTGTCAGCACGCCTCTACACAGTGACGCCAGTGTTTACACCAGACTATGAACGTTGTTATACAGTGGATGGTTCAGGAGCAATTAGCGACTGGTGGCTATTGTTAATGATGAATTGGGTCTAAGGCCTGAGGAACCTATGTACCCACTGACGTCGACGCTGCTCTGTAAACAAACCTAACCTATTCTAACATCCCAACTTGGAGCAGTTCATCCCACTCTGGAACTATCCGAGAATACTAAAGTAAACCCTCGGTTCAATAGGCTGTGCACGGAACAGTACCTAAACCCATAGAGAAAGTAGAGAGCTTACAACAGAGGAGAATAGAAAGGCAATATGCAGTAAACTTCAATAAACTCTACCAGAGAGTACCAATTGAACAAAAACCGTACCGGTACAAGCTAAGGAGCAGCCGAAGGTGTTCCGTGGTTACAGTGACGGACAACCACTGACCGGTAAGTAATTATGAAAAGACGACGCCACCAGCGACAGGTAACCAGTGAGGGGCAAGGACACTGATACTTGGGGTGACAAGACCAACTAGTCTGGGCCGGAGGACTAGGGCTGGGAGCTTGTGTGTGGGGAGCTGAGTCATGTCTAGCCTCCCTCCCTCCCTACCTCCCTCCCTCCCTACCTCAGCACAATCCTCCCCTTCCACCTTCCTACACTGTCATGATTCTTCTCCTCAGTTCCCATGTCCTCCCTCCCCCTTCCCTTTCCTATTTTTCTACATGCTCTAATTCCTCCTCCCTTAAGTCGGTACTTCTCCAATTCTTGTCATCTGCTACCACCTCCTCCTCTTCCTCCCAACACCCTCATTCTTCCCTATACCACATCTAAGGCATCACACTCCACCCAGTACCCCTCCCACCCAGTATCCTAAGTTGATGCTTCATGCCCATACACACACCCTGACTCAATACATCCATGCCCACTTCCCGTCCCCTCATGTAAGACCATCCCCCGCCATTATCCACCCACCATCCATGCCCACCCACTCTCCTCCATCCTCACTCTCCACCAGAAAGACAAATATCAACGTCTGACATTTGTATTTCAAACCGTAAGCGGAGGTGCTAGTTAGTCAGGAATTGTTAATTGCACGGTGACACGAGGAGAAACGACCGCGCGGTCAAATACACAAGCATGTGGTCAAACAGTCAAATGAATATTCTATCAAACACAACAATAATATGAAATAGAGGATGATAACTGATACAGTTGAGAAAGCACTGGTAGACATGCCACCAGAGGCTCACATTAACCATCTATCAGCAGCAGCATATGCGAGAAAGAACATACAATAACACCACTCTTGAACCTAAGGAAGGAGGTCTCCATAGGAACCTAGTGAAGGGCTTCAGAACACTTAACATGCACGACATGAGAGACCCAGTGTGGAAAATGCAGTACCAGCCTGGAACCCTCCCCTCCCCCCCAATTAAACATAATACAATAAATAGTTTAGAAGATACAACAGGAAACAAGGATTGGAAGGTAGTGTATTAGACAACTAAGAGCTGGTAAGGCAGGGCTCAAGAGATAGCAATCGACACTGCCAGCACACTTAAACCAGTCCAAACACAATAATACAGTTCAGTATGTTAAGTATACACACGTGAGATAAACAATCATATACAAACAAACACGTCCAAGCTAAAACAAATACATTAGTTGACCAGAATAAAACTGCAACTCGTCTAGACACGCCCATAAACCTGGAGCCACCCACCACTCGCCGAGGGCGCGGCGGCGGCGGCGGGGCGGGCGGGGAGGAAGAGTGCGTTGCCGAGGGGGGGGGGGATGAAGGAGAGTATTTGGCGGGGACGGGCGGCCAGGAATTCTGGGTTGACTGTTGACTTTTGGCGGGTGGGGTTTGGGTTGGTGGGAGGGCAAGGCGGGCTCGGACGGGCGAGAACAGAGTAATGGGCGAGCATGCAAGTTCACAGACAACTGACGATCAAGACAAGCAGACGGGCAAACAAATAGCAAGGCACTATCGAACAAATCAAACTGACCAGCTGGGAGAAATATTACAACGTTAAGCTCGTGAGAGAACCCAACCTGACAACTGTATATCCACAGTGACAGCGGCTTAGCCAGATGTTGCTACTATTAATACTACAGCTACTGTTCTTGCTACCATTCCTGGGGTGCTCCTTTAACTATTGAGAGCGCGCCAAGTTGTTCCTCGGAGCCTGGAGAAGCAACATAAACCAGACACCCTCGAGGGACGACACAAATACTACTGACGCAGCCAAAATACCCGAGAAGGGCTAGCAGAGTCTAAAGTGTGCAGGTGTTTCAATGAGCGCTACAGCTTTATTGCAACCACGTGACTCCTTGTTTACGCCCACCAGCTGACTGGCTGCGTGCTTTACTACAGCCACGTGACTCTTGTTTACACCCATCAGCTGACCGGCTGCGTGTTGATACCTTGTATATAGTCAGGTATCTGAGTGCTGGCAGATAGCACAAAGATTATTATAAAGCCAATGGCCTTACCCTTTCTGGCACCGTCTCCTGTGCGTTCGCGCGTTCGTATTCAATTTTCTTTTATATATGAATGTTTATCTTTAAGGGACAGGTGGGTAGTGGGGGGGGGGGGAACGAAGCGAGTGGGGGAGAGGGAAGGGAATTATCAGGGGAAAGCCCGACTCCCCACAATTCCTCTAATCTTTGACCCATTCTTATTGGGGGGGGGGGGACAAGAATGTCAGATGGGGGTCAGGCAGCCCGTCCTCCTAAGGTTTCCCAACGTTAGGAAACTGTCGTACTAAAATCTTCTATCCTATTCACGACCAAAGATCACGTTCACTCCAAAAAAAAATCTACCCACTCCCGGGCTATTCATGCCCGTGCCACCACTTGGGTGGCTTAATCTTCATAAATCAATCTGTATCCTAACCTACCAAAGGATTCAAAACAGAAAACTGGCCAGTATGTCAATTTCGCGGACCGCTACCATTTTCTAGTACAACATTTTTGCCCTTAGGTAGAGTATACATCAGAATTCTACGTTCTATTAGGAGGACAGGTTGGGTCAGAACATGAGAGCCTTCAACACCAGTAAGATGTAGGTGGGCTCACCGTCATGGCCAAGGCCAATATTCTGTTTCTCAACTGGCCTAACCTCGTGGACAAGCAGAAGCTGGCACCCATGACACAAGGCTCTCAGCCATCTCACTATTCCTATCTCTAGAACATCACTCCATCAGCCATCATTCACTCGAAGGCTGACTCGCCTCTGGAACTTGTTCACTGAATATGTTGATATGGATAAAATCAGGTCCATGTACCACATGAACGGTCTAAAACTCTACTAGCTCCTGGCTCATCCTGTTCCATGCTTCATAGTTACTTAGCATTCATCTTAGTTTATTCCTAATGGATACAGTAATCTCAAAGAAACGAGTCTCTAGGAAAGGCAAGCTTCACATGACCAGATGTAGGCTAACAGCTCTTGCTTGCACTTTCACTCGGAACATCAATGACATTCAAATGAACTCTAGCCTTAGTTAAAACAAAGAAAAGGGGAGGTGTGGAGAGTGAGAACGCTCGAGGAAAACACTAGCACGGGTCAAATTGGCCAATTATGAACAATATAATCATTCTTCTAGCAAAGATTACAACAATCTTCTTGTTTACCCGCCTAGAAAATTACTTTAGGCAGTATTTAAGATTCCTTCCGTATGGCATTGGTAATTATGTGTACAGTATCAGCACCAGTGTATGTAGGATGTCTCCCAAGGTAGGGCACAGGATGTCTCCCAAGGTAGGGCACAGGATGTCTCCCAAGGTAGGGCACAGGATGTCTCCAAGGAGGGAAAGAGGATGGGTGTGGTGGAAGCCTTGTTATCAGGGGCGGGAGGGCGCGGCACTTAACAGCCGTCATTAATCTACATAACAGGGCCTCCGTCTCCTTAACCCCATCCCACATATTATCCGTCCATCCCACAAATTGCCGTCATCCCACATTGCCCCCCCCCCCCCATCCCCCACTCCACCATCCTCGCACACATTTTCCGAGAAAACACCACGCTATTGGTTCCAGGACTCCCTGACCCTTGACGCAGACCGGACTCCCTCCTAAACAAACAGGAGGGCGTGTAACCGGTCAGGTAACACTTCACATATCAGTAATATAATCCGTTTTCAATGGTATTTTTGTTTTGTGTACAAAAATATTACCTCACGTGAGTGTGTCTTTTAGCGACTATTGATTAGTGTCCTTGAAGGCGGGTGTGTGTAGGACTTCCCGCCTCTTGGAATCTGTTGCCCCATCCTCACCGTAATATTTTACACGGCTCTTCTGATGGATCATCTTTTTGTTGTGTTTCTTGAATTTACCAGACGGGGACCCATTGATCCTGAGGATTTTTTTTTTCCAACTGGATTTTGAACTGAAGAAATGTCTGGCACTGACAGCTTCGGAAGATAGGGGGTTCCATGGATTTTTACCCCTATATGTGAAAAAAACTTTTTTGTCCTACATTGTGGCTTGTTGAGCTTAAAACTGTTATCCCTGTGTTACATTTGACCTTTTAAAGAAGTGGTTCCGATTAATAACCTCCAACCTATTTAGTACTTTACATGTCTCAAGGAGATCAGCCTTGTCCTGTCTGGTTAGTAGCAGTGTTAGTCCTGCTGCCCTCAACGTTCCTGATTGAAAGCTGACTTAGTTCTGGAAAACTATGTCGCTCTGTGTTGAGCTTTCTCCGAAGAACATATATCATTTTAAATACGAGGTCTCCAAGTTTGGCTATAGTAGTCCAGGTGGGAGCGCACCAGAGACTTGTACACTTAAATATCCACTTCTGTTTCTTGAAGGTACAGGTTCGTTTGACTATTTCTAGAGTTTGGCTGGGCCTTTTTTTTTATTGCAGTTCCTACTTGTGCAACTTTCCATGACTGGTGCATCCTAACTCCCAGGTCATTTCCATCATCATCATCTGCACGGTAGTGTTATTGACGCGAGAGTTGTGATGTGAGTTGTTATGCTATACTGCAAGGACTTGAATTTGCAATATTGACCTTCCTTATACAACGATCCCTGTTTGACCATCCTCTTGTAACCATCCGTGTGAACGAGAGACCACTGTAGTAACCTGCGAGTAATCATGGCCGAAGACCTTACTTTTACAATGCACAATAAAACAGTGGTCACATGTGCAACAATAATGGCAGGCTGGATAACGTGAACCTTTCAAGCATGAGATACCAGACCAATAATGATACTTTTATAAGACACCGGCAATGTTGCCCACATTAACTGACCCACAGATCCTGGAGTATGAGGCTCCAGCATGGAGTCCATATCTAGTCAAGCATAAGACTAAACTGGAAAAGCTTCAAAGAGTTGCCACCAGACTAGTACCCGAACTGAGGGGTATGAGCTACGAGGAGAGACTACGGGAATTAATCCTCACGTTGCTGGGAGGATTAGAAGAGTTAGGGGGAACATGATCACCACATACAAAATTCTCAAAGAAATTGATAGGATATGCAAAGACAGGCTATTTAACACAAGGGGCACACGCACTAGGGGACACAGGTGGAAATTGAGTGCCCAAATTAGCCACATAAATATTAGAAAGAACTTTTTAGTGTGAGAGTAGACAAATGGAATGCATTAGGAAGTGATGTGGTGGAGGCCGACTCCATACACAGTTTTCAAGTGTAGATATGATAGAGCCCAATAGGCTTAGGAACTTGTACATCAGTTGATAGACAGTTGAGAGGCGGGACCAAAGAGCCAGAGCTCAACCCCCGCAAGCACAACTACATGAGTACAGAACATCTGGAAGTTGCTGAACCAGAGAACGTGCAGAGAACACTTACTGTAAGAATCTCTCCAGTAAAACACTTTACTGTAATTATATTTCCTGGCGCACAGGTGATTTTCTGTCACACACACACACACACACAGGTGGTACTTACATATGCCAAGAACAAGCGGTAGCATGAGCCGGAAGATGAGAGTTGCAACCATCTGGTGAGCCGCCATCTTGATACAGTGAGGGTACAGTGAGTGTGACACTATGTGGTGACACGCTGGCACTTCTCAGCCTGCCCTGAAGGTGTCGCAGCTGCTGCTACACCCACATTACACCTTCCCGGCCTCCACCCGAAGGAACCAGGTTATAGTGACGGTGGAGGAGTGTGCCGAGCACTACAAGATGGTGAGGTGGTGGTGATGTCGGCTCACATCACATGTGGCGTGCAGTGAACGGTGACACCCCGAGCAGTGACCAGCAGCATGGTAACGGCTCGCCAACGTCACTGCTGAGAAGAACAGTACATCAGCTACCAATAATCTCAAGATCACACACATTAAAGCAATGTTAACAACATTATTATAAAGTTCACATATATTGTTACCATAATACAGCAGGAGGACATCATAAGAGTACTCACCCATCACTGCGAGTCCTACTCACCCACTACCGCCATGTTTCCTCAACCACTCACCAAATATTCTCTACAATAGTTTAATATGTAACGACACTGGTATCAACATTTATATACTTTAATGAATTAACAAAAATAAGATGACTGGTAGACCTCTGACGCCGACGATGATTTAGAGATCATTAGAGTAAGTAATTATCAAAAGTCACCAAGCCGGCAAGACTATGTAGCTCAGAGATAGTTAAAGCCTTCGTGTGTTTTAAACCCCCATATGAAGGTCCGACTCCAGGTTCGATCCCCGGTGGAGGCGGAGACAAATGGGCAAAATGTTTCTTTCACCCTGATGCCCCTGTTACCTAGCAGTAAATAGGTACCTGGGAGTTAGACAGCTGCTACGGGCTGCTTCCTGGGGGGGGGGAGGGTGTAACAAAAAGGAGGCCTGGTCAAGGACCGGGCAGCGGGACGATAAGCCGCGAAATCATCGCAAGATAGAGCAGTAACGCTCTATAAATGCAGCAGCAGTAGAGCTTCCACTCCAAGTACCCGTGACCAACAGCACCACTGTTTGGTACAAGACTGATACCACCGGAGTTTTCCCGCCCCGCAACAGGACGTTGCTGCTCGTACAGTCTAACCCGTTCACTGACAAACAGGGCGCGCCTTTTGCCTTATCGTAACCAACGCTCTAAATACAACGTATTAAGTAATGACTCGCAAATATTCTGATTTAATTGGATGATAGTAACTGAGTGATTGTACCTATCCACCACTGGATGGGGAAGGGGGGAGGGGGGAGTGGTGTGCAGGATAAACATATCAATTGTGACACTAGCTCTTCACACATGTCAGTTGCTCAACTTAGAAACTGTACTTGTGGCCGATCTAAAGCCCATTGCTGACGTGACGATGTGTATTGAATTTTGTATTTGAATTTAATTATTTTGTATAAAATTAATTGTAGGGTTCAGTCCCTGAGCCTGTTATGTAACCTATGTAACCCTTTCCACTACCGCCCACAGGATGGGTATGGGGTGCATAATAAATGAACTAAGCACAAATATTCACTTTTTATATGCATCAGACTATAGGTTAAGTGGGATGCTTGGGCTAATTCGTACGTTCCCGGACTACGATTCAACGCAAGTACTTCTGAATCTGTACATCTTCTCTCATCAGGCTTGGCTTTGAGACACGCTTTGTGAGACTTGTAAGTTTTGCTTACATTTATTAAACACTTTACGAGCATGTAAACTTCATAATCAAATAGTTAAAAAAAAGCTGTGTTTCGGAGCTAATAACTGTTTAACAAATGTAAACAAAGCCGCCAAAGACAGAGATGATGTTCGTCAGTACTTGCGTGACTGCCTGATGTATCTGGCCCTAGGTTAGGATAGTAGGTCGGACTTTTACGGAGTGACAAATCAAGAAAATAGGCCGAGGTAAGAGCCGACAAACAGGTGTTTCTCCAAATGTATTGTTTGCTAACCATCCCCACAAGTGTTTCAACACCTGTTGCTCCAACTCTCATTTTGTGTACGTGTATACTCCTCTAGTTGTGATAGTTTGGTGAAGGGCCCAATTCTTGGGTCCTGGCTCTCAACCTTCTGTTGGATTCTGTCAGATCTGCACTTGAAATGGCGGAGAGAGCGCCTCCACAACCTCAATTCATTTTGCATTCCACTGTTTTCCCTTATTGTGATTCAATACTAAGAATATTTATAATATGTGACTCACTTTGGAAACGGTTCCCACCTTTGTTCTCTAGTTCATGTACTACCAATGCTAGTGTTTGTGTGTTTATTAGAGAGAGTGGGAGCTCTCTCCCTCGGGAAGGTCAGTACCATAAATTAGAAACGGCAGCTGTCCCAGGACGGAGCCTTGAGGGACAACGATATAGTCCTATAACTCTAAACTCTCTCACTGTGACACACTGTTTTCTGTCCTTCGGGTACCCCAGTACCCAGTGTAGAGTGAAAGGGAGATGGCGTTGACTGAGGGATGATGTAGAGGTGGTGTAGAGTGAGAGGGGTGGTGATGTAGAGTGAGAGGGGTGGTGGTGTAGAGAGGGGTGGTGGTGTAGAGTGAGAGGGGTGGTGGTGTAGAGTGAGGGGTGGTGGTGTAGAGTGAGACGGGGGTGGTGTAGAGTGAGAGGGGTGGTGGTGTAGAAGAGTGGTGTAGAGTGAGGAGTGGTATAGAGTGAAGGTGGTGGTGGTGTAGAATGGTGTGCGCATTGCAGTGTCGGGATTGATCAGCGAGGCCCGTCTAGAACCCTGGCCACACCCACACTACACCCACACTACACCCACGCCACACCCACGCCACTGACTCCTCACCCTCCGGTCACACCATCAAAGAGGTGCACAGTAATTAGCGCAGTCGCCTCACAAGCCATTGACTCCTAATTCGATTCACATAACAGGGCGAGACATCTGGAAATGTTTCCCTGCACCTGATGCCTCTGTTCACCTAGCAATAAATAGGTACCCGGGAGTTAGCAGCTGTCGTGGGGTTGCACCGTAGGGGAAGGCCAGTTGGCAAAGGGAAACTACATTTATATTACTTTATAATAATAATTTATTGTCACGGGACAGGAAGCCAGAGTGTATACAAAGTCGACTTATATCGAGTAGGCCGAATTACTGACACCGCCCAGGATGCAACCCACAACAAGCTGACTAACTCCCGAATACCTGCTCACTGCTAGGCGAACAGAGGCATTAGATGAAAGAAAATGCACCCAACCATTTCTGTCCCGTCCGGGATTCGAACCCGGAATTTTAGATTGCGCGTCGAAAACGAACCCGGGACTCTTTCCGAGACGTGTGTAGCGGCCTCCGCGGCACGTCTCGGAAAGGCCACCGGGTGTAGGACAGGCCACCGGGTGTAGGACAGACCACCGGGTGTAGGACAGGCCACCGGGTGTAGGACAGACCACCGGGTGTAGGACAGGAGCGGCCAACCTTGCCCAGCGCGGCCCCAGTTGGGCGATAATCTTCTGGAACATCCTCTCGCCTGCCCGAGGTACACTCACCAGTGGTAAACGTTATTACAAGATTTACTGGGCGTCTGGGATGCTCCTGGACGCAGGTTCGAATCCTCGTCACGGCCCTTGTAGATTTGTTCATAAAGACGTGTTTATGTACCCAATAACTTGTGAAGTGTTGTCAATGGGCGGCCCTTGACAACTACACGGTAGTAATTACTTATTAATTACTTAAGACAATTACCGTGTCGTCTTAACTCTTAATACAATCTCTTGTACATTGGTTAATAGTATAACAATGAATACATGTAAATAAGCTTCACCACTATGAGAACTGTGGACGCAACACAAGCTTCACCACTGTGTGTGAGAACTGTGGACGCAACACAAGCTTCACCACTGTGTGTGAGAACTGTGGACGCAACACAAGCTTCACCACTGTGTGTGAGAACTGTGCACGCAACACAAGCTTCACCACTGTGTGTGAGAACTGTGGACGCAACACAAGCTTCACCACTGTGTGTGAGAACTGTGCACGCAACACAAGCTTCACCACTGTGTGTGAGAACTGTGCACGCAACACAAGCTTCACCACTGTGTGTGAGAACTGTGCACGCAACACAAGCTTCACCACTGTGTGTGAGAACTGTGCACGCAACACAAGCTTCACCACTGTGTGTGAGAACTGTGCACGCAACACAAGCTTCACCACTGTGTGTGAGAACTGTGGACGCTACACAAGCTTCACCACTGTGTGTGAGAACTGTGGACGCAACACAAGCTTCGCCACTGTGTGTGAGAACTGTGCACGCAACACAAGCTTCACCACTGTGTGTGAGAACTGTGCACGCAACACAAGCTTCACCACTGTGTGTGAGAACTGTGCACGCAACACAAGCTTCACCACTGTGTGTGAGAACTGTGCACGCAACACAAGCTTCACCACTGTGTGTGAGAACTGTGCACGCAACAAGCTTCACCACTAAGTCTACTCCTATAGTTAGACTTAAAAGTTCAACACTACAAACAATGATATACAGGCATGTCAAGGAAAATAATTTCAGGATTGCCATGGCCAGAACGTTCAGTGAAAAGTTTCACGATTGCAATCCAGAATTACAATCCTCATTTTCGCAAATGTCTGCGCGAATCCATTCACGTTGTATAGAAAAAAATAATTTCATTTGGCAGTAATTACATTTCAGTTTTACTAGCAAGGGTACCGGCATTACTCTGGTGTCAGAAGCCACGTCTTCACTACATATAACCATCTTCAATACACACAATCATCATCTTACACATTATCACCAATAAACTAACATTTAATCAATACATAGAAAATCATATTTTGGGTGAATCTTAGTGAGGATGGAGTCTGGAATTTAGCGAGGTTGAAGTTGGTTTCAAGGGGGCATGGAGACCAACCTCCACCCCTTATGACTATCCTGAAGCAATCATCGAAGTAGCCTGTTTGACGAGGCTACTTCCCTAGGATCTGGCATCCTTTCACGAATAAACAAGACAATCTTTTTCATAGGTATAGATTCGTGGAGTTTATAGAATGCAAGAAACGCTGTGCGTGTTAGTGGCTTTGCAAGAATGTAAAAATATCACTAATGTAATCTCACCAACCCATTGTAGTACCTTTTTTGTAAATAATATTTATTATTATTATTATAGAATCGAAGAGCGGCACTGAATGTTGGGTGCCAACAGTTTCACGTGCCATCTTCGGCACGCATGCCATAGGTTTTCCACCTGTGGTGCAGGATATCACAGGTGTTTCCTGCCGTGAGCTAACACCAACTGAGTGGTCACACACTGAACCACAATTAATTTTTTTCAGACTAAGACTGCTGGTACCACTGAGAACCATGCCCACTCGTCACCAAGGGGCGGCATCTTTCACCCAACCTCTTGGGCATAACCCTCCCCGACACCCCTCCCCCCAACACACACAAATAATCAATATCCAGCCATGAGCCAGATGGGGCCTATTAGTGTAGATTATGTCATCAGGGCATTGCCTTCATAAATCATGTATGTACACACACAGCTTCATGCTTCTTCCGGGTATACCCACGTGCCCACACACACTATACCCATGTGCACACTATATAAGCCAGTACTACTATATAGCACGGGGCCTCGACCAAAGATCACATTCACTCCAAAAAATCTACCACTTACGTGCTATTCATGCCCGTGCCACCTCTTGTGTGGCTTAATCTTCATCAATCAATCTATGGCACGGGGGAGGGATGCGAGGACAAGGTGCTGTGATAGGACGGTGGGAAGGAATGGTGCCCAACCACTTGCACTATCAGGATGGAACGCAGACCTGCAAGAAGCAGGGCTTGGCTCTACTAACCAGTACAGGTGGTTCTTCTCCACATAAATTACAAAGTCTTTTATGCAATACACGTGGACACCCAGGCCGGACTGGGACACCCAGGCCGGACTGGGACACCCAGGCCGGACTGGGACACCCAGGCCGGACTGGGACACCCAGGCCCGACTGGGACACCCAGGCCCGACTGGGACACCCAGGCCGGACTGGGACACCAAGGCCGGACTGGGACACCAAGGCCGGACTGGGACACCAAGGCCGGACTGGGACACCCAGGCCGGACTGGGACACCCAGGCCGGACTGGGACACCCAGGCCGGACTGGGACACCCAGGCCGGACTGGGACACCCAGGCCGGACTGGGACACCAAGGCCGGACTGGGACACCAAGGCCGGACTGGGACACCAAGGCCGGACTGGGACACCAAGGCCGGACTGGGACACCAAGGCCGGACTGGGACACCCAGGCCGGACTGGGACACCCAGGCCGGACTGGGACACCCAGGCCGGACTGGGACACCAAGGCCGGACTGGGACACCCAGGCCGGACTGGGACACCCAGGCCGGACTGGGACACCCAGGCCGGACTGGGACACCCAGGCCGGACTGGGACACCCAGGCCGGACTGGGACACCCAGGCCGGACTGGGACACCAAGGCCGGACTGGGACACCAAGGCCGGACTGGGACACCAAGGCCGGACTGGGACACCCAGGCCGGACTGGGACACCCAGGCCGGACTGGGACACCAAGGCCGGACTGGGACACCAAGGCCGGACTGGGACACCAAGGCCGGACTGGGACACCAAGGCCGGACTGGGACACCAAGGCCGGACTGGGACACCAAGGCCGGACTGGGACACCAAGGCCGGACTGGGACACCAAGGCCGGACTGGGACACCAAGGCCGGACTGGGACACCAAGGCCGGACTGGGACACCAAGGCCGGACTTTGCAACACTAGTGATCACCCATGTTGAGCAGTGTGCAACAAGCCAAGTGTGTCTCGGCCCAGTGGGTCTATGATAAATGTTGCAAGCATCATTGCAGAAAACCTTGAGAGAGAGAGAATGGGCCACAGAGATGAGACACGTGTTAAAGGTAATGAACAAGAACTAGCACTACGTCTTAACAACACCCGCCTACAGTTATACAGGCAGATATGACCAGAAACAACAAGCTCCAGAGTTATTGAATCATAACACCGATAGTTGCAATGGCAGGGCTTAGCAGCTGAAATTTGGTCCTTCATACTCTTAGCTAAGAACAATTAGGCAAGACAGCACACATTTACATTGTTTATATATATATATATATATATATATATATATATATATATATATATACATATATATATACATATATATATACATATATTATATACATATATATATACATATATATATACATA
>WNGS01001312.1:52029835-52050636 GCA_020271785.1 Procambarus virginalis
GGACCAGATAAATGCAGTCAACCAACCATCTCTTGCCTGTAAAATCTAATGTGGCTCTATGCTAGAAACTAACTAAATTTGTAACACAGTGTCTTCCAGATTAAAAACCATACTGTCTCTTTGTTATTATCTAATTTTTCTCCAGGTGCATTTTTCTCCAAAACCATTTAGTTCCAATTATTTTTCCCAAATTTTGACTACTACACCTGTTAATGACACAGGTCTACAATTAAGAGGTGCTTCCTTGCTGCCACTTTTGTAGACTGGAACAATGCTGCCTTTTTCCATATATACCAGGATCCTATTACACAGGGATGCCTAAAAGATGCATTTTTCCCACTATTGTTTCTAGACACCACCTAAGTGATCTATGTTGTTCTCTGGAATTCCTAGTGTGTGTGTGTGTTATATTCTAGCTGTTTTTGCCTAGTGTCATTTCTAAGAAGATAGGAAGACGATGCAGTAATGAGCAAGTTGAAAAGGAAGATATGCCACTACTGCACAAGGGATGAGGAGGGAAGGGACATCACAAAACTCTAATCAGTATGAGAGAAAAGTAGTGGTCAGATGCACCAGTATTAATTAGTTTAGGTTAGAGCACTGGCACATCAATACTAATCAAAGAGTAGCCATTAAGTCTTCTACACAGTTGTTAGAAGCAGTGTTAACCCAAGGTGACAATGGCTAAGGCTGCCTGAGAGTGGGTGAGACAGATGGCTGCAGGGCTTGTTACTTGTGTGTCGCGAGGCTGGCGGCGCCGGGAGGCCCGTCCACACCGGGTCTCTGAAGCCGAGGACCTGCCGGACTTCATGGAACGACTTCTGACGGTGCTGCGTCGGATAAGGTACCGTACACTGGACCCCATCGGGGAGAGCAGCGCCGCCTGTGAGTGGGAAAAGCAGGGGAGGCATAGGGATGAGGGGGGGGAGGTAGCATGGGGGGGAAGGGAGAGGTAGCATTTGGGGGGAGGGAGAGAGAGCATTGAAGGAAGGGGGAGAGCATAGAAGGGGAGGGGGGAGAGCATTGAATGGGGAGGGGGAGAGCATTGAGGAGGGGTGGGAGAGATAGCATTGAGGGGGCTGGGAGAGATAGCATTGAGGATGGGTGGGAAGATTGCATGGGGGGGAGATAGCAATGGGGGGAGACAGCAATGGGGGGGAGATAGCAATGGGGGGGAGATAGCAATGGGGGGGAGATAGCAATGGGAGGGAGATAGCATGGGGGGGAGATAGCAATGGAGGGGGAGATAGCAATGGAGGGGGAGATAGCAATGGAGGGGGAGATAGCAATGGAGGGGGAGATAGCAATGGAGGGGAGATAGCAATGGGGGGGGGGAGATAGCAATGGGGGGGATAGAAATGGGGGAGGAGATAGAAATTGGGGGGGAGGTAGCATTGGAGGGGACGGGGCGGTAACATTAGTGGGGAAAGGAAGCTAGCACTGGAGAGGAGGGGGTAGCTAGAAGGGAGACAGGGTTGAGGGGAAGGAAGATGGGTGGCAGTGAGAGGAAAGATATGGTAGAGATGGAGGTGGTAGCAAGGCAAGTTCAGAGGCACAGAAGGGAGAGATATCATGCGGGGAGCATGGAGGGGGAGGTATTTAGTATGGGGGATGGAGGAGGTTCCACTGACGAGGAGGTAGCATGAAGGAAGTGGTATAGGGTGAGGGAAGAGGCAGGTGTATGTGAGGTTTGGAGGCAGTGTACAGAGGGGAGTATAGTATGTGGTAATGAGTGGAGGCATGATGGGGGTGTGGTTGGGAGCGACACTCGAGCCACTGTCAACATGGAGACAGACACTTCGGCAGACAAATAAGGAAGAGATCATCCCTGGTTGTGCTAATCAAGAGAGCTGCAC
This sequence comes from Procambarus virginalis, assembly GCA_020271785.1. Taxonomy (NCBI): domain Eukaryota; kingdom Metazoa; phylum Arthropoda; class Malacostraca; order Decapoda; family Cambaridae; genus Procambarus; species Procambarus virginalis. Next base: position 52,031,692 of record WNGS01001312.1, read on the forward strand.
ACCTTCACTAATGTCACACTGTACCAAGCATAAACTTCCTACACACACGACAACACCATATACTCTAAACTACTCACACAAACCTCAGCCTTACTAACATTCCCTTGAATGCCAAAGTGCATCATCCATTAAATCACTGGCAAAATAGACAAAATATGCAATTCTCTTACCTTGTTGGACAGGAGGAACTGTGACTCGAAGGCGAGGACATAATAGAGGGCCAGAAGTAGGATAGGGTTGACGAACTGGACCACTGGTCGGTGGAGAGTGGAGCCGAGCGAGGATCACGGCAGTCCGTCCTCACTACCGCCGTGAACCCAAACACCCTAAGTAGACACACCCAAATCTAGTTACCAAACTATCAGTACATATAAACACGATATAGCAACACTAACTGGTGGCCAGAGTATTCTCATGCCATTATGGCAACCTAGGGGGGGCCAGGTTCTGGTGCTGATCACTGGTCCATTGCCTACCAATTGTCAAAACAATATTTGCTACAGTTCTTCATAAAAGATGAATGTATAAGATGGAGAGACAAGCTGGATAACTGAATTGGGTAAGGGAAAAATGATAAACAGGAAAAAAGGGTCACTGTTAAAGTTGTCAGGCTATGGGATATTACAGGCGAGGTCCTCACAGCTCAGCCCGATGCCTCTTTCTGTTCCGAATGGCCAACTTGAGAAAGGAGGCTCATATGTAGATGTTTGCAAACAAAGCCAATGAGGAAAATAAGATCCATAGGGGACTGAAGAGAGCTGCAAGAATATATTAAACCCATGAGTGAATTGTCATTCACTATTAGGGTTCAATCGCAACAATTTAAAATTAATAAAGATGGATATGGATGACAGGAGATCAGACAGAATCTATACCACAAGGGAAAGGCAAAAATTAAAAAGACAAAAAAACTTTTGAGCAGACATAACTAAAGAATATACACAAACAGGATAACATCAGTAGCTTATGAAAAGCTGGCAAATAGTACACAATTTGTACTATTGTACAAAGTGTGCAAGACCAATTTGTAGACCAGTTTCTTCCCCAAAGAAACATTTGTACACATCCAACAATTTAACAATATAAGATATCAAAAAATCCCTTTAATATCCACATTTGCAGCACAAGCTAATGGAAAAAACATCATTACTATGATGTTTAAACATCAAACATCATTGCTAAAGATAAATTCTTTATTATAGAAATAATAAAGCGATGCCAGTGCACTGGCTCTATAAGAATATAGTTGTGACACCATTTCTAAAACATTTAGAAAATGTTTGTGTGTGTCTTTGAGAAATAAATCCTGTCCGGTAGTTGAAAAAGTAAGGGAAGACTCGATAACTAGTAATAAAATGGTTCAGATCAATGTGACCTGGAAGAGAGGGAGAGAATGAAACAGTGTAAGAAGTAGAGTGGGAGTGAAAAACTAGGGACGTACCTTGCACAGAGCGAGTCTGGGGGAAAGTAGTCCTGGACCCACTGAGCCTGGTAGATGTAAAGACACACCACATGGACTCCGGCCAGCACCATCACCCCACGACACACGTACCTACCAAACAACATACCAAATAAAACCACCTTCAGCACCACTATCACTCACACCACAAATTTTACACTTGTATAGACTACCTAAATAAATATCAATAAGTAATTATAATTGCTCTAAGATAGACCAGTCAGCTGCTCCCTTGGGCAATGTCTTGCTCTCACTAGAACATGACCAAACAACAGTATGACTTCGACAGCCAAGACAAAAGTCACTTCAAAGTAGAGTGGGGAATAACAGGGTTTTGAGTGAACATGAAAAGTTTCCTCCTCAACAAGCCGTTTGGTTGTTTCACTTCACACCATATACCCTCCATATGGCCACTCTACTTCTCCAGCATTGTCTGGGGCTCACTCAGGATAAATGTGAAGTGGGCCACTGCTTATTATTCTGTTGACAGTGTAGTATTGACATCTGTGGTGTTCCAAAGAAACAGAAATATTTGGCATTTCATTTAACATTTGGAGGAGGTTTTGGAATGCAGACGAATCAGATTTCTGGAGTCGCTTTGGACTGGACTGGAGGTTCTCCAGTATCCCCCTCCCATCTTTCACCTTTGGGAAGGGAACAACCTGGCTGTTTGGTCATGGACTAGTATGAACAGGACACTGTCTTGGGGTGGCTCTCTGAGTGGGCAGCTCAAAAGGAGCTTTACATTTAAACTCAAAGCTTATTTTTTTTCACAGCTGAATTGTAAAAAATCTTGCCACATCTTAAATCTATCATGCATTTATTATACAAATAATACAAATGAACAATAAAGTGGTCATTGTTCCCTTTTGAAATAATATTAATAATAATAATAATATTAACAATAATAATATTAAGAACAACAATGATATTAACAACAACAGTAATAAAACCACCACCAATAACAATTATTATTACAATACGTATTATAATAATCTTTATACCATTTGGGAAACACTATGCATATTGAATGCCCTAGTAAACAAATACTGTACAAAAACATACCAGTGCTACTAATAAGTGAAATGACCTGTAATCCAACATACCCAAATCGTCGTCCCAACGCATTGTTGAGGCTCCAGTAGGTGGCACTGGCCATGAAGACGACAAAGTACACAGCGGAAGTGACGGAGGGAACCATGACAGCTGCGCCCCCAATCAGTGCCATTGCCATGTAAGTACCTTTTGAACATGAAGAAACATTGGAAACTCCCTCAGTGCTTATATACAGATAGAAGTTAGGACACCTAGCTGATATTGAAATTTATCAATGTTTACTTGCCATAGTGGAAAAGGCAGGACTTGTAATTAGTGCTTAAGCTTACATATGTGTTGGAGAAAATGAGAATGTAAGCAAACTGAATACTCAATATTCAGACATTTAAACTTTTACTATGTTTACTTGTTTGAAAGAAGAAATAAGACGGGTACACAAATATTAAATACTTAAATTTGTGCATGAAACAGGAAAGACAGACTAAAAAAAAAATTGGTTTTTCCCCCATAGGGTAATAAACCCATGGATCTGCCTACCCACCAAAGCTGTAAAATCCTAGATAGTGCTCTAATTCAAATTCAATCTGAAAAAATCCTCAGGAATAATGGGGTAACCTTTGACAAATTACTTAATTGCATTGCATGACAGTGACGTACCTTAGTGGCATTGTCATACAAGACAGATGGGGTAAGGACATGTGACAAACCACATTAGAGATAATGTGTCAGCTACTTAAATTAGCACCAAACTATTCCACAGTTTGTGGAATAATAGAATTTCTATTCCAAGAAGTTCTATACAAAATATTTCAAAGTTCCCAATAATCCCCATAATTGCTACCTGCCAAACACATGATGAAACTATGACATTACTACAAAGTTTAAACAAGTTATAACTTTCTAACATGTCATAAAAACTTTATAATAAGATGTAACAACTTTGTAACAAGGTAACAATAAGGACCATTACATAGTCTGTTTGCAGGGTAATGACACCTGTAATCATATTCACTAACCATTAGTGACATCTGTAACACATCCCCAAGGATTCCACAAATCAGTTAAGACCGCTGAAAGTAACCAGTGAGCTTCCCATTAGGCTCAATGATGATCAGTCTGCTAAATAAGGCAGCAAACTGGGTCCAACACAAGGTCAGGTAGACAGATATAACACGGTTATCATCAGTAACTTCACCAGTGGTTTAGGGACACACACTGGATATACAATGCATCTCCTCCAATGCCATCAACATTTATCAGCATACATTGTAACACATGACTAGTCACCATGCTGTCACACCATTTCTCATCATGCTTCATCATCAAACTCCTGTATACTACATTCGTCCAAATTTATATACTGAATTTGGTTAATACAGTATGTGTTTATTGTCACCAAAACTAATATAACAATAAAATGTTGCAGACAGTGCTGAGGGAAGAGGTTTTTTGTTCAGTGACAAAAGTCTGAAATAACACATACTGATGTCAAGAAACAGTTTTAGAAAATGAATTAAAATTATTGATGGATTACCAACTTGACAAAATTTGTAGGCAAATGCAAGGGAAAATACTGGATGCAGCATGGAAGTCAAGTAAACATGGCAGACCTTTCATCCTCAATGTATGCCTGCATCAGAGAGAAGGGAAACTCACCTACAGCATTGAGGATTCGGAGTCCCATATTCTTGTTGATGTCTGGTGCGGCATGTGTGGGGAGGTGTAAGTCGGGGCTGGCGTGGGCTGTAAGCTTGATGCAGGCCACATACACCCCCGGAGAGAACACCACTAGGACACATTCTGGCAGTAGCCACCGTGTCCCGTCAACTTCACTGATGCCATCCAAGCGCACAAGGCCCAAATGTCGCAACAGCTTTTCCAGGAACTCGCCTAAACATCACCAGCAAAGATTATGTACACTTTTATATATACAGAATGCCTTTTACAAAAGTAAAGATACCAACTCTAAGCTGTATAACTAAAAGGTAAAAAAATATGTTGGCTATTATCCAGGTGAAAGGAATTGTTGTCATGTGGGAATTGAACCTTAAATCTTTTGGCTGTGACCCAACTGCACTCACCACTGCATCACAGGTCTGTGGGTATTCCACAAAGTCCACAAAATGGAAACTCCACAAATGTTTTCTCTAAAGCCTGTTCCTCGGCAATAACACACTAACCAAGAAGTGCAATATGTGACCACTAGTGATATTTTCTTTGCATTGGAAGAGTATTTTTAATGCTCTCATTTTTCAAGAACTAATTCTCATAAAAAGTATAAAGCTGTTATTTTATGTGGGATAAGCCCTGAAGTGTTACTTTCATTTGTAATAGTATGGTTGTCAACACTACACAACTCTACTTTTAATAAAAATAATATTAAATGATTTATAAGATATATAAAGGATTCAATTCGTAGATACACTCTATTTAATAATGACCATACAGAGTTTTAAGGGTAGATATTAAAGAGACCAATAGGCTCGGGCCCAATAGGCCTGTACACCGGTTGACTGACAGTTGAGAGGCGGGACCAGAGAGACGGAACTCAACCCCCGCAAGCACAACTAGGTGAATACAACTAGGTAAGTACATCCACTCAAACCAATCCACACCCCTCCTCCTCCCTTCCATGTATAATAATAATAATTATTTATTTGCAAGAAGGTACAATGGGTTGGCGAGATTACATAAGATGGGCATTTTTACATTTACGCATAGCCACTAATACACACAGCATTTTGGGCATGTTGGCCTAGCTTCCTCCCACACCCATACTACCCTCTTTATATCTTTGTTTATCTAGTTCCTCCCACACCTATGTCCCACACCCATACATACACCCTGCCACACACCACCCTTTCCCATTCTTGTTTATCTAGTTCCGTTCCACACCCATCCTTATTTTCCTAGTTCCCTTCCACACCCATGTATCACACCCATCATTTTTTCCTAGTTCTCTCCCATGTCCTACCCTCTCTGGAACACGTAGTAAAATGTGAAGGGGCATCTCCCTAGACTTTCGAACGTACCGTAAAAATCTTATCCGCCTCTAAGATCTGTGACCAAAAATGTATACAGAGTATTTATATCCAAATGCTTTCACACATGATATATGCACATATAGCTTATTTCACAGAGGACATACGAGCTATGTAAAAATATGAGAAAGTACATGAGAAGGTAAGAGAGGCCTAAGCATATAATGAATCAATATTTTTTGTATTTGTTAATACTAATTTAACATTTAATTTGTAACATTAGCGTGGGTACTTACGTTAACAGACGAAGCCGCTGATGTGGGTACTTACACTCTCGCAGGAAGTAAGCGTAAGGAGGGAGGGAGAGGAGAACGATCTGGAAGATGAACTGCAGGAGGAAGTTGACGATGCTCAGGCCCACCACCGCCTTCAGGTACCGCCCCGTGTGTCCTGCAACCGTCATCACCTGTCAGTTACCCATCAACACCTGTCGACTACCCATCAACACCTGTCGACTACCCATCAACACCTGTCGGGTATGAGTCGACTGCCACCAAAACTGTCATAGCCAATCAGCCATGAATCGACTGTAACCACCAAGGCCTACTAGTTACTAAATAGTCACCAGCCGGCTATAACTACCTCCTCATACCAGTTACACTCGAACTGTTACTACCCTTACACATACACAGAGGTGTAGGAAGAAACACAGATACAAACCTCGCATAGTGTGGATGGTGGGGGGTGGAAGGAGAGGGACGGCCATCAACAGCAACAAGTACACCAGAGACATCATGCTGAACCTTAGTACAGAACCTGTGGAATCAAACACCCGTGTTAGTAGACCTCAACACCTGTACTGGTGGTCCACAACACCTGCACCACGACTCAATTAGTGCCGGAACTAAGAGATCTAAGCTAAGAGACAGGTTAAGATTTAGACACATAACTCATCATAGATTGTTACAAAGCATTACAGGTAAAGCCGTAAGGGAGCACAACTTTGTGGCACTAGAGAGAAACGAAGACCGGAGAGGATATGATCACTCTTATTATTTAATTTTACTTATGTTAGGTTCATATTGTATCGATTCTCTCTTGCTTTCAATTACCTTATTTTGTACCCCCATGTTGATACTTAGAGAGTTTATACAGAGAAGCATGAATAAGTTGGAACACACGATGATATGGTGTTCTTATTGTGCCCTAAACTAAACGGTCCATACAAACTGAACGATAATGGACTTACTAACTACCCAACCCACATACTCTATATGAAATGAAAGTGATGGTGTTATGGTCTCTCTTTTTATCCTCTTCCAATTAAGAAAACATAGAAGAAAACATGGCAAAAGTTTAAAATGCTAATTGCCAGAGAAATAGCACCAAAAAGTACACGTACACACACACACACACACACACACACACACACACACACACACACACACACACACCCCTCCAATATGTTCCAGTTTCCAGAACAATAAGAGGTTGTTCTGGAAACTGGAACATATTGGAGGGGTGACGGGTAAGCTACTAACATGGATGAAAAATTTCCTAACTGACAGAAAAATGAGGGCCGTAATCAGAGGCAAGGTATCGGATTGGAGGAATGTCACGAGTGGAGTACCACAGGGTTCAGTTCTTGCACCGGTAATGTTCATTGTCTACATAAACGATCTACCAGAGGGATTACAGAATTACATGAACATGTTTGCTGATGATGCTAAGTTAATAGGGAAGATAAGAAACCTAGATGATTGTCATGCCCTTCAAGAAGACCTGGACAAAATAAGTATTTGGAGCAACACTTGGCAAATGGAATTTAATGTGAATAAATGCCATGTTATGGAATGTGGAATTGGTGAACATAGACCCCACACAACCTATAAATTATGTGAGAAATCTTTAAAGAATTCTGATAAAGAAAGGGATCTAGGGGTGGTTTTAGATAGAAAACTGTCACCTGAGGACCACATCAAGAACATTGTGCGAGGAGCCTATGCTACACTTTCTAACCTAAGAATTGCTTTTAAATACATGGATGGAGAAATACTAAAGAAATTGTTCACGACTTTTATTAGACCAAAGCTGGAATATGCAGCGGTTGTATGGTGCCCTTATCTTAAGAAGCACATCAACAAACTGGAAAAGGTGCAACGACATGCCACTAAGTGGCTCCCAGAAATGAAGGACAAGAGCTATGAGGAGAGGTTAGAGGCATTAAATATGCAAAAACTAGAAGATAGAAGAAAAAGAGGCGATATGATCACTACGTACAAAATAGTAACAGGAATTGATAAAATCGACAGGGAAGATTTCCTGAGACCTGGAACTTCAAGAACAAGAGGTCATAGATTTAAACTAGCTAAACACAGATGCCGAAGAAACGTAAGAAAATTCACCTTCGCAAATAGAGTGGTAGACGGTTGGAACAAGTTAAGTGAGAAGGTGGTGGAGGCCAAAACCGTCAGTAGTTTCAAAGCATTATATGACAAAGAGTGCTGGGAAGACGGGACACCACGAGCGTAGCTCTCATCCTGTAACTACACTTAGGTAATTACACTTAGGTAATTACACACACACACACACGTATACACACACACACACGTATACACACACACACACACACACGTATACACACACGTACGTACGTACACAGATGGAACACGATACGAACCTTCCCTCCCCCATCACCACCACCTGGTTGACACAGTCGCGGATAATTTCCTGCCGTCCGGGTGCACGCCGGTACCCGATAGGTACCCCCTTTATCCCTCCAAACACTTGGCCAGTTAAACCAGACTGGTTCTGAACTCTGAACTTTGCATAGCTGCACTGCACCTGTGTGCACACCCGCGTACACAACAAACATGTGCACACCTGCATGCACCATGCACATGTGGAGGGGTTAAGGAGGATAAAGGCAAGCAAATGTCCAGTAATAAGAGGGAAGAAGTCAGGTAAACTTCGGTAGTGGCGTGACTTCCCTCCATCTTGACCCCTCCCGCCTACCACACCCGCCACCTCCTACCACGCCCGTCGCCTCCTCCTACCACGCCCACCACGCCCGCCGCCGCCTCCTACCACGCCCACCACGCCCGCCGCCGCCTCCTACCACGCCCACCACGCCCGCCGCCGCCTTCTACCACACCCGCCTCCTCTTCTTCCTCCCCCCCTCTCTTCCTTAGCCCATTAGACGGCCCCATTACCCGGGACGGCCTCGGTGGCGCCTCACCTAACTGACCATAACGCAACCAACACCACCTCGCCCGCCTTGGTCGTGGGGTCACCTTGGTCGTGGGGTCACCTAGGTCGTGGGGTCACCTTGGTCGTGGGGTCACCTTGGTCGTGAGGTCACCTTGGTCGTGGGGTCACCTTGGTCGTGGGGTCACCTTGGTCGTGGGGTCACCTTGGGGATGGGGTCACCTTGGTCGTGGGGTCATCTTGGGGATGGGGTCACCTTGGTCGTGGGGTCACCATGGGGATGGGGTCACCTGGTCGTGGGGGTGAGGTCACCTGCGTGGTATCGGGAGGCGTCCTGGGAGAGGTGTCAGGGGGGTGGAGACCGTCCTGGGAGAGGTGTCAGGGGGGTGGAGACCGTCCTGGGAGAGGTGTCAGGGGGGTGGAGACCGTCCTGGGAGAGGTGTCAGGGGGGTGGAGACCGTCCTGGGAGAGGTGTCAGGGGGGTGGAGACCGTCCTGGGAGAGGTGTCAGGGGGGTGGAGACCGTCCTGGGAGAGGTGTCNATCCGAAGCAGATGCCATCCCACATGAGCCCTGCTTCTGACTTAGGAACTGCACATTGGTCAGCCAAATCTGCAAAAATCCATAACATTCTAATATTTAGCACAGCACTAATATGGATGAAATATTTGTGAAATAATTCTTAAGTAACATGTATACATTTTATAACAAAAATACTAAACTGAATATACTAAATATGTATTTTTAAAGCAAGCAGGGCATAAGTGTACCTCACAAAGATTTACTTTATCTTGAGCAAAAATACAATTTTATTCCCTTATGTTTCAACTGCTAGAATAATATATCTAGAAATAAAATACAGGTAGCTCAACATGCTTGCATTCCAATGACGTGCATTCGTGTCATTCACTACTGTTTGCTTTACTGTCTGATGACACGACTGTAGTGCCATCCGACCTAAAATTTCACAAATTTTGCTTCCTTAACCATTCTCGTTGCACTCTTAATACCACATGTCAAGTACTGAATGAGCAGAGCTTATGGCAACAATACTGGGTACCACATGACCACTCCACGTGTCCCTTGGCTAGTCATGTATCTTCACCAATTTATTTATTCCCAATAACCCATTTAACTACATTTCACCTGTGATTTATTGAGAGTTTCATTGCAATGTTATTGTAGTAACATTTTGGGCTTTAACTCTGACAGTATATATGAGGCCATAATGGAGCAGAAAAGAACAATTTATCAAATAATTATCAAGATGGTGAAAGGGATGAGCATTAGCACACATTTGATCTCGGGAGCATTTCTATCCTTCCTAGAAAAGACAGACTAGCATGTAAAATGTGTGCTTTGCTGAAAAATTCAGAACATGTGTAATTCAAGAGTGATATCGACTCCCTAGTAACCTTATAACCCTCAAGGGCTCTTTCCAAAGATCCCTTGGAACATCCTTGTAGTGCCTTTGGCAGCACATCACACCTAGCTGTAATGTACATGATGCTTTCCTTTGGATACACTGGATAACATCCTATCATAAATAACATTATACAAATTATCATACTAACATTAAAGTATGTAGTAAAAATTCATATACTGTAATACAATAATCAACATTAGCCAAAATATCACATATTTATGGAAGGTGTACTATTGTCAAATGTTATTCTGTATACAGTAACAAATATAAATGCTAGAATAACTATCACAGCTGAAAACATAGGACAACCTGTAGGGAGAGATTCTCTCATTATAACTCACCTTCTACAATCTTATCATCAGAATCATCTCCAAATTTCTTGACACAGGCTATACCGAAGAGCTGAACAAGCCAGCATACGTTCTCGGAAAGTGGTGACAGGAACACACACCCCAGCAGCTGCAATAATGTCTTCACCACGACTACGCCTACATTGTATCCAAGTAAGTAATTCCACCTGTCAAAAATCGGAGCAAGCTACACTATGCTGTAGTTAACACACATTTTACATTATATTGTAGGTAATATATAATCCAAAATTTTACTGATGTTAATACACAATGCAGTATTTTATATACAATCCTACACTATAGTGTAGTTAATATACAGTTCTACAAAGTTGTTCCTATTACTGCATTTATCATACTTATATGAACCATAACTATTATAGTCCTTGAGAAACAAAAATTTGAACTTATAAGCTTATCAACAAAAACATTATTTTGGACAAAATTATTACAGTATTATACTGCACAAAAGTTCTTGTGCATACTTTACATATTTATTTATTACTTTTTATGAGAGATCCTAAACTATTTTAGTATCCATTCTCTAATATGAAATTTGAATGAAATTAGCATTCTCTAATATGATGCTCGCTTGAGAAGCAAGCATCTCAATATCAACCCATCATAAGTGTTTCCAAGGCACAGAATATCCTCGTAAATTACAAAGATGTTTACTTACCAGGAAATTTGACATTTTATCACAAAATATAACCCAATATTGAGCTGTGTTTTTTTTATAATTTGTTGTATGTATAGTAAAAATTAAAATCTTTATCAGCTATCAGTTACTATTATTTTTATAGTGCTGGTAATGGTAACCAAGTCTTGAATAAGAGGGAGACAAAATGTGTACCCTCGAGTTCTTCACTCCTTCTACCCTCTTCCCCAATTCATAAAAATGCTAGTCTTTATTGGTACAAGGTCACACAGCCTGTCCTCTCGAGATGTCACAACAGACAGAAAATGATGCGCAGAATTAACTAACCCTTACCTAAACACCCCCCCCCCACAAAGAAAACGAACTCTTGTGAGCCGCTATGACTTATAATACATCATATTTTGTCTGTTGTGGATTTTGAAGTCAAACTGCAAATCATTATTCGAGAGGATGGGTTGCACTCAAAGCCTGGCATGAAGTCAGTAGCATCCAAAGGCAAACTTCAGTGGTTTTGACAATCCACCACCTTCCTGTTGAGGCCATTAGTGGCATGTTGGCCCTTGGATAAATCCAGGTAAACTCACAAACGAGTTGAGGATCTATTGAGGAGGCCTTACTCAGAACCACTGATTAACTCATCACAAAACATTAGAGATGATCTAGCAGACTTACAATCTGAGAATGGTAGAGAGTGGTCGAAGATAGAACTCATTCCCTTGCCACAAGAAGATGAAAGCTCCAAGAACATATCCCATGGCAAAGAGAGTAACACGGTTGGTACCTCCAAGGAACATGACGGCCAGAGTCACCCAGTAAGATGTGAAGAAAATCACTACCTTAACCATATCCAAATAGTTCCTGCAAAAAATTATGGAGCTTAAATATACAGTACTGTATGTCTGGGAAGAAAAATTTACAACTTCTATGCTAAAATTTCACCAGTTTTTTATTATAAATAGATGATGCACAGTATAAATATATGTAGTGTAAATCGGAACAGATAAACAGAAATAAATGTACCGAATGAATACGGGAATATGTAATATAAAATTACAAGATATCAGGAAATTATAACTTTTACAATAGTTAGTTCCAAAAGTCACAGTAAAGAATTACATCAGGAAAATATAAATAATTTCCATTATGAATATGGAACAAAATTATTTCAAGAATAGCATTTCTTAGATCCTAATATTTATGGAGATACAAAATGTACTGAATGTTCTCTGTAAAATATGTTCAGGGAATATTTTCTCTTTATATATAAGCATCAAGAAGGAGATCTTGCCAAACACAACCATGAGGTAAGTGATCTTTCCAAACATAACCATGAGGTAAGTGATCTTGCCAAACATAACTATGAGGTAAGTGATCTTTCCAAACATAACCATGAGGTAAGTGATCTTGCCAAACATAACCATGAGGTAAGTGATCTTGCCAAACATAACCATGAGGTAAGTGATCTTGCCAAACATAACCATGAGGTAAGTGATCTTGCCAAACATAACTATGAGGTAAGTGATCTTGCCAAACATAACCATGAGGTAAGTGATCTTTCCAAACATAACCATGAGGTAAGTGATCTTGCCAAACATAACCATGAGGTAAGTGATCTTGCCAAACATAACCATGAGGTAAGTGATCTTGCCAAACATAACCATGAGGTAAGTGATCTTGCCAAACATAACTATGAGGTAAGTGATCTTCCAAACATAACCATGAGGTAAGTGATCTTGCCAAACATAACCATGAGGTAAGTGAACTTGCCAACTATGATCATGAGGTAAATTACAACCTTACGAGACAAGCAAATGGAATTCCAAAGAAAAATGAACATTTGGAGGTCCATGAAACCCATCTCTTTTACTATTTTAGTCTAAAATGTGTAATACATGAAGACACTTATGTAAGGCCTTTCTTGGAATACATCCCTCTTGATTATTGCTAAGGCTTAATGTGGTAATTTTAGATTCCTTTTTTTTTAAGTAATAAGCAATGTTTTATGATTCAAGTCTCATCAACTTTTCACTAGCTTATATTAAAATGTTTTGTATGTGAACACGCCAGCTTTACAAACCCATTGTGGAAAGGAACAGAGTTCAGAATAGCAATAAAACATGACGTGCAATCCACAACAGCATGGATAATAACATTTCATTCACTTCATTAGACAACAGCTCATACTTTTGAAGCCCTAGATTGAATTTCCGATGACCTAAAAAAATGAAGTGCTACAGTAGGTTGTGTACAAGAGAACAATCCCTTTTTAAATCCTTACTAAATAGTATAAGTTGGGTGTTCTCAAGCCATAGGGTTACTGAAAGTTTTGTGGAAAAATAGCAGTGAAGATAAGAGTGCAGAATGAAAGTATTGACATGCATTCAATTCCCTGTTATTAACGAAGTTAACCAGACTCTTGCATATGGCTCATTACCTACTGATAGTAATGGATGCTACAGAAGACACAGCCAAGGAAGTTATTATAGATCATGAGCAATGAAATTTTTCTGTGGAAGAACAATTGAGTGGATGCTGGAGGTTAAGGCTCCGAATGATAAATTATTCTTGTGTTTACAGTAAACTATAATGTGCTTAGAAATTTAAAAATTATAACTCCATTCACTATAGGAAAGTTGAATATGCATAATAATATAATAAAAGCTACACAACATATAATCGTCTGCACTTTTCATAGTAAAGGCAACAATACATCACTATAGCAGAAAAGTGGGCAGAGGCCAGTCAGTGGAGGGTTCAACAGGAAGGATGCTGGGTGAAACTATGGAAATACCCATGTCTTGTATTCATTGGACAATCGTAAATGAATAAGCTTATGATTAATTTTGAACTGTGTCACAATAGAAGGACTTTTATTGGTAGGTCTCGACTTAGAAAAACTGACAAATACTGATATATAACAAGTGAATATATAACAAGTGTATATAACAAGTAGAACACAAGATAAAGAGAACTGTTAGGAAAGAGTGCATGATACATAGATGAATAATAAGATCCCATGAATATACACAGCAGTATCTTGCCAGATAAGAATATACCAACCATAATCTTACAAAGAGTGTTATGTGCTATAACAGAATGAGGTTGTATCTTATGGCATGCGAGCAGTGGGAGGTGGATAATGTTTGACATACCAGTAAGGAAGGGATTAGGTCTGTTGAGAGCATATTAAGAACTAGTTCTAACTTAATATGCCTTTATTGTCAAAATTTTAAATTAATAACTTTATGTAATCACTGTGGGGAAGTTGCAATTTTTCATGGATTACAATATCGATCCTTAAACTAAGGGTAAAGAACTTTGCTCTTGCAAATCACAATGGATTCTCAATGCAAACCTAAGTCAAATTTGTTAGCATTAAGAATTGTTCAAAATGTATGCACATTCATGGCTTTGCTAGAATGTTGACTCCATCACTGTTGTATGTCCCATTTTTTTTTTTTGTAAATCTAATAAGCAAAATTCGTGCTATAATTTATATTGTTTCCCACAACAGAATTCACTCTTACTAGCTATCATTCACCATGCATATGTTATGGTCAGGGTTACAGTCCCATGTATTCAAATATCTGCAATTCCAGTGATTAGTACGACTTTGCCTTGAGGAGTCTCATATCACGACAGGCAAAAAACATCACTACAGGGAATATTTAACTGGCACGATGCATGTATGGCAAACCAACTGAGCATACTGTACTGTAATGGAAAAGTTTAGTGTGTACTTACTTCTTGCCACCAGTTTTCCTAAAACAGAGGAATCATGAGACATCATCAGAACTGCACATTAAGACTGAGAGGAGCATTCACTTGTATGACCATTAGTCTTCCAATGATTCATTTATCTTATGTGAGAAACTTATAGTTTGAACAATATATGTGGATCCAGATTTTATCATAAGAATCCATTTGATCAAAAATGTTTTAATTTTAAATTTAGTTATATTTCATAATTTGAAAATAACGTAAACTCCTTTAAGCCTTGAATAATATTGAAGGGATATTTTAACAATAACTTTTGCAAAATAAAAATAAAATTATCTCTCACTCTACATATTACATACTGTACTTCCTTTAAACATGTTACATACATACACACATTACTAACACACACATTACATATACTGTATATATATAATCACACTACATGTACACACATTATATATACATTGACTCTCACTGCAGGAAATGGCAATGCAGTTGTAGGAATTAAGAATCAGAGGAATTAACAATGTTAAAAAAAAAAGTTTAATATGAAAATATATCAAACTCTTGCATGATAGAGTGGTTATGGGAAGGAGTGTGTGTAAAATAAGGTCTTTTTGGTGTAACAACTAATGAAGTTTACTATTTCATTATTGGCTTCTCTGAGACAACTGCAATATTTGCAACTTTCACTGTTACTCACACACTATTAATGGTAACTGTAATAAGTAGTCACCCCATCTGTACTATTATGATAAAATATCAATACCACAGAACAATCTTTTCATATGTGATTGTATAAACAGACTACGGGCGTGGCTGGCCTGCATGTTAAATGCACTAGCATTAGTGTGTTTTCAGCGTAACTGAAAGCACAGGTAACAGTGTAGTTGCCCTCTACATTAAGGGTGCATTAACAGAAGTATGTTCCATAATGGGAAAGAAAAATATTTCAAGGTAAGAAAGGATAGCTGATGTTTGTCTTTCATAAAGTTAGACATGCTAAAGAAAAATGTACTCGCACTCTGTCTTATTAATACAGTATACAATACTTTACAAAACACCAACCCGACATAAAATAGTTTCCAATGGACAGCAGCATAGCCCACCTGGAGTAAGTGACAAAATCAGGAATGGGGTTAACCAGGGAAGCTAGATCTTCATGAACAATCTCCCGATTACTGCCACCCTCGTATGATTCTGCGTCATCTGCAAACTCAATCTCAAAGACACGCTGCTGGCAAACGGCAAATATCAGGAGGCAGAAATCAGCTGCAAGAGATAATATGCATTAGTGTTATGATATAACACAATAAGTGTTAGCATTAATAATTGCACAGTCTTTAACATTATTTTACAGTAATCATTGTCCTAAAAAGTGGAAGTGTGTTTTAATGTATAATTTGTTCTTTACACATATGTGTATAAATACACACATGCAAGTATCTGTACAAACATAGGCCTTGTATTTCAGCAAAGTAAATAAAAGAGCAGAAAAACAGAGGTTCTCTTTTGCAAACAGATCTAGGGACAGTTGTAACAACTTAAGGGAGAAGTGGTGGATGCCATAACTATCAACAGTTTCAATGTTATATGACGGATTATAGAGGAGACAGGACATCACGAGCATACCTCTCATCCTGTAACTACACTTTGGTGATTACTCTTGCACACACACACACACATTAGATATCTTGAAAATGTGGCTAGGGATCATGTTACCTGACTTGTTTGGCATCTTAAATTACCGTACCTCACACATGTACACATCTGTTTGTTCTGACATGCAAGATGACCAAGTCCTGAGATCATTCTGGTAACACTACTAAACCCGATTCAGTAACAAAATCGTTTAACAGATTTATTTTCATGCTTTAATACAATAGTGCAGGTAAGGGTGAACAAGATACTTCTAAAGCTGGATGATTATCAAAATAGTTTTTCTTTCCATTTAAGAAAAATAAACTGAGTCAATGTATAAAGCACTTCCAGAGTACTGTAGAATAATTAGCTTTTTCTCTACAATAAGATCCATTCATTAGAATCATAAATGGTTGCAGAAGACAACATTCTGTTAACACCACCACAGGCAGCTTTTTAAAAAGGTCCAAAAATAATGATTATTTACCTGAATTAACCCAAAAGCCACCATCTCCAGTGGCCTCATTGGGAGCAGAAAGCCAGAGGCTTGTGTCAAAGGTCAACCCCCCCCCATGATAGATATTTATGAGAACTTTTCCTAGTTAAAATTTGAACTGGCATTTATGGGGTTGACAGATAGGTCCTCCTCCTTTGTATATGTTATCCTTTTTTTATTATGCACCCCATACCCATGGATGAAAAAACAACAACTGTTTTCTATCCTACATTTTGGCTTGTTGAAAATGTTGTTGTCTCTTAAATATGTAACACTGGATCTTTTAAAGAAGTGTCAGGATAAAATATTTGACTTGCTCTGTTCAAGGATGATTTTAAGAGAGCAATACTTTATTATAACTGTTTCCAATTATTAATTGCAGGGAGTACTGAAGATAATTCTTTTTTGTACGTACTACTGCAAGCATAGTTACTCAAAATTGTCTTCATTCTCTAATTTTGTGACAAGACCATCAGAAAAGTTCCTTGTCATGGTGAAAGACAAGGTCGATGAGAGCCTGGTGAACCATACAGACCAGAGCCTATAAGTTCACCATATATAGATGGTGTACATATAGAACAGGTATTATGGATCTGCATAGGTCACTATGTAAACCTATGCAGATCCTACTTTTTAACTAATGTTGCTTTATTTGTCTAAATATAAAAGAGTAAGAATTGTAATCACAGACCAAATCAAATCAAAAGTTCAACTTACTGACAATCTTGTAAGACTCTGGTGCCTTGACAAAGTCTGGGAAGAAGAGCCACTCACGTAGCTCTGCGTTCATTTCACCAACCCATGGATAGTCTGAAGATTGTAAAACACAAGTATCATAACCTGTTGTATATCAGAGTTGCATTAATATTAACAGGATACATAGCAGTTAGCTTTGTTGTTACTGGCACAAATTAAGTAAGTTCAGTTTAAGATGATTAAATATTGAAACAACATGTGTATTATCCTGTTTTGTAAGGCAATTATAATTTTGTATTAGGAACAATGACAAATTCATGACTGAAATCAACAGGAAACCTACACAATGGAGCAAACATGTTGACATTAAACCATTCCAGATCATTATGCAACAATAACTGCCATAATTACCCATGACAGATCACAAGGTCGTCGCTTTTCACATCTCTAGTACAGTACGTGGGTGTTTTATTATGACACTTTGTTATGTAGGTACTTTTATTACATTAATTGTCTAACAATGTAAGTTGATGTGTGTGGTAATAAAGGTTGTAGAGCTCTGATAATGATTTTAATGCAAGTAAGCATGCTACGAGGAGTGCAAGTAATGTGCACTAAGGTCAATACCCAAGATAATGAGGTCAAAGACCTAAGACAGTTTACCTGAGGGCCACTAACACTAGTGGCCCTCAGGTTAAACATTCTTGATGAGGAGAACACATTCTCCATGTGTGGTGGGTATAACAAGAACACTTATTATTTAGCTTTACATCTACCAGAAAATATAATACCTGTAGAGCTATTCATTGGCTGTAAGTACTAAAGGAAAAGTCTATGCTATAGTACATAAACAAAGCTGGACAAATATATGTACAAATCATTATATACAACAAATGAACATAATATTATATGAAATAATCTGATTAAAATTAGGTTTTTTTCTCACCTGTGCAAATACCAGGTGGGATCCCAACACACATAAGATACTGAATGGGTATCAATACAGTAATAAAAATGACAAAGGCCTTCCAAACACGTGCAATGTCCTTCCTCTGTCGATTGTAAAAGTAGCAGAGCCACCCGGCATAAATGAGCGAGTAGACGTCCAACCGCGTGCCAATTACAGCCACTAGGCTCATTAGGCAAACCTAGGAGAATTAAAAGAAAATTCTATATCTTTTTTTTTTAGAACATAAGAATATAGGAAACTGCAGAATGCCTATTGGCCTAAGTGAGGCCACTCACATATATATATATATA
>WNGS01001312.1:52052364-52097938 GCA_020271785.1 Procambarus virginalis
CATAACCAATGTAGTTCACAGTTAGAAAAGTCCTAAAGGGCCTGCAAGTTATTCGTGTTAAATACCATGGTATAATTTGACATGCACAAGAGCTAAATGAGGAATAAAGAAATAGGAATATGAAAATGGTACTGTAACCTTATTTGTGTCTAGCAACAATAACTAATTAAAAGGCATGCAACCATGTGTAATCTGGAAGTGGAGCATACAACGGCATACAACACTGTACAAAAACAATTTCGTCTAAAGATCTGTAAGGCAAAAACACGTGTACATCAAGATGACTGACACACAAGCTGGCAACACCTCAAAGCTGTACATGAAGTTCACTCAGCTGTATCAGGCTACTAAAATGAAGATAAACTTCCATTAACTTGCACAGGGAACACATTTGTTGAAAGCAAATATTTGTTTTGAGTACATGTGATCAAAATCACAATTCATAAATTTGTAAAAGAATGAAAGAAGACTGACTTTTTTTTCTTTCTTTTTTTTAAGTTTTGTTTCCCATGGGAACACTTCCTTCCCTGAAGGGTCCCAGTAATGGTCTTATCCAGATGCTTCAATGACCTTCAAATATAAAGACTGTTGATGGAACACTTGAAATACTTTCAAGTGAATAATTCCTGATAGTCTACCTAAAGAATTTCCAGAATAATATATCAAGGATATTGCAATGCATTTACACATTAATAATAATTATAAAACTACATTTTTAATACAGTATAGTAAACCTCTCGCTGAGCAAACTTCACGAGTAGAATGTGCTGTGCATGGAATATACCTCTGTATATTAAATATTTATAGGCCATAGATACAATGACAGTGGTGACATACCAACTTTGCATCTTGCATTATTATTAATTATTATACGAAGCAAACAGCACCACATTTGACACACTAAAGTTTGATGCGGCACATTATGAAGTACAGTACTAAGCTATGAGGTACTTGCCTTCATATATGCAGAATAGATACCTTTGCATTCCTCAACTAAATAATACTTGGCTTCTATGAGTATTTAAAAGTAGTAATTACATTCATAAGAAATGTGTACAATAATTTCATTATAAAATGTATAACACGACACATCAAACTAAACTGTTTGTCAGTAACTCACGATTCTGCTGTAAACGATTCTGTTATATTAATTGCAGACTAGAAACATGGTAAGCATGTGTCAGTCCTGCAAACACCATATTCAGAATACAGTATTGATTGGTATTTCAGCTGTAACTTACATCCTCTGAACCGTGATCTAAATAAAACATCTATAATAAAGTTTTACATAAAATATGGATTCACTGTATTATGCACTCAAAATTTTAAGTACATTGTCATTTACCAGTCACAAATCAAAGTTACAATTTCTAGAATAAAAATGCTTTGAGTGTTTACGAAAATTATATTTTTGGGCGATTCACTCAACTGCTCACTAGGACAGATTTCCAATATCTCAATATGAAATGTACACGTAGTGTGCAGTCAGGCATGGCGAGATTTCAGCATCAGTGTCATAAGGAACATTTCAAGCAGACTTTATAGGGCACCACTGCTGGAGGAAACCCACTTTAAACAGTCTATGCAGGATACTGGCATAAAATAAGATTTAAGGTGGTTTGTGCAGAACACCATCACTGCAGGGAATAATTCAGGTGGTTTCTGCAGGGTACTGGCACAACAGGGGAAGGCCAGGTGGGTAAACTAGCTGTTAACTCAAACATTTGTCAGTCTCTGATGCCAAGGGAAGATTGGAAGAGTTTTCAGTTTTATAAATTGGGCCTTCCTGTGGTCATTCACACATTTTTTTGATCTACAATGTTTCCTAGTACCATTATGGTCCTATAGAGATTGCACAAAATGTTCCCTGCAGCACCAGTACCCTACAGTGCATGAAATGTTCCCTGCAGCACCAGTACCCTACAGACAGTGCATGAAATGTTCTCTGCAGCACCAGTACCCTACAGACAGTGCATGAAATGTTCCCTGCAGCACCAGTGAAACCCTACAGCACAGTGCATGAAATGTTCCTTGCAGCACCAGTACCCTACAGTGCATGAAATGTTCCCTGCAGCACCAGTACCCTACAGTGCATGAAATGTTCTCTGCAGCACCAGTACCCTACAGACAGTGCATGAAATGTTCCCTGCAGCACCAGTACCCTACAGTGCATGAAATGTTCCCTGCAGCACCAGTACCCTACAGACAGTGCATGACATGTTCTCTGCAGCACCAGTACCCTACAGACAGTGCATGAAATGTTCCCTGCAGCACCAGTACCCTACAGTGCATGAAAAGTTCCCTGCAGCACCAGTACCCTACAGAAACAGTTTGACATGTCCTGTGGACAACTGAATGTTGTGTACACTAATTCATTCTTTAAACAAAATCATTTTCAACCAGGATATGGCCCTAAACATAACTTTAAAGATTACGATTTTGTTGCACTCAATATGAGGTAATACTGTACTTCATTATTTTCTCGTTGTCCAAAATGCTGTGCATATTAGTAGCTTTAGGCACAGGCATAGTATGTGCTAGCTCTATCTAGAAATCCAACATTCTGTTTGTATCTTGTATGTATATACTTTTACCTGAATAAACATTTTATTTTATCTATTTTTATTTTATTGTATAACCCACAGTAACAGTGAATTTTGTAATTTCTATTAATAAAAACAAATTTAAAACTTGCATAGCTTACACTTTCAATTTAATTTTCATAGTTGTGAAATCTACTTCATAAAAAAAATCTTTTAATACATTTTAACTGCCACAGCCAGTTAACACAATGTTCACAAAATGCCCATGGGAACTCTGGCAATTTGAAACACCACATCTGTACTACCTAATGTCACTGTTAGTTTGTCTTACACTAGCTAATGTGTCACTGTATTAGTTCACTCTTACACTAGTTATTTGCTCTTAGTTATAAATTTTAAACTACAGTATATCAGGCAGCAATACAAGCTGATCGTTCTTCCAAATGAAGAATAATTGAAGGCTCTCGAGTGAAATGTGTTACCAGTATGAATCTTACCTTCATAATGGCTTGCTGGCTCCCGGGTCTGTTGACACTGCACAAGCTGCTGAGAGGCCTTGATTCGCTCCATTTTCTCTTTGATTTTGTTAAGAACTTCCCGCTCTGCTGCCTGCTGCTCGGCTATCTCTCTCTGCATTAATTCTGCTATTAACTCGGCACCCCTTTAGGTTAAGAAGACAATAATTTAAAAACCATATTTAAAACTTGTTTACTCTATACATATAAAATATTGTATTTTAATTAAGACTGAACACTGTCTTTAGTTTTTGCATTAAAGTTTAATCCTGAAGCTGTAAAATACACAAGATGATGTATAAAGTACAGTTACTCTATTATATATATATTTGCTTGTTTTTGGAGTTTGAATTAGGGTTTTGATATTTTGTCTGAAGCTTGACTTCAATAAATCAAGCACTGAATGTAATGACATTTCTGATGCACCACTCACTAGTTCCCTGCAACTAGAGTACCAGGGAACTAGTGAGTGGAACTAGAGTTACTTTCCATAAGGCAAAGGAAGCTTGGGGATCAATAATTAATCCAGTACCAAGAAAAAACCTAACAGAATATGTGCATCAAAATAAGTAAAGCTTTAATGAAATTAGTAGCCGAGGAAATAATAACAATCGTTGTCGCAGGGCTGAAGAGGCATGGAGTCCGAATGCTTTGATTCTCCTGTGCCCTAGAGAGGCTTTTGATAACCAAAATTCCCTTCCCCTTACCCCCAAAGCTTTCCACTCCATATTGAGTGGCAAGACTGACTAACTGTAGAGGAAAAATGGGAGTGGAAATATTGGAAAAGGAAGCAATAGTTTTAGGTAAAAGTGGGCATATGGAAGGTATGCTTCATAAAAGCAGCTGTGTAAGAATGTGGAAGGAGTCTAGCAATGATAAAATATATGAGTGTTTGAGTGACGGGGACATGGTAATGAAATGTAGAGTTGTGGAGTGGGTGAAGCCCAATGCACTAATGATATGGACATGTTAGAAGGATGTCGAGAATCAGTTTAACTAGAAGGGTGTACTAGAGCAAGATAAGAAATCATATGGTAGAAGGAGGCCACGAGTAACTTATAAGGGAAGAATGGAGCAATATATCAGAGAAAGGGCACATATGGGGAGGTGGGGGATGGCAGAAAACTTGATAGTAAAAGGTTTGTGTGATGAAAGAGCCTCTTTAAGAAACTTCTTCTCTGGCCACAAATATAGAGAGCTCCGGGAGGCAAGTAATGTGTCGGGGCTATAGATACTTTATATATCTGAAATATTGTTAGAAAGTCAGGAAAACAATAGAAACATTTAATACTAAGTACAAATTAACTGTACATCCACAAGTATTAAGGGAACACAGTTGAAGTGTTACTTAGGAATGTCACTATAAACCATCTTTGAGGTAACAAAAATACCAGAAGTCATAAACCACCAAATAAACACAGAACACACACCTCTAATGGCAATGCTTAATTAAGTAAGTTTAATTTTGACTTATCCCATCTTATATTTAGTCACTAGTTATTTTTAAACCAAAGAGTGCCCCGAAAGAAAGTTTCCATAAAACTTTAACCGTTATCAAAATAAGAGTTTTGCTGGTGTTACCTAGAGGCTAGTTTGGTCTGAGCCTTCATTTCTGTGACAAGGTGCTGGAAGTAGAAGGAGGAGAATAATCTCCGTTGCATCAAGAGGAATCCGAAGCAGATGCCATCCCACATGAGCCCTGCTTCTGACTTAGGAACTGCACATTGGTCAGCCAAATCTGCAAAAATCCATAACATTCTAATATTTAGCACAGCACTAATATGGATGAAATATTTGTGAAATAATTCTTAAGTAACATGTATACATTTTATAACAAAAATACTAAACTGAATATACTAAATATGTATTTTTTAAAGCAAGCAGGGCATAAGTGTACCTCACAAGGATTTACTTTATCTTGAGCAAAAATACAATTTTATTCCCTTATGTTTCAACTGCTAGAATAATATATCTAGAAATAAAATACAGGTAGCTCAACATGCTTGCATTCCAATGACGTGCATTCGTGTCATTCACTACTGTTTGCTTTACTGTCTGATGACACGACTGTAGTGCCATCCGACCTAAAATTTCACAAATTTTGCTTCCTTAACCATTCTCGTTGCACTCTTTAATACCACATGTCAAGTACTGAATGAGCAGAGCTTATGGCAACAATACTGGGTACCACATGACCACTCCACGTGTCCCTTGGCTAGTCATGTATCTTCACCAATTTATTTATTCCCAATAACCCATTTAACTACATTTCACCTGTGATTTATTGAGAGTTTCATTGCAATGTTATTGTAGTAACATTTTGGGCTTTAACTCTGACAGTATATATGAGGCCATAATGGAGCAGAAAAGAACAATTTATCAAATAATTATCAAGATGGTGAAAGGGATGAGCATTAGCACACATTTGATCTCGGGAGCATTTCTATCCTTCCTAGAAAAGACAGACTAGCATGTAAAATGTGTGCTTTGCTGAAAAATTCAGAACATGTGTAATTCAAGAGTGATATCGACTCCCTAGTAACCTTATAACCCTCAAGGGCTCTTTCCAAAGATCCCTTGGAACATCCTTGTAGTGCCTTTGCAGCACATCACACCTAGCTGTAATGTACATGATGCTTTCCTTTGGATACACTGGATAACATCCTATCATAAATAACATTATACAAATTATCATACTAACATTAAAGTATGTAGTAAAAATTCATATACTGTAATACAATAATCAACATTAGCCAAAATATCACATATTTATGGAAGGTGTACTATTGTCAAATGTTATTCTGTATACAGTAACAAATATAAATGCTAGAATAACTATCACAGCTGAAAACATAGGACAACCTGTAGGGAGAGATTCTCTCATTATAACTCACCTTCTACAATCTTATCATCAGAATCATCTCCAAATTTCTTGACACAGGCTATACCGAAGAGCTGAACAAGCCAGCATACGTTCTCGGAAAGTGGTGACAGGAACACACACCCCAGCAGCTGCAATAATGTCTTCACCACGACTACGCCTACATTGTATCCAAGTAAGTAATTCCACCTGTCAAAAATCGGAGCAAGCTACACTATGCTGTAGTTAACACACATTTCTACATTATATTGTAGGTAATATATAATCCAAAATTTTACTGATGTTAATACACAATGCAGTATTTTATATACAATCCTACACTATAGTGTAGTTAATATACAGTTCTACAAAGTTGTTCCTATTACTGCATTTATCATACTTATATGAACCATAACTATTATAGTCCTTGAGAAACAAAAATTTGAACTTATAAGCTTATCAACAAAAACATTATTTTGGACAAAATTATTACAGTATTATACTGCACAAAAGTTCTTGTGCATACTTTACATATTTATTTATTACTTTTTATGAGAGATCCTAAACTATTTTAGTATCCATTCTCTAATATGAAATTTGAATGAAATTAGCATTCTCTAATATGATGCTCGCTTGAGAAGCAAGCATCTCAATATCAACCCATCATAAGTGTTTCCAAGGCACAGAATATCCTTGTAAATTACAAAGATGTTTACTTACCAGGAAATTTGACATTTTATCACAAAATATAACCCAATATTGAGCTGTGTTTTTTTTATAATTTGTTGTATGTATAGTAAAAATTAAAATCTTTATCAGCTATCAGTTACTATTATTTTTATAGTGCTGGTAATGGTAACCAAGTCTTGAATAAGAGGGAGACAAAATGTGTACCCTCGAGTTCTTCACTCCTTCTACCCTCTTCCCCAATTCATAAAAATGCTAGTCTTTATTGGTACAAGGTCACACAGCCTGTCCTCTCGAGATGTCACAACAGACAGAAAATGATGCGCAGAATTAACTAACCCTTACCTAAACACCCCCCCCACAAAGAAAACGAACTCTTGTGAGCCGCTATGACTTATAATACATCATATTTTGTCTGTTGTGGATTTTGAAGTCAAACTGCAAATCATTATTCGAGAGGATGGGTTGCACTCAAAGCCTGGCATGAAGTCAGTAGCATCCAAAGGCAAACTTCAGTGGTTTTGACAATCCACCACCATTGTTGAGGCCATTAGTGGCATGTTGGCCCTTGGATAAATCCAGGTAAACTCACAAACGAGTTGAGGATCTATTGAGGAGGCCTTACTCAGAACCACTGATTAACTCATCACAAAACATTAGAGATGATCTAGCAGACTTACAATCTGAGAATGGTAGAGAGTGGTCGAAGATAGAACTCATTCCCTTGCCACAAGAAGATGAAAGCTCCAAGAACATATCCCATGGCAAAGAGAGTAACACGGTTGGTACCTCCAAGGAACATGACGGCCAGAGTCACCCAGTAAGATGTGAAGAAAATCACTACCTTAACCATATCCAAATAGTTCCTGCAAAAAATTATGGAGCTTAAATATACAGTACTGTATGTCTGGGAAGAAAAATTTACAACTTCTATGCTAAAATTTCACCAGTTTTTTATTATAAATAGATGATGCACAGTATAAATATATGTAGTGTAAATCGGAACAGATAAACAGAAATAAATGTACCGAATGAATACGGGAATATGTAATATAAAATTACAAGATATCAGGAAATTATAACTTTTACAATAGTTAGTTCCAAAAGTCACAGTAAAGAATTACATCAGGAAAATATAAATAATTTCCATTATGAATATGGAACAAAATTATTTCAAGAATAGCATTTCTTAGATCCTAATATTTATGGAGATACAAAATGTACTGAATGTTCTCTGTAAAATATGTTCAGGGAATATTTTCTCTTTATATATAAGCATCAAGGAGATCTTGCCAAACACAACCATGAGGTAAGTGATCTTTCCAAACATAACCATGAGGTAAGTGATCTTGCCAAACATAACTATGAGGTAAGTGATCTTTCCAAACATAACCATGAGGTAAGTGATCTTGCCAAACATAACCATG
This sequence comes from Procambarus virginalis, assembly GCA_020271785.1. Lineage (NCBI taxonomy): Eukaryota > Metazoa > Arthropoda > Malacostraca > Decapoda > Cambaridae > Procambarus > Procambarus virginalis. The sequence goes on from WNGS01001312.1 coordinate 52,060,397, forward strand.
AGGTAAGTGATCTTAACATATGAGGTAAGTGATCTTTCCAAACATAACCATGAGGTAAGTGATCTTGCCAAACATAACCATGAGGTAAGTGATCTTGCCAAACATAACCATGAGGTAAGTGATCTTGCCAAACATAACCATGAGGTAAGTGATCTTGCCAAACATAACCATGAGGTAAGTGATCTTGCCAAACATAACCATGAGGTAAGTGATCTTGCCAAACATAACCATGAGGTAAGTGAACTTGCCAACTATGATCATGAGGTAAATTACAACCTTACGAGACAAGCAAATGGAATTCCAAAGAAAAATGAACATTTGGAGGTCCATGAAACCCATCTCTTTTACTATTTTAGTCTAAAATGTGTAATACATGAAGACACTTATGTAAGGCCTTTCTTGGAATACATCCCTCTTGATTATTGCTAAGGCTTAATGTGGTAATTTTAGATTCCTTTTTTTTTAAGTAATAAGCAATGTTTTATGATTCAAGTCTCATCAACTTTTCACTAGCTTATATTAAAATGTTTTGTGTGTGAACACGCCAGCTTTACAAACCCATTGTGGAAAGGAACAGAGTTCAGAATAGCAATAAAACATGACGTGCAATCCACAACAGCATGGATAATAACATTTCATTCACTTCATTAGACAACAGCTCATACTTTTGAAGCCCTAGATTGAATTTCCGATGACCTAAAAAAATGAAGTGCTACAGTAGGTTGTGTACAAGAGAACAATCCCTTTTTAAATCCTTACTAAATAGTATAAGTTGGGTGTTCTCAAGCCATAGGGTTACTGAAAGTTTTGTGGAAAAATAGCAGTGAAGATAAGAGTGCAGAATGAAAGTATTGACATGCATTCAATTCCCTGTTATTAACGAAGTTAACCAGACTCTTGCATATGGCTCATTACCTACTGATAGTAATGGATGCTACAGAAGACACAGCCAAGGAAGTTATTATAGATCATGAGCAATGAAATTTTTCTGTGGAAGAACAATTGAGTGGATGCTGGAGGTTAAGGCTCCGAATGATAAATTATTCTTGTGTTTACAGTAAACTATAATGTGCTTAGAAATTTAAAAATTATAACTCCATTCACTATAGGAAAGTTGAATATGCATAATAATATAATAAAAGCTACACAACATATAATCGTCTGCACTTTTCATAGTAAAGGCAACAATACATCACTATAGCAGAAAAGTGGGCAGAGGCCAGTCAGTGGAGGGTTCAACAGGAAGGATGCTGGGTGAAACTATGGAAATACCCATGTCTTGTATTCATTGGACAATCGTAAAAATAAGCTTATGATTAATTTTGAACTGTGTCACAATAGAAGGACTTTTATTGGTAGGTCTCGACTTAGAAAAACTGACAAATACTGATATATAACAAGTGAATATATAACAAGTGTATATAACAAGTAGAACACAAGATAAAGAGAACTGTTAGGAAAGAGTGCATGATACATAGATGAATAATAAGATCCCATGAATATACACAGCAGTATCTTGCCAGATAAGAATATACCAACCATAATCTTACAAAGAGTGTTATGTGCTATAACAGAATGAGGTTGTATCTTATGGCATGCGAGCAGTGGGAGGTGGATAATGTTTGACATACCAGTAAGGAAGGGATTAGGTCTGTTGAGAGCATATTAAGAACTAGTTCTAACTTAATATGCCTTTATTGTCAAAATTTTAAATTAATAACTTTATGTAATCACTGTGGGGAAGTTGCAATTTTTCATGGATTTACAATATCGATCCTTAAACTAAGGGTAAAGAACTTTGCTCTTGCAAATCACAATGGATTCTCAATGCAAACCTAAGTCAAATTTGTTAGCATTAAGAATTGTTCAAAATGTATGCACATTCATGGCTTTGCTAGAATGTTGACTCCATCACTGTTGTATGTCCCATTTTTTTTTTTTTGTAAATCTAATAAGCAAAATTCGTGCTATAATTTATATTGTTTCCCACAACAGAATTCACTCTTACTAGCTATCATTCACCATGCATATGTTATGGTCAGGGTTACAGTCCCATGTATTCAAATATCTGCAATTCCAGTGATTAGTACGACTTTGCCTTGAGGAGTCTCATATCACGACAGGCAAAAAACATCACTACAGGGAATATTTAACTGGCACGATGCATGTATGGCAAACCAACTGAGCATACTGTACTGTAATGGAAAAGTTTAGTGTGTACTTACTTCTTGCCACCAGTTTTCCTAAAACAGAGGAATCATGAGACATCATCAGAACTGCACATTAAGACTGAGAGGAGCATTCACTTGTATGACCATTAGTCTTCCAATGATTCATTTATCTTATGTGAGAAACTTATAGTTTGAACAATATATGTGGATCCAGATTTTATCATAAGAATCCATTTGATCAAAAATGTTTTAATTTTAAATTTAGTTATATTTCATAATTTGAAAATAACGTAAACTCCTTTAAGCCTTGAATAATATTGAAGGGATATTTTAACAATAACTTTTGCAAAATAAAAATAAAATTATCTCTCACTCTACATATTACATACTGTACTTTCTTTAAACATGTTACATACATACACACATTACTAACACACACATTACATATACTGTATATATATAATCACACTACATGTACACACATTGTATATACATTGACTCTCACTGCAGGAAATGGCAATGCAGTTGTAGGAATTAAGAATCAGAGGAATTAACAATGTTAAAAAAAAAAGTTTAATATGAAAATATCATATCAAACTCCTGCATGATAGAGTGGTTACGGGAAGGAGTGTGTGTAAAATAAGGTCTTTTTGGTGTAACAACTAATGAAGTTTACTATTTCATTATTGGCTTCTCTGAGACAACTGCAATATTTGCAACTTTCACTGTTACTCACACACTATTAATGGTAACTGTAATAAGTAGTCACCCCATCTGTACTATTATGATAAAATATCAATACCACAGAACAATCTTTTCATATGTGATTGTATAAACAGACTTCGGGCGTGGCTGGCCTGCATGTTAAATGCACTAGCATTAGTGTGTTTTCAGCGTAACTGTAAGCACAGGTAACAGTGTAGTTGCCCTCTACATTAAGGGTGCATTAACAGAAGTATGTTCCATAATGGGAAAGAAAAATATTTCAAGGTAAGAAAGGATAGCTGATGTTTGTCTTTCATAAAGTCAGACATGCTAAAGAAAAATGTACTCACACTCTGACTGTCTTATTAATACAGTATACAATACTTTACAAAACACCAACCCGACGTAAAATAGTTTCCAATGGACAGCAGCATAGCCCACCTGGAGTAAGTGACAAAATCAGGAATGGGGTTAACCAGGGAAGCTAGATCTTCATGAACAATCTCCCGATTACTGCCACCCTCGTATGATTCTGCGTCATCTGCAAACTCAATCTCAAAGACACGCTGCTGGCAAACGGCAAATATCAGGAGGCAGAAATCAGCTGCAAGAGATAATATGCATTAGTGTTATGATATAACACAATAAGTGTTAGCATTAATAATTGCACAGTCTTTAACATTATTTTACAGTAATCATTGTCCTAAAAAGTGGAAGTGTGTTTTAATATATCTTGAGGTTATCTTGAGATGATTTCGGGGCTTTTTAGTGTCCCCGCGGCCCGGTCCTCGACCAGGCCTCCACCCCCAGGAAGCAGCCCGTGACAGCTGACTAACACCCGGGTACCTATTTTACTGCTAGGTAACAGGGGCATAGGGTGAAAGAAACTCTGCCCATTGTTTCTCGCCGGCGCCTGGGATCGAACCCAGGGCCACAGGATCACAAGTCCAGTGTGCTGTCCGCTCGACCGACCGGCTCCCCACATATAATAATATAATTTGTTAATATATAACCGCATATAATTTGTTCTTTACACATATGTGTATAAATACACACATGCAAGTATCTGTACAAACATAGGCCTTGTATTTCAGCAAAGTAAATAAAAGAGCAGAAAAACAGAGGTTCTCTTTTGCAAACAGATCTAGGGACAGTTGGAACAACTTAAGGGAGAAGTGGTGGATGCCATAACTATCAACAGTTTCAACGTTATATGACGGATTATAGAGGAGACAGGACATCACGAGCATACCTCTCATCCTGTAACTACACTTTGGTGATTACTCTTGCACACACACACACACATTAGATATCTTGAAAATGTGGCTAGGGATCATGTTATCTGACTTGTTTGGCATCTTAAATTACCGTACCTCACACATGTACACATCTGTTTGTTCTGAAATGCAAGATGACCAAGTCCTGGGATCATTCTGGTAACACTACTAAACCCGATTCAGTAACAAAATCGTTTAACAGATTTATTTTCATGCTTTAATACAATAGTGCAGGTAAGGGTGAACAAGATACTTCTAAAGCTGGATGATTATCAAAATACTTATTCTTTCCATTTAAGAAAAATAAACTGAGTCAATGTATAAAGCACTTCCAGAGTACTATAGAATAATTAGCTTTTTCTCTACAATAAGATCCATTCATTAGAATCATAAATGGTTGCAGAAGACAACATTCTGTTAACACCACCACAGGCAGCTTTTTAAAAAGGTCCAAAAATAATGATTATTTACCTGAATTAACCCAAAAGCCACCATCTACAGTGGCCTCATTGGGAACAGAAAGCCAAAGGCTTGTGTCAAAGGTCAACCCCCCCCCATGATAGATATTTATGAGAACTTTTCCTAGTTAAAATTTGAACTGGCATTTATGGGGTTGACAGATAGGTCCTCCTCCTTTGTATATGTTATCCTTTTTTTATTATGCACCCCATACCCATGGATGAAAAAACAACTGTTTTCTTTCCTACATTTTGGCTTGTTGAAAATGTTGTTGTCTCTTAAATATGTAACACTGAATCTTTTAAAGAAGTGTCAGGATAAAATATTTGACTTGCTCTGTTCAAGGATGATTTTAAGAGAGCAATACTTTATTATAACTGTTTCCAATTATTACTTGCAGGGTACTGAAGATAATTCTTTTTTGTACGTACTACTGCAAGCATAGTTACTCAAAATTGTCTTCATTCTCTAATTTTGTGACAAGACCATCAGAAAAGTTCCTTGTCATGGTGAAAGACAAGGTCGATGAGAGCCTGGTGAACCATACAGACCAGAGCCTATAAGTTCACCATATAATGGTGTACATATAGAACAGGTATATGGATCTGCATAGGTCACTATGTAAACCTATGCAGATCCTACTTTTTAACTAATGTTGCTTTATTTTGTCTAAATATAAAAGAGTAAGAATTGTAATCACAGACCAAATCAAATCAAAAGTTCAACTTACTGACAATCTTGTAAGACTCTGGTGCCTGACAAAGTCTGGGAAGAAGAGCCACTCACGTAGCTCTGCGTTCATTTCACCAACCCATGGATAGTCTGAAGATTGTAAAACACAAGTATCATAACCTGTTGTATATCAGATTTGCATTAATATTAACAGGATACATAGCAGTTAGCTTTGTTGTTACTGGCACAAATTAAGTAAGTTCAGTTTAAGATGATTAAATATTGAAACAACATGTGTATTATCCTGTTTTGTAAGGCAATTATAATTTTGTATTAGGAACAATGACAAATTCATGACTGAAATCAACAGGAAACCTACACAATGGAGCAAACATGTTGACATTAAACCATTCCAGATCATTATGCAACAATAACTGCCATAATTACCCATGACAGATCACAAGGTCGTCGCTTTTCACATCTCCAGTACAGTACGTGGGTGTTTTATTATGACACTTTATTATGTAGGTACTTTTATTACATTAATTGTCTAACAATGTAAGTTGATGTGTGTGGTAATAAAGGTTGTAGAGCTCTGATAATGATTTTAATGCAAGTAAGCATGCTACGAGGAGTGCAAGTAATGTGCACTAAGGTCAATACCCAAGATAATGAGGTCAAAGACCTAAGACAGTTTACCTGAGGGCCACTAACACTAGTGGCCCTCAGGTAAACATTCTTGATGAGGAGAACACATTCTCCATGTGTGGTGGGTATAACAAGAACACTTATTATTTAGCTTTACATCTACCAGAAAATATAATACCTGTATAGCTATTCTTTGGCTGTAAGTACTAAAGGAAAAGTCTATGCTATAGTACATAAATAAAGCTGGACAAATATATGTACAAATCATTATATACAACAAATGAACATAATTATATGAAATAATCTGATTAAAATTAGGCTTTTTTCTCACCTGTGCAAATACCAGGTGGGATCCCAACACACATAAGATACTGAATGGGTATCAATACAGTAATAAAAATGACAAAGGCCTTCCAAACACGTGCAATGTCCTTCCTCTGTCGATTGTAAAAGTAGCAGAGCCACCCGGCATAAATGAGCGAGTAGACGTCCAACCGCGTGCCAATTACAGCCACTAGGCTCATTAGGCAAACCTAGGAGAAGTAAAAGAAATTCTATATCTTTTTTTTTAGAACATAAGAATATAGGAAACTGCAGAATGCCTATTGGCCTAAGTGAGGCCACTCACATACAGTATATATATCAAGTCAACACTAGAAATAATTTAGCAGTATCTTTCATAAATCTACAACCCTATTTCCAAATCAATATTTACCCAGGTGATAGTCACAATACGTGGCTGAAGAGTTGACACCCAACTCCCACATTTGAAAAAGGTCCGAGTTAGGCTCGGACTGAAAATGTTTCAGTCCGAGCCTAACGGACCGAAACGTCACCTGGTTGGGTATTCAAATGTGGGAGTTGGGTATCTATATTTACCCAGATCTTGCCCAATTTACCTGATTTACCCCAGGGCCACTATCCCTAGTGGCCTCGACAAGGACAGGAAGCCAGCGGCTTGTCGAAGGCGCCCCCCCCCCATTTGCCTTGATCTTTTCCAGGTATATTTTAAAACAACACAGTTTTGGCCTTTACGGCTTTGGGGGTAGGCGGTTCTTTGGGTTAATAAACCTGAGGGTAAAAAAGCATCTCCTGTTCTCAGTCCTACATTGTGGCTTGTTGAGCTTGAAATCGTTACTCCTTGTTTCTGTTACATATTTTCTGAATCTAAACTCTAAAAATCTATGTCCATTGTTTTGTATTAATTGTATGTTGATATATTTAGAACCCTATTAATATTTCCCATGTTATCCCCTTACATACATTTGTATACTTTAATCATGTTCCCAAGTACTGCCATTCTAGAGAATGTGAAGATAATTAATCTCTTCATAAGGAAGCTAATCCTGATATTACCTCTCCCCCTTCAAGTGAATTTTATGCACAGTATTCTAAATTACTCTTCCCAGAGGCATAATAATGGTGAAGAACATTATATGTTTAATTACATTACTACCAAAACTGTAACACTTGGATGCTGATCTTGGTATCCTCTATACACACAGGTTTTTTGGCCTGTGATCCCTATTAATCATAACTCCCAGATGTTTCTGCATTCAGATTTGGTAATCTTATCACTGTTCAGCTGATAATCTGTAGCTATTATTATATTCTAGGCTAAGAGCCATATATTTGTAAACAAACTGCATCTGCCAGTCACTCGTCCAATTTATTAGTAAAAAGTTACAAGTTGTCCTATAAACATGTCGATTCCTTATCCGAATTTATTTACCCTTCCATCAGACTGTCATCAGCAAACTTTCCATTCATGATGTTTATTCCAATGCCCAAGTCATTTATCTATTTATAAAGAGTGCCTAAAAAGAATGAGGATGGAATTAATTTAACAAATGTACTTGAACAAATACAAGACAAAATTAATCTTTCAAGATTCAATACAAGATAATTAGAACACTTAAGAATTAAGCCAAAATTAGTACATGATTTAATAACAGAAGCCCTTACCTCAACACCAAACTTGTAGAAACCATAGTTTAGGAGAAACTTTGTGCACTCTGAAATACCATCATCAGCCACCGCTCTTGTGATGTTTGAGAAAAGAACACCAGGTGGTGGAGGTGGAAGTCCGGTCAGTTTACGCTGATACTCTTGCCTGATGACAACCACCGCTTGCACTGTTATCACAACGATGATACCTGCACAGCACAATTCATGTAGTAGTCTTACTCCATGGACATAAAACTTTACCTTTATCTAAAGCCTCAGATTAGTAAATAGGTACCCGAGAGTTAGGCAATTGTTGTCAGTTGCCTAGTAACCTACAACAGTCGACTAAGAACCAAGTACATATTTACAGCTAGGTGAATAGAGGCAGTGAGTGTAAGGAGACATGCTCAGCTTTCACTAGTGATATGCAGTAGTACTTTATACAAGGCTCTTTTGCACTTGTCTCTAATTAAATTTTCATATACAGTGCAAAATTAGAGCTCATCATCAGGGACAGGAAACTTATTATAGGAGACTTGTTAGGGTAGCTGTGTCTCAGTGTGCACTATCAACAGAATGAAAAATATGACGACACTGGGAATAATGAAGTCTCTTTAAAAATAAAAATATTGGTAATAATTTTTATTTAAAAATACACTCATGATGATACTGTAGTGTGATTAAATAATTGTTAAAGAGTATGTACATTTAATAAAGTTACTAATACACAAAGCATTTTGGCTGATTATTCAGCTGAACATGTTCTGTGTCCACTTCCATTTGTACTACAACACACACAAATGTACTGAAGTTTATGATAACTTACCTATGTAGCCTTTAAGATACTTTGATAAACTAGGAACCTTGCTAAGGCCCAGCCATGCCGCATTGTTTGCCGTCTCATTCAGGGGATAAGGCGTCCGCGTGATGTTATCGTGCAGCTCATAAATTAGATGAAGGCATAAAACTTAATATAAACTATGAATTTTGTATCACAATTGTTAAACACGTTGATATAATTCATTATCATAAATGAATAAAAAGATTGTTCAGGGTCAAAATTTATGAAAATACACAATACAGTAATATTAAATTAACACTCAACAACCAAAGTTTTAAATGGCAAATATTAATAATAAACAGTGTTCAAATACCACAATAATGCATCAAGTGCACAATTCATCTATACAGAAAGAAATTATAATTTAATATTGTTTCAAAAAGTAAAATCATCGATTATAACTTACTGAACAGTTGGCAGCCCATCCTTCAGGATCTATGTAATCAATCTGATATATCATCCTGACGATAAGGAGAAGAGAGGACAGGACAACACAAGTGCGGCAGATACCAATCTGAATCCTCTCAGGGCATGGTACTGCTACTGTGGCAAGCACAGCAAAGGCCCAGTGAAGAGCACAAACCTGAAAAGTATATTGTCTAACTATTCTATAGCCTATGTGGTAGGGCAACTGTGCAGTATAACATGAAACATGTATGGCTATTCCACATCACAACGACCAAGATATAAACACATGCAACTTTCACATTAGACTGCATCAAACTTTAAATAAGGGAATGAGGAGGTAGAGTTCAGTCCCTATACACACAGATGAGCACATTTAAGCTAAAACAGCCTCCATAATAAATTGTATTCATTAGTAATGATGCAAGCTGGACAATGTGCCCTGCATGTACACACACAAAATACACACGCTGAGGAAATAAAGACATAAGGGTAGGTACACCAGTTAATTAATGATTAAAAGGCTGGGTTGAGAAATTAGAGCTCACTCCCCTTTAAGCACAATAAGACGAGTGCAGCATCCATCCCCGATTAAACAGCTTGAACTAAGTGGAATTTTAAATAAAGTATGTCTCATGATGCTGGAGGAGTAATGCACTAACAGGATATTGTAGAAGGTGCTTAGAGAAATGAATAAAGTAGTTATAACTGAAATCAGAATGAGTATGCAAAATGGGTTGTTGAGCATCACAGTCAGAAAATGAGAAGAAAAATTCTTCAGTGCAAGGGAGTGAAAGGCACTAGAATAGCAAGTAGCAGAGGCCAATCCTTTATAAGAGACAAGTGCACATATGGTAAGAACTTTGGTGGTTGGAATTTTATCTCACACACAATCCCCATCTCCCAGTTCATGCTTATCATAAATTATTTGTAAATACATAGGCACTAACATCATAGCAAGCAAGCATTATGACAGAACCGAGGACGATCTTCATTAAATGCAATTCCAGGAAGCGCCAGCCTAGCTCCATTGCTGCAGCCATGGTGTCTTGTATCCGAGCCAGTGCTTTCTGTCCATAGTATTCCAACACAGCTGAAACAATATAACCAAGGAGAAAATATTCAAAGCACTTAACAGCTATTTACAAGACAGCAATGTATATGATGTATAGAGACTTCAGATGCACAGCAATTTCCCTTCATGGGGTTCTTTTTATTTCTTAAGTACAAGTTATGTGCCATTCCCAGCAAGCTAAGAACAGATTAACCTTCTGTGGCTCCCAACAGATCTGCAAGTCTCCACTTGAATTTTTTTTGTAAAGTACCGTGTATAAATATATCTTTCAAAGCATTTGTTATTTAAAAACTGTACATCATAATAAATATCTAAGGACTCCTTTGAAGCATATCATGATGTGTGCACTAAATTTTGCTTTAGTTGCCCTGGTCCCTGAAAAGTACTGTACGAGCCCTGAACTATGGAACCATTGCAGCCCTTGTTAACCTGGCACTGGGTAAAACATAATAATAAAGTCTTTAAAACTTAAATTACCAAATAATTTAAGAGCTTTCTACTTCAGAAAAATAATCAACAGGCTAGATAGTATCAGATACCAATTGAAGCACTGTTGTTGGGCAAAACTTTTCTCTATAGTAGTATTTTCTCTGGCTAGCCTCACACTAAAAAAACATTTAGTCTACAGTGTACTACATTTTCTAAACATACACAATGAAATTTTATTAAATAAATTTTCTAATTCTTTGTTTTCATTCCTTGATATATATTTTACTTTCATTACCGCTTGCTCTTCTACCACTTGTGCTTTGCTATCTATCTACCCATTTTTTATTTGTGTATTATCCGCTTTAATATCTCCTCCCACTTGCATGTGCTCGCAAAAAGCAATCGATATTATTTCTCACTGCCAGCTAGAAAGACACGCACAGTAATTGCATGTAAAGCTCTTTCAACAAGAATTATATCAGGTGCTACTTGACTGAAGGGGATTCCATTTATTTTCGTACATGTACATACTAGAGTACCAGTGGTAGCCTCTTCTATTTTATATACAGCACTGGGCAGAAAAGAAACTAGTATTGCACAAATTGTGGGCTAATTTAGTCATATGTTGTCAATTATGAAGTGTCAAAAACAACAAGGTCTTCTCACCTTTGATATCATCAAGTGTACAAGAGTCTAAAAGATTTGGATGGTTGGGACTGGGCACCTTTGTCTCTTTTTTGGCTGCTTCCTTAATGATGGGCTGATCTTGTCTGAAATAGTTATATCAAGAGTCATCATACAAAATTCAAGGGATATAACATATATAAGAATATGAATTACTGTATGTAAATACTATCCCCTTTTTAAGGCAGAATGAGCAAGAACTGAATCAAATTAGATAGAAAATTAAATAAAAGCATATTTAATCTTTCACTTCAAAATAAGTATGTAAATGTTGTTACAGAATCAGCTAAGCTTGTAGTATCCTAGCTTCCTTATATTCTTTTCATATCAAATATTGAAATTTCCACTGGTGATGGCTCACTACCTTCTCAGAACAGAGGCCTCAGGTAAGGGACCAAGTCTTCGAGAACAGTGCCAAAGACTATGCCCAAGCAACCTTAAGAAAGAGCATTGGTGGCTCTTGGTCCTCATTGTCAGTGTTAGGGAGCTTTACAACTTGAATAAAGCTGAAGCAGCTTAACTGTTGAAAACCTGAGACACAATTGTAAAGTGGAAACCACACAAGTGAAAGAAACACAATAGTAAGAGACCCCTTTGGTGAGAAAGTCTCAATTAAGACTAGTGTTTTTCTTAACATTTTCTTAATTCCAGTTGACTAATGATGCGAATGCCAGGCAGCAAACTAAGCATCTCTAAGGGAATATAAAATGACAACAGATTTGTGTGTGTCATGTTGAGCAAATGTCTCGGTTGGATTGAATCTTGCTGCGTAGGGGGAGACAACACAATTTGAAATGGAACGAGTCCTTCTGGGACATTAAGTTACTCAGAGCCTGACACAATGACTGTATCCTAAGAAGGTTCAGAGCCATGGCATAGAGAAGCTACTGAGGAGCCTTGCTTAAGAAGTCTCAATAAATGAGCAGGCTGATTAGGAAGACTCACATTTTCTCGATATCAGAGAGCTCAAGGAAGTCCTTGTGGAAATAGTGAACCTGGATGATAGTGACGATCACAAAGAAGGTGGGAGTCATGAGTTTGATAAAGAGACGGCCAGTGTCGTAAACCTGGGAAGTAAAATGTCATATTTATAAATCACAGTTGGTCAAATAAGATTTGTCCGGTCCCTTACACCAAATAGGTATAGAGGACTCAATATATAACTCAATATAAACAATATTATTAAATACTGTATTTTTATATAAAAATATCCAGACTATCTAATGATACAAACTATATCCCTAACTCTCCCTCTTTCACTGTATGCTTGCATGTATGGTTGTGTACATATATTCCCTCTATCCTAAAGGGAGGGGGAATAATTTTCTACTGTCGAGGATAGGAAGCCTGTCAGGCTTATTGAGGTCCCCTAGGTTAACAACTGACTTTTCCCAAGATACAACCCACAACAGTTTATTAGCTCCTGGGTACTTATTTACTGCAAGGTAAACTGAGGCAATAGGTGAAAGAAAGCATGCCAAAATGTCTCCATGTTCAGGAATCAGGCCTGGACATTTGGTTGTATACTGACAGGTCTGACAACTCCCTACATATGTGTGTGGGTTAGTTTGCATGGAGGCGTGTAATGATGGGTGGGAGGGGAGGTATTTTTATTGTGCAAGTTGGTCAGCAGGTTATTGGAATATGGGGGGTGGGTAGGTAGGTTGGATTGTGGTAGTGTGGGTGCTGTGTTCTTTCCTAAATGTACTTGTAGGAAGGTCTTCTTGCTCTTCTCTCACTTACTATAATTTTTACATAAAAAGTTGTGTATTTGAGTTAGAGTAACAATTTTTTTTCAACTAATCCATTTTATTTTTTGTTTATAATTTTTACACATTTTCTTTACTCTAACTTGTCTGCATCTCTAGACCTGTCACACCATCCTCCCCCTCAACCCACACCCCTGACCATTCATGCTCCCACCACCTGTCCACAACCCCCCCCCCCCACCCTACCCTTCTCCACATACCACCAATGCCCCATACTGACACTCACCTACCACTTGCCCATCCAATTCATAACCTCACCCATCATCTTATACCAATCACCCACACACTATAAGCTTACAAGCTATTTTGATTACTGGTCAGGGAAAGACATCTTAACATATTTCCTTACACCTGATACTCAATATAAATCTCACCTAGCAGTAAATAAGTATCCAAAAATTAGGCAACTATTGTGGGTTGCATCCTGAGGAGAGTCGGTCATTGACATAGGATGACCTCAATAAGCCTTACAGGCTTCTCTTCTAAAATACAGTAATAATAAAAAAGAGATTCCTTGACAGCATGATGCATCACCAGTGAGAGCCAGGCATTAGCAGATTTAAAACCAATTGCGGTGTGCATTAAATCCTTTCATGTGTAACTTATAGTACTGTATAGCCAACTGTCCTAAATACTTTTAATTTATACCAACCAGAATAATACAAATTACCTCACTGACCAATTACCACATGGCCAGCCTGAGGTCAGGCTGTAAGAACAAAGAAAGCTCTTAAAATGAGCTACAGGTAAGTCCTCATACCTCAAGACCCACATCATTCTGAAGTTGGATGGGGATGCCAGTGTAGTTTTGCCAATACTCTGGGAAGTTGTCAAATTGGTAAGTATACGTGAGCACTAACACCAGCATCTGGTAGATGATGACTGTGAGCCAAAATCCATAAAGGAAATTGCGCCACGCAGAGTACGATAACTGAAAAGACAATTCTTGTTTGTGAAAAATTGCTGTATACATCATAAAAGCTCTGTGTGATTGTATTAAATAACTATTCTTGAAAACAAGTGATATAAAACATCCATACTCACCTGGAAGGTGATGGTAAAAATGAGGAACAGAACCATATACATGATCCTGAAAATCACAACCTCAGAGCCTTGGATACCAAAGACGAAGAGCATAATCGCAACAACCCAAATCCAAAATTTGACCAGAAGACTTCGTACCCATTGCCCTAATCGCTGCATTACTGGTGATCCCATGGAATTATCTGTTTGGAGAAAACACAACATGAGACCATGGATAACTATTAATGCTTTACTTAAAATCTCTTCACAAACAGTGAAAGATAAACAGCAGTTTGAGCAACACAAAGCCAAATATTTCATGTCCAATTAATATAGCATATAAATCTGATCCTTCGATTTTTAACCAATGTGAAGCTATTTAAGACCAAGCAGATGTGCCGACAATACTATCTAGGGTAGTTCCTTAAGTTGAGAACTTTAAAGTTACAACAATGTATTGTCATTGCAATAATGAAAAGTGTTCAAGATGCTTTTTTTCCAATGTATTCCTGTCAAATTATGCTTATGTTATATCATCATTCTGCACCACCTTGACTTTATAATAGCTTACAACCAATATTTGACATTTGTATAGCAAATTTATACTGCAGAATTTAAGTAGAAGGAAATACATTAAAGTCTGGCTCTGCTGGCCTGTATTTAACATATTTAACACAATAATTTGCATGCAATTTGTAATTATTATGGTAATGGTTATAATTAGAGTACTGACCATGAGCAGAACTAACAAGTGTGGTGACGGGTTGGCCGGTGGTGGTGGTGCTCACAGCCACAGTGAAGGGCTGTAAAGCTGCTGCTGTAGACATCTCCCGCTTCGTGACTTCAATCACTTCTTTCACATACTGACGTAATGTGATCCAGAACATTGTTGTGTACAGCACCTACAATAAAAATAAGCTTTTTAGTTATTTGAAAAACTCCTTTTCTGAGCATATTTGGTTTCTGCCTATATTGAGATCTGCTATGTTCGAAGACAGGATTATGCTACCGTCAGATAGGACAACACACTGGCACCAAAGGCAAAAGGAGCCTTTCAAACGGTTACTACACCATCATAATAAGTTATAATAGGTCACACAAAAACACATGCCAGCCCAAAATGACCCAGCATGGGATGCTGTGGTGGATATATTGCTAAAGTGTGAGTGTTGGTTTTAAGTGATGCACCACTACACTACATGGTGTGGGAGACATGGTTTCCCATTGTCAGGGTCAAGAACCCTGTAGTTAGGCTTGTCGAGGTCTCTATAGGTCAACTACTGACCCCTCCTCAGGATGTAACCCCACAATAATTACCTAATCCACCGGTACCCATTTACTGCTAGGTGAACCGACACATCAGACAAAAGTAAACAACCCCAATCGTCTCTGTCCAACAGAGGGACTCAAACCTGGGACCCTCAGCTGTGAGTCAACAATGTAGATTACTGCCCTACAGGCATGTGCTGGTTCTACAGGATGCTGGAATATTTAGTGGAGATGGCATATGGTGAGATGTCTTTTTTGATACATTCTATTTTTATTTCTAAGTCTATTTCTTCTGAGCAAATGCTTCCCCCACCCTAAAAAATGGGAAATGGAGTACAGTAGTGATGATAGCAACAACTTATTATATCATATATCACAAACAATATGAATTTTTGTTAAGGTATTTTCACATTCCATTAAAGATGATAACAAGGGAAATGTAGAAAATCTGTTTATGAAGACAAAGAGAAAGTAGATAAGAAAAAACAAAACAAAAAAGTTGGACATTCACTTTAACCAGCAGTGGCTTGCATGGCAGGTATCGATACTTCACAAGTCCAATTTGACCAAGATTTACAGCTTCCACTTGGCTAGGCAGTTCATCGTCTGTCAGGTCCATGCAATAAATATATTGAAGAACCAACAACAGCTGTAAGATAATGAAAGAAATACTTAAGCTATAAGCATACTCTATAAACAAAAAAAGTGCTATCATGTTCCTCTGCAATTATTACATTATATATTAAGCAAGACAGAGCTGACCACTGAACTATAAACCACTATCATTGCCAGTGTGGTGGAACATATATATATACTGTATATAGAAATAACAATAATAAAATGGCCTTTTCACTTTAAGACATGCAGATTATATACAGTACACTTTATATTCCATTTACTTTTTTATACATCACTGAAATTTTACAAGAACTGGTTGGGCTTTTACTCAAGTTCTACACAAGTGTGCTCTGCAAATTGGAGCATATACGAGAGTAATGAGAACGTTTCTAATATGGACAGAAAAATTTATAATTGGTAGAGAGCTGAAAGCAGTAATTAAAGGCAATCAATTAGACAGGAGGAACGTCACCTTCTGTGTCCCGCAGGGCTCAGTACTAGCCTGGTAATATTCATAGTATACATAAATGAACTGAGAGGGTAGGGATTACCCAAGCTACCAGAAAGAACAAATTACCTAAATGACTGCTCTAGTCTTCTAAATGACTTGGACAATAGCTTCATGAGGTACTACATAGCTAATGGAATCTAATGTGAAAAAATCTCATAAACCACACAAATATTTGAGTCTTATTCTAAATTATTTTGATTATGAGATACCTAATCTCATCATCCAGTCAGATAATGATAATAACAAAACTATAATGATATATTAGCACACAACTTTAAATTTTTATTTGGTATTACTCGTGTATTTGAACAGACTACTGACCTCAGCATATACAACAAGAAATGGGGAGCATCGTAGCATAGCAGCACGCTGGTTAGGAATCATCCACAGCACGCAAGCCCACAAAAGCAGCACAAATGTCAACCAGCTGTGATAAGTTATACTCCATGCCTGTTCCAGAATAAAATAAATATTACTGATGACTTGTATTTCTTTATATCAGAGCTGAAAAGCTTAAATTGGCTCTTATAACATGCTCAGTAAATAATCACAAAATATATAGGAAACAATAATTGTTATACGTGATGTAGCTATGAAATGCAATACAGTATTTAAAATAACACCACATAGTACCCCATACTATGGAACTGTGTTTGGCCAACTCGTTCTCTTAAAAATAACGTCACTTTTGGCTCGTATATGCACTATGGCCAAATTTGGACGTAATTTGAAATGAAATTGACTCACAAAAGTGACGTACTGTTTATGTTTGAGTCATCCGGCCTACTCGGTAGGTTAGAAGAGGAAACTTTCTATTAACGTTTTTCATAACGTTTTGAAACTATGAGAATTTCCTGCCCACCTAACCTATCAGAGGACCCTTAACTTACTGTTGTTGAAAAAAAATCCAAAATTTATTTTCATTTTTTTTTCATTTTCAAATTACGTCCAATTTCGGCCAAACTGGTAAATGGCCAAAAGCAACGTTATTTTTAAGAGGACAGGTTGGTTTGGCATCGAACAGATTTTCCATACCCGTGGATGTTGCATGATGATGAATAGACAATAATGAATGCCAAAGTCTGTGTCAAATAATAGACAATAATTAATGTAGAAGGCTGGGGGAAAATAATAGACAGTACTGAATGTAATAGCCTGGGACAAATAATAGACAGTACAGTACTGAATGTAAAAGCCAAAGGCAATTTTAATTCCTCCGTAATATTTTGTAAACAGTGGAAATTTGCCTACTCTGAGTGCAAAGACTGGAACAGTTCAGTCTGTGTAAGGATAACATGTCCCACATTTGGTTGGCCATTTCTGAATTTGTTTTATTTTATGCCAAGCCGGTGGGCATATTATGATGCAGAAATTACCGTAGCTGAAGCCAAATGTAAACTAATTGTAAACTAATAAAAAGCTAAACTAAAACTAATAATGAGGCAGCACACTCAACAGCAGGGTGCTGCCTCATTAGAGAGAAACCCAGAACTGTTGTGCTGTTAAGGAAGAGCAGGGATGGTTTCAGATAATGAGTCTCTTGAAAATAAAAACCAATGAGATCTGCAACCTCCATATTGTCAGTGTGCATGCTGTTATGTCAGTTTCACTGAAGATGGTGGCTCTTGGGAAACTATGTATAAATTATATTCTAGAGTTCCTATGTGGAAAGCAACAGTCACCTACAGTACTTACATTTAGCCAACCCCCCTCATTAATCACATATCCATATTTTAAACATTGTAGTTTCTTTTGCACGCTCATTTAACCTTTCTCCTCTTGCACTATTCCAAATCTACACAAACTATTCCTATGAATTTTGACTTGTGTATATGGATGACCAAGTTTGTCCTTTCTCAAAACATCCATCATTTCTCTCATTTACACATTGCATTCCATGGAATGTATCACATACTGTATATGTATTTAGGAATTCAAACAATAAATCTTTTGTATACAGTATATTATTATATATTACATATATATATTATATATACAGTACAGTATATATTATATATACAGTATATATATATTATATATACAGTATATTATATATACAGTATATTATATATATAATATATGTCGTACCTAGTAGCCAGAACGCACTTCTCGGCCTACTATGCAAGGCCCAATTTGCGTAAATAGGCCGAGTGATTTTCTTTATTTTCAATAAATTGTTTCCTATTGGTTTATTTTAAATATTATTATTATATTATATTAAGAACAAATTATTGATTTAGTTATGTTAGTTTAGGTTAGGTTAAGATAGGTTAGGTAGGGTTGGTTAGGTTCAGTCATATATCTACGTTAGTTTTAACACAAATTTAAAAAAAAATAGCTCATACATAATGAAATGGACAGATTTATCATTTCATAAGAAAAAAAATAGAAAAATATATAAATTCACGAAAACTTGGCTTATTAGGCAAACAGGACCTTGCATAGTAGGCCAAGTATGACGTTCTGACTACTAGGTACATTATATATATATATATATATATATATATATATATATATATATATATATATATATATATATATTATATGTCGTACCTAGTAGCCAGAACGCACTTCTCAGCCTACTATGCAAGGCCCGATTTGCCTAATAAGCCAAGTTTTCATGAATTAATATATTTTCTCTAATTTTTTTCTTATGAAATGATAAAGCTACCCATTCATTATGTATGAGGTCAGTTTTGTTTTATTGGAGTTAAAATTAACGTAGATATATGACCGAACCTAACCAACCCTACCTAACCTAACCTAACCTATCTTATAGGTTAGGTTAGGTTAGGTAGCCGAAAAAGTTAGGTTAGGTAGTCGAAAAACAATTAATTCATGAAAACTTGGCTTATTAGGCAAATCAGGCCTTGCATAGTAGGCTGATAAGTGCGTTCTGGCTACTAGGTACGACATATATATATATATATATATATATATATATATATATATATATATATATATATATATATATATATATATATATATATATATATTTATTTGGTTCTAAATAACAGTCTAAAAGATATTGCAATCAGTGAGACATTAAATACAGTATATGAAGCAAGATCAAATTACAAGAGGACAATTAAATTACTGATCTTATACTGTAGTTGACTGTGTACTGAGGAGTATTATTTAGCATGACTGACCATCATGACAATGTTGGTGGCTATGTAGGAAGAGCGGATGACCAGCTGAAACACACTGATGAGTGGAGCAATAAGCCACTGGAGGGGATTCTCATCCTCGCCTCCGTCTTCCGCACCACCCTCAATTTCTCCCACCACTTCTCCACTTCCATCTCCACTATCTGGTTGTGTTGCTGGTGTGCTGGGAAGGAGCTTCTCAGTTTTCTCTGTTTTATCCACCACCTGCAACAGTTTTAAAATGTGACAAATGGAAAGGACAAATGGGCTAGAATAAACACAATCCAGTAACAATGACATCTGCACTAGCATGTCGAGTAACGTTAAATGAAAATGGATCAACATTATCAATGTTGATGCATTGTTACATCACATCTTTTACCTGCTGGGTTTGATCTTTGAGAGTTAGCAAGGGAATGGTTGGCCACATTCTGGCTAACTGAGGAAGGGATACCCGAGGACAACTGATGAGTTAATAAAACATATATGATCGAAGAACCTTGGTAAAAACTGCCAAGGAAAAAATATTCAGTGGTTGACAGGTACGGAGTTTATGACAAAAATTTGCAATCTTTTAGGAAGTACATAAATCACATTAATTAATATATTCTCACAAATTGTTTTAGTAATTAAGAGGCAGAACAAATTATTCATCCATCATCAAAAGTGCATTTAATTTGCCAAAAGACAACACACAAGCACAAAAATTTCCAGGGTATCCTTGGGCCTTTAAAATAAAGAAAGATAGTATAATTAAATGATTTATGAGAGATGTTGAAAACTCATCTTTGAAAACTTCACTTCACTCATGGTTTGTTCTCATCCAGCTACACAAACAACACATCACAACTCACATCTGTTTAATGAAAATTCTTCTTGCATAAGAATACCATTTCATTTAAGGATTAGCAATTGAAGATTCTAAGTTGATTATAGTGAAATAAACAGGGACTTGACAAGAAAGAGATCCTTTAAGGAACAATCACTCACAGTAATTACAAGTTTTAGAAATAGGATACTTACAATTACATGAAAGGGCCAGAGCTGACTTTAAAGGAAGTTACTTACAATATTTGGAGTGCACGGTTGTAATTGTAGAAGTTCATACACCTAAAAGAGGCGGGGAAGTCTAGAGGGAACTGTCCATAGTACCTACGAAACTTGAGAATTTTGGAAAGTTCAAAACCTTAGATGGAAATCCACATGCATCATCTGCAAGGGGAGTGAAAGCTAGGACTTGAATACAGTTGCATACTCTTATTTGATGGCACCATAAGTGATACTAAAGAAAAACCATGTGCAATACCTTGCAAGAGGACAATACAAGGATGTACGGTACTATAATACTGTATTTACAATTTACAGATTGAGCGGGTACACAGATCTTGGGGTGAGGAGGAAGAGTGGTTGGATTATTATTGGACATAATATTCAACGAGCTTCTGCAACATAATTAAATACAGTGAGCTCAACAAACTACAAATATTAGACTAGAAAGCTTACATGTACAGTACCTTACAGTGGCAGGAAATGACTGAGGAGCACTATGTGCAGCAAATTAAAAAGATGGGAACTAATTTTCAGGGGATCATCAAATACTGTACTGCACCTGAAAGGGACGGGGACTGAGTTTGGAGGGCAGGGAGCCATTTACACCACCAGATGATCTGATGCTGCGAGCTGAGGTGTTGTTACTCATCATGGAGGTGTTGCTCCGGGCAGAATCACGGACCGAGGCATTACGGCTGCGGGCTGAGGCAAGGGGCGTATCCCAGCCTGCATCTGAATCTCGGCCCATTCCTATGCCCATGATGCCCAACACGCCCTCCTGACCAGCACGAGGGACACCATCACCTAACTACCTTAATCTCTTGTGCTAAAATTAACTACTACATTATGTAAAAAGGAGGGGATATTTCTCATATGTTACATCAGATAACATTCTAAGATTTTCTATTAAAACTTTAGGAATACATGAGCGGCAGTGAATATCAAGTGTGAAATGTCATCTACACTACGTCTCAGCCACCGCAGCCAACGACTACCTTGTTCCAACTGTTTAGCCTGTAGTGGTAAAAGTGCAAGCATGATTTTCCATTTGCAATATTGATTATCACAAACTAATTTATTATATGTGCAAAAAAATAATCCTTACATATGATTTACTACCAATACCAGTAATACAAATACTGTACAGTAATTTTATTTAATGTACCATGAGCAAATAAAATGTTTATAAATACAGAGCAATTTATATTGACAAAACTATTCTCTTTCCATTATTGTTTTCTATTTGAGCACTGTACAGTATACGTTTATAGGTCTATTTGATAGACTTATTAATAGACCTAGTCTATTTGATTAAACCTATTCTAGGTTTATTTGATACAGTAATTGTTCTCAGAAGTGGAAACTTTTGTACTTTGTCAGGTGTCTATCTTGGTGCTATAAGACTACCTCAGTGTTTTACTGTACATCCATCTACCTCCATGTAACAACACATGCATGTCTATCTTGGTGTTATAATACATGTCAAACACTTTAGACTTTCTGTAATTCTTAATCCTCCTTATTACCTAATAATAAAATATATGAAGTTATGCCTTACGAAAGTGACCACCTGTCTATCAATATCCCCATCAGTATAGCTATGTGGTGTAGAAATATTAATGACTCCAAGTGGTCATTAAGTATAATAATTATATTTATATTNATATACTGTACAGGTGTAAATATAAATATATATAAATATATATATATATATATATATATATATATATATATATATATATATATATATATATATATATATATATATATATATATATTATAGGCATTACTGGTTACACCTGATATAAACTATTATATCTAATGTAATGCCTATATTAATTATAGGCATTACTGGTTACACCTGATATAAACATCACTAGACTGCTGACATCCTAAGGTGGTCATGGCTGACAGCCAAGGTGGTGTGATAGAGGAGTGCTTCAAGATAAATTAGCCAAAGAACATCAACTTGTAGTGCAGAATGCATATGTTTTGTGACTCATTAATATTCTCATTTAGAATCATTATACATTTACTAGGTCATGTATACAGACAGATAAAGGGTAAGTAGTTATACTGTACATATGCAAAATTGAAGAAAGCTAAGGATATTAATAATAATAATTCATTGTGTCGGGGGACAGGAAGCCAGAGTGTATTGTGAATATGTACATGACAGCGAGATGTGAGGGAGTGGCATTTGTATATATTAATTGAGTAAACAATATATTTGTTTTAGAATATTGTACTGTATATAAATGCAGACCATGTCAGGATCACATTAGAATTTGGTAAGACCCTTTATTGAATGTTGTATTAGTGTTGACAGGATGAATCACTAGTGGGCAATTACAACAAATAGGCAATGAAACACACTACTTGGCTATGGAACACTAGACATGTAAAGTGAATGTTAGAATAATTTCTAAAGGTAACTGATAGTTTAACATCCTGGTGGCTAGAGGCAGGTACTAGTATACATTATGTAGCTTATGCATACTTGTGATATACAGTACTATATATAGTTATATACTAGTGATATATATATGAAGCGTAATTGTGTTAAGTGCCAAGCTTAGACCTAATTGAAAGGATTCTCATCATGTTGATACTGTATTTAATAGAGGTTTGTGAAAAATATAATATATATCATACACTGTACAGTATACAGTAATAGTGTACAGTATTCTTAATATATACAAGAGCATACTTATATGTATGCTATACATTGCACAATAAATGTGATTGGGAGATAACACACCATGGATACTTGGGATCGTCCAGAAAGTGTCCGATGGACAGGTCTGCGTACAAATGAAGATCTTCGTGATGCCGCATCCGCTTCCGATAAGCGGGCAATTTTAGCCTCCTCTGCTGCCTCTACAATGTCTGTCTTCAGTGCTGAACTCAACAGCTGATACCCCAAAGCAAAGATGGGATAAGTTAGGTTAGTTTAGTTAGTAGGACTAAAACAGTGTAACTAAGTGCAATCCGCTGGTGGAAATATTTGCAACTTATATAATGAGGCAAAGTAATCAAAACACCAGTACCACTTGTCATTAATTCTGTGGATGCACTATATAAAAGTACAGTAACTATATTTACAGAGGTTCATACAAATTGTCATGCATATACAAGAAATAAATAGATCATTGACTAGACATATCTGACACTGCCATTCCTGGAGAAACATGCAAGAATGTCA
The DNA here is from genome assembly GCA_020271785.1 of Procambarus virginalis. Taxonomy (NCBI): domain Eukaryota; kingdom Metazoa; phylum Arthropoda; class Malacostraca; order Decapoda; family Cambaridae; genus Procambarus; species Procambarus virginalis. The sequence continues at coordinate 52,084,304 of WNGS01001312.1, forward strand.
TTGTACATAAAGGGAGTACATATCTAGCACTCACCTTTCATCTAGGAGCGTTTCTCATTATTTACCAGAGAGCTTAGTGCATAGTTTCTGCCTAGTAGTCACATTGTTGAAAATTCTATGAACTTCTCTGAAGAATCATACCTCTCACCCACACATTCATGCTCCTTTCCTTCCATTTAGATTTTGTCACTACATTTTTATAGCCATGTTCACATAAAATCAAAGTCAACCTATCATTGTTCATTCTGTCTGCATGGCCAAACCACCTAAGAACTACTACTACTCTCGTTTGTCTTGACTATTCACTCTACTTCATAAATGTGTCTCACATTATTTCTGTTCTTGCTCAAACCAGATGCACTTTCTTCAAATCCATTTCTGCCATTTCTAATGTCTCTTAATTTTGCATTCAAGAAGCAGTTTCATTTCAATACATCAGACTTTGCAGACCTATAGCTCCCAAATACATTCTTGTAAATTTTAGACTGTATTCATATCTGTACCTTTCATTAAGCTCCTCACAATGTCTATCACGTAACTTTAATATACAAATTACACAAGCTGATGTCACAAACTGTGCACAAGCATTACAAACACAGAAACATACATGGTCCATATAATTTGTTTGTTTTTTTCAACCTTTCATTTGATTGTAACCTTCAGCTCGCTCACTTTACACCAAAATTCTTCAATGTACAAAGGTCTGACAGCTCCCAATTAGCCTTCTCATTTTGGTGTCAAACACTAATTTTTTCATTCTGCTGCCAACAACTATGAAAGCAAAAAATGCTTTCTATCAACTAACAGCATGCACTAATTGTGCAAATCTACTTTTGCCAGAAAAGTGTATTAGTTGTGCTTAAATTATATTCAATACTTATCTAGTAAAGTTTTCCTTTGTCCTTCCAATATAGACTACTCTTCCTTAACTATCATATGTCATATATACATACTCAATATGAGTGACAACACACACTTGCCTCTGACACTGTCATCCCTTGAGTGGTATCATCCTGAGGAGGTTCTTCAGGAATCTCTAAAGGTGCCATGCCCTCAAAGCCACCATAATCCTCAAACATGTAATAGTCGCCAGATCGGATAGCTGAAAGAAGTGTAAATTATGTCAGTACGTACCAGCCAAGAGGTAGACAATGATAGCAGCAAACAATAAAGATATATCAATTGAAATTTCATAATTTTCTAATCAATTTTTCAGATATAACAATAATCTGCAAATAATCCTAGTATGAATGTTTAAGCAGCTTTAAAATACAGTTATTTAAAGATGTTATTGTTAGTTAACTGATGTAGAGAGAGAGTGTGATTTTTTGGAGGAAGGAATGTTCATATCAGCAACCTGTTTGCTGCTATAACATTTCACACAAACAAATATTTGGTCACATTAATTTGCTATTCAAGAAGTTTATAATTACAATGCCATCTTCAAAATCCAGATCATATAATTTTGGGCCCAATTCAAAAACGTAAGAAATTATAACTTACAAAACTTAACCTTTTTTTCTGTAACACAGTTTATCTCAAAGTATTTTGTAATTTTCTTATAACAAATAATTTGTCAAACTCAAAATAAAAACCATAGAATTTTGTTTTGACTATGCTGAATGGCTTTTAATAGTTACAAATTTCCCTTTCTAAGGTTGTGTCCATTCAATAAAATCTTTAAAGCTAATTCTAAGCAATATTAACCATAACAAAGGCTAACCATTAACAAATAACAAGGCTATCATCAAAGGCTACACCTTAAGTGGCCTCCTAGGATGTTTTTCTGACAACTTTCATCATCATACCATCCCAAAACACTGTGTTACTGGTTTTACAAGAATGTAAGAACACCAATGTTATGTACTCTCACAACCCATTGTACCTTCTTGTATATAAATAAATAAATAAATAAATAAAAAAATAAAAATAAAATAAATAAAAATAAAATAAAAATAAATAAAAAATAAAAAAATAAAAATAAATAAATAAATAAATAAATAAAATAAATAAATTAAAATCCCCCAGCCTTGCTTTGCCAAGCTTAGTTTAGTGTCCTACTCGCATATCTTCTCTTTGTGAAATTAGTCATTGTCTAGGTGTCCATGTTACTTTCTTCCCTTGTTTGACTTATGGCCTTTTGTTAGAGTTAAACACTCATATACTCTACATTGTACCTTCCTTAGTTACAGACTCGTGTCGTTGACACTTTGTCGCCTTTACCATAATTTTCTACCGTGATAATGCTTGTTTTTATGAAATATGTTACATTCGGTTATTAATGTTACTTTTCCATGTTATTTCTTACTTTTTTACTATTATAATTTACCCCCATTTATCAAACCTTGGCTGGAAAGACCAAATTTTGATTTAATAATGCTCACTGGCTATTGGTATACGATAACCTCATCGCATAGTAATAAATTAAAAATGAACTCGGAATTTTGTTATGGGTCTAGGTCAACTCCATTCCATCCATATAGATGTAATATAACCATATTTACATTATTTGTATAAAACTTGGTAATAATAACTAAAGCTAACATATGATAACTGTATTACCCTGGGGATCAAAGTATGATTACTTTAAGAGTTAGAGGTACAATTTATACCCTTCTTTTTTCCAAGCTCCATGCATGAATTTTATCGAGCAAAACCTTAATTTTAACCCCTTATATGAGAGCATTCAGGATTTCACCGCAACCAGTAAAAAATCTGGATCTAAACTCCAACAAATTTGAACATTTAGAATGGTTGATACAGTAGTAAAACTGGGCCTTTATTTAGTGAGATCGCCAAATGGAGGTCTGTATTTTGGAAGTGGCATTGTAACTTGTGTATCATTTAGGGTAGTGTATGCTTGAATCTGAACAAATGAACACACACACAGTCAGCAAATGTGTACAGTATTTCAAAAGCATGCTCACTAATTGCTATTACAAGAGTAACTAATAAATACTAGTCAGCATTACAATAAACAGTTTTCATATACAGTATCACTTTTGGCATTAAAATCTATTTATTGCAAAGATGATTTCAAATATTTAAATGGTTTAAAATATTGCAGTTTTAAACAACTGAAACACTGCCAAAATAATCTTAGGCTGCTGAATATACAAGTACTTATGATGCTAAATATGAATAAACTTAACATTGAAGAGAGATTACCCATTGTAATATGTAAATATTTATGTTTATTGTTGGCATGAAGTGAGCATGCTCTTTTGTTAACAAGGGAAGAAATGTATTCCTCTGTTCTCGAGTTCGCACGAAGACATCCGACACGACATAATACAACACAGTTGATGTATAGGAATGTAGAGCTTCATGGATTAGAAATTATTTTCTGCTTACTCAAAGAGGTTAGTTAAGAAAATGTTAGTTGACATAATGATAGTCAACACAATGTAAACATTTGACAATAAACGCAGACAAACAGTCAAAGAAATAATTAGTAAAGAGTTCACATGAAGATTCTGGAAGATCAAATAAATTTTTTTATAAACAAAAAAAATCATGAGAAAATATTTAATGTTAGATTATACAGAGAAAAATAAGCAACTGTATGTTATGTGCCGCTCCTGCTTGGTAAAATCCCTTCCTTATCATTCCTCGGTAACCAAATTCTGAGCCAATAGCCCAAAATTCACACGAGGCTTATGTGATAAAAAGATATATGTGGTTTTACTCTTTAACATAACTATCTGGAAAAATGCGCTGTAGAATTTTCATTAAGAAACACATTTACATGTACTGTACTGTACTGTTCATATTTGTATACCACTATTTATTTATGCAGTAATTTCCCTCTCCAGAGTTCATCTCATCCTGGCCTAGGGATGCACACGTTCAATAAACTACTATTATGACTTCATAAGCAATGGCCAAAACTACAGATTTTAAGTGTGATTATTAAACCTCGACTGGCTGGAATGGTTACCTTTTTATATATCAACAATTGAGATTCAAACTCGCAGCACTCCACATGAAAATACCTTATGTGATGGTGTTGAGTCATTATATACACCATGCACTATAAAATTAGCAGGCTTAGTACAAGACAAGAGAACAACAGCCTCCTCCATTAAACACTGCCCAAACAGAGATGACTGCCTAGCGATTACTTTTCAAGGTGGATGATAGAGGGGGCACTGGGAATTATGGGAGGTTACCATGCATGGGAATGTCAGCAGATTGTTGAACAGGGTTTCCCATGGTGATGCTCTGCCTCATACGCTCCAATGCTAGATGGTCAAACTGCTCCGTGGGATTTATGTGATCAACAGTGAAGCTCTTTCTTACAGGCAGAAATGACATATCTGCCGCAACTTTGACAATGCATAATTTCTGAGCATTAAGTAATAGTGCCTTAAAGGTACTTTGGGAAGATTTACCATCATTTAATGGTCAATGCCATTTCCAGAAAACTAATAAATTTTGCCAAAAAGTGGGAATGGAGACAAGTGATAAATATTTCCCTTGAATATGTTCTATAAAATACAGACCGAAAGTAATATGCATTAACCCTTAAAGTGCAACTGTCATCAAAGGTGCCACCTTGCCTTTTGGCACCTTGCCTTGGGGTAAGGGGGAATTTAGTAAAATAATACATTTGAATTTAAAAATTAATCAAAATACAAATAAATCATCAAATTTTGCTTTAATGCAGATTGGGAAGGCAGCTGGGTGGGGACTCATTGTCTGTGGATGACACAGTATAACACCCATTGTCAGGGACAAAGCCAGTACTGTACCTAGGCTTATGTGGTCTCCCTTAAGATAACTTGGGACCTATCCCTGGAAGCAATTCACACTATTACCTATATCCTGAGTACCTTTTTTACCGCTTTGTAAATAGAAGTACCTGTACAGTATCAGGTGAAAGGAACTGCCTATCTGTTTCCATCCCGCTTGAGGATTGAACTCAGATCCCTCGATTATGAGACAACAATGTAGATTACAATACTGTGCTACAGGACTTCCTATTCAGTTTGACGACTCATCATGTGTGAGTGAGAGTCCTTATCTTCAAATTAGATTGCTTATATATTTGCTGTTTCAGTTTAGTTTACTGTGTGGAATAACTAGATTTCTGCACACAACTGACAAAACAATTACCTGTAGACAGGTCTTAGTATATATTTTCATAACACCTAGTTTATGGACCCCTGGGCCTTTGACAAGCCATCGCTTCCTGTTCTCATCAAGGTCAGTAGTGTCGGTGGCTCTTGGGTAAATTTAGATATATTGCATATAAATCTGTTCCAGGCACATTTCATAGGAAATGTCTTGTAACCCACTCTGTTTCTACAATTCTGTCTGAGAACACTTATCTATTAAAAAATTCAAACACAGGTGGGAAAAACACTAAACTGTGATTTGAGGATAATCACAGGTCACTGGAACACAATAACCTTACTGCATAATAATATACTCTAGTAGAATTTTTCATAGCTCTCGGTAATTCTATCATAAAGATGTTATAATACAGATGTATTTTGCCGTACTGTATTTACATTCATTTGTATAAAAACCGGCAATGACTAAAAATAAAAAAAAATTGAAATTGCATTACCCTGGGATCAAAGTACTGTATGACGATAACTGCATTTTAAGGGTTAACGTTATTTATTATGTCATGGAGGGCCGAGAAGGAGGCAGTTAAATAAAACGTCTGTAATAGTGACAAACTGAACGGCAAGACGATCATAATGGGGACACCTGAGCAGAGGATATCCAAAGCTGTAAAACAAAAAAATGATTGTTACTGTGTATTGTTGAAAATAAATATACTTGCATAATTTTAATTGTAATTTGTAATTTATACCATCATAAATGTAACTAAAGTATTTGGTATGGAGAATAATTGAAGCTTTAATGAATATTCCAAATTTATCATTGAATTAGAGACTTTAAAAAATTAGCACCTAAAAACAAAAACAAAAACTTGAAATCAATAATAAAATTATAAATAGAGCACATTTAACAGAAGTTACAAAACACTGAAACAACAAACATTCAAACTGTCAGAAAGGATNAAAAGTCTATCTCTTGTAGTTTAGCTGTAGTGGCCTAGAGATTTTTTTTTTTTTAAACGAAGCGAGTTGCTTTATGGGAATAACTTTGCTGATTTATTACCCATGATTCTCTATTTGGTTTTTTGCTGTAACAAGTTGATCTGTCAAAGATGGTGTTCATTATATAAACTTTGAAAATATACATATACAGTATATACAAGTATATAAATATATGCACACCATGTATTATGTATGTATGTATGCATGCATGCATGTATGTATTTTATTTAATAATTATAAGCCTAAATATTATAACTAGACACCGGACACATTTTGTATGAAATATATAATAGTAAATACAAAACCACATCATCAAATTTGCAGATGACAAAAATTTATGGTAAAGTGTGGAATGATAATTTTATTTATTATTTATTTATTTATTTACCAGTATATACAGTGGCGCCTCGATTAACGATTTTAATCTGTTCTGGCACCGAGCTCGTCACGTAGAAAACTCGTCTTGTGAAACAACAACAAAACTGTCGTTGGAGGTGTCCGAGAACCGGCAGGAACATTTGTTAATCGAGGGAAAGCTCATCAGTCGAGACATTTTCTGCGAGTGGCCTGCTCGTTACTCAAATGCTCGTAAGGAGCCACTCATCACTCGAGGTTCCACTGTATATATACTGTACAAGAGTTCTTACATTCTTGTATAGCCATTAGCGTGCATAGTGTTTCGGGCAAGTCCTTAATCCTAATTTTCTCTCTCTCACACACACACACACACACACACACACACACTGGCTAAACACAGATGCCGAAAAATATAAAAAATTCACTTTCGCAAACAGAGTGGTAGACGGTTGGAACAAGTTGGGGGAAAGGTGGTGGAGGCCAGACCGTCAGTAGTTTCAAAGCGTTATATGACAAGAGTGCTGGAAGACGGGACACCACGAGCGTAGCTCTCATCCTGTAAGGTAATTACACACACACACACACACACACACCTTTAGGCAGCAGCCCATAGGAGTTTTAACTCCCAGATACCTATTTACTGCTAGGTCAACAGGGGCCATCAGAGTGAAAGAAGCTGTGCCCATTTGTTTCTGCCTCTGCCCAAGGATCGAACCCGGACCCTTAGGACTACGAGCCCCATGCTCTGTCCACTCGGTCATCAGGCCCCCTTGATATTGAACCCTTACAAAGAGATCTATATGAACTCCACAAATGGTCAGAAGACTGGCAAATGCTTTTTAATATCGACAAATGCAGGACTATGCATGTGGGGCATAACAACCCATGCCACGACTACCAAATTAATACCATTACATTCCACAGATTGATGAAGGAAAGGACCTTGGAGTCAAAATCCATTACTTGTTAAAAGTTTCACAACAAGGGGGAGCAGCAGTAAGAAAACCTAACCAAACTCTTGGAATAATCAATTGTACTTTTGACTATAATGAAAAGAAGGTAATGATTCAACTGTATAAGTCTCTGGTGTGCCCCCATTTGGATTACTGTATCCAAGCATGGAGACCATTTTCAGAAGGACACAGCTGCTCTGGAGAAGGTGCAACACCGGGCAACAAAATTCATTCCAGAGCTAAGTTATCTCCCATATCAGAATGTTTGAAGTCCAAAGGGTGGCTCTCACTGAAACTTTTAAAGGATGTTGATCTGGACATTTTCTTCAGAAGATCAGATGTAACACAAACAAGTTTCAAGATCAACAAGCCACAGTGTAGGACTGAGAACAAGCGATGCTTTTTCACCCACAGGGTATTAACCCATAGAACCGCCTATCCGCTGAAGCTGAAACTGGCAAAACTGTGTTGAGTTTTAAAATATAACTAGAAAAGATTATCAGGCAAATGGGGGGGGGACCTTTGACAAGACACCGGCTTCCTGTCCTCGTCGAGGCCACTAAGGTTAGTGGCCCTCGGGTAAATTAGGTAAAAAAAAAATCAGGTAATCGCTCATTTGCTGCTGGTAAATTCTCATTGACTCAGTATGGCTGCCCTGCAAATTCCTAAGGCCATTGAAGGAAGTTGAGACACTCAGGATTTTTCAAGATATGGGATCCCAAGGAAGCAAATGTGAGCCCCCTTATATGCATGGAAGTCTCGAATTTTATGATACTGTATACAGTACTAACACGATCCCATGTCGGCGGGTGCACCAGCACACCCGGTAATATGTCGGCTGGCACAGTGCTGAGGTTAAATGAATTGCTTGTCACAAACTGGTGGTGGTGATCTACATTATTATACTAAAGTAAACATAATCAACACATGTAAATCATGGAGGGAAAAATCTCAAATATAAAACAAATACAGTAAGATATACAGTGCTTGACCGATACTCTGACATTGAGTTATCTGAACAAAATCCTTGAGCTATCTTCAAGCCATGATCTGAAAACTGTCCAAATTTCCTGGTAACATCCTGATCAATGCATCACATATCAATGTTCTTCCACTTGTGTTTATTTGTGTTGGCATAAAAATGTGTAAACAATACAAAATAAAATACAGCATACTATTATTATTACTAAAATTAATATTAGAAATAGTTTTTCCACAGATGAATTTGAGGCAGCACGACAGCAAAGAGCTCCTAAAATGGAAGGACTGTGACTGACACAAAGGAATAATTGGAGGCAGAGAGAAAGAAGTTAGCACACACTATCTAGAAGGTTGTTTGTATGGAGGACATACACTCCCCAAACATCTAAAGAGGCACTGTAATCTGAAAACAATCACGGTGAAGACAAGATGACACACAGCACTCCACACCTCAGGTTCTCTCTTCCTGAATCTTCACATCATGATGCCATACACCAAGGCCCATATTTGCTTGTTACTTCAGAGGGCATCTTAAGCAGTCAGTCCTAGGTTTAAAATCCAACTGGAAAAGATCATCAAGGCAAATGGGTGGGGGGGGGGGGGACATTTGACAAGCTGCAGCTTCCTGTCCTTGTTAAGGCCACTAGTGTTAGTGGCCCTCTGATAAATTCGGGTAAATATCTACATGCTCGTGTGCATTGTAAGTTTGCCTACTAAAAAGCATTCTTTTCAGTATGTGGTGACATCAGATCTTTAATGCTATGAAATTCCACCTGATGTTGCCTCCCAGTATTTGGCAAACTTCCTCCTGTCTGCAATATAGTTTGTACCATTTTGGGCAGGCTTTTGTCTCATGATCATACCTATCTTTTCCTTGGGTAGGCACAGTGCCAGGGAATGAAGATGCTGTTCTTCCTACTGCTTCATTCTTCAATTTAGTAAAAAAATTCCTCGCAGCACCTCTTCACAACACTGCAGCCCGGATGAGTTTTATTCTTATAATTTTGTGTGGCATCCACTTGTACTTGTTTTAGGGAGCAACCTTGTGTGATGGCTCAGAAACCTAACTTTGAGTGTTAATGAAAATCACTTTTCAGAGCAGCACCATCGTAGCTCATTTATTGCAGATAACCGGTCAAACACTGTATTAATCAGTTACAGCACTACTTTTAGTGAGGAAGTAGATTAAAAAATTGGATACCAATACGAGTTACAGGTTTTAGTTAGCCGCTCACCTGTCATCTGTTTTGTCTTCACTTGCTTTCTCAACGCGAATCTCAAGTGGTTCCTGCCCACTGTACCTACAGACACAACTATATTACTCTCTGTGCTGTAGTGTTGGTACAGTAATTGTCATAATAAAGGTCATAACTGTGTAATTTACAACTGAACAACTGTGTTGTATGAAGATACATAACCTGTTAAAATTGCAAATAAGGTAATTGTATAGGCACTGTATATAAATACTGTAGTTGCAATACTATTGTATTATAAAATGTTAATTGTTTGAATACACTACATATAATTAGTTGCCATAAGTAAATTGACAATAAAGGCTAAATTATATGGGCAAAATAAATTGAGGTATAATACTGCAAATTAAAATGCCCATTGTACTGCCCAGGGCCATTGTGTAATAATACAAAAAGCCAAGAATGATTATCATCACAAACCCATGGGAACTTAAAAGGAGAGGTACCGAGAACTGTACTCAAGAGTGTTGAGAGATGAATTTTGTCAGCTGGTGCAAACATTTACTTTGAAATGGGTACACAAGATGTTATCTTAGTTACAGTCAGTTCTAGGGAGGAAAATAAAAAAAACATTTAATTTATGACATGAAAAGCTTTGAATACATGACTGGGTAGGGAGATTGGAGCTTGTCCTCGTTGTGGAGGTTTACCTCAATAAAGGTTCCAACTATGAAATGGTAGAATGAGAATGATGTCAATGCAAACATCTTGTATAAACGTTGATGAGCAAGAGAACAGGTTACAGGCGCATGTGGCTAAATATGGAGGCAACGAGAAGGGAGAGCCTGCTCTGTGGTCTAGATTGACTTATAATGTGAGCCCACTAGCTTTTTCAACCCTACCTTGCAAACGTTGTGTAATGTGCAAGATAGTAGTAGAGGGCTTTGTATTTTCCCCTCCCTCCCCCGAAAAAAAAACTTTGTTGCAATGATGCTAGAGTGTGCTTATTTTGAGTGTAAGGCTATATCCATATACACGTACCCATGCTGGGAAACTGGAAGGTGTGACCACTCTTGGGTGCCTAGAGCAGGACGAGGTGTTACGCCTGGCATTACACGGAAGCCTTCAGTTTCCTGTGTGCAGCAATGCCATTTGAGAAGTGATGCGTGATGACATATTCTACTTATACTTATTAAGAGAAGATATATTAGCCTTTCTGAGTGGTGAATTCTACTTATATGTACTGAACAATATAAATATAGAGAAAATAAATGGTTATGCTTAGATTAATTTAATATAATGTTATTTGCAATACTGTACTTTAAGTCTTTTCTTCTCCTCAGACAGACAGCTGGCAACATAGCGGTAATCTTTGGAGAGTCTGTTTAGCTGCTGTGTTGCTGAAATCATCAGTGACTCCAACAACTCCCACCCAAACTTGGCCCAGTGTACTAACTTGCGAAGAATGGGTGCCAGACCTGAAAACATGCAATAATTTAATTTTATCTATAGCATGTCATACTAATACATTTACTGTCATGTAAAGAGAAATGATACAGAGACAAGAATTTATTGTAAAGTGTGTTTCGATTGAGACGAGCTTATTAAGTCCTGTGAGAAATACGTACCCTACAGTGACTGCGAGAAAGTGAAATTTGTAGTCTTCCTAAGCCATTTTGTACCTGGTGCATTTTTTTTTTAAGTTTCTTCCAAATAAAGTTCTTAATCATACCCACTTTTAAAGTTATGAGTGAAGGTATGTTTCAATTTTTTGTTTTCCCAATGCATTCTAGTCATAATTTTGCCTGCTTAAATATCACTGTTGTTCAAGACTGGCACAAAATAAGCATTGCTAACATTTAACTGAAGTGTCACAATTGAAAGAGCAGAAAATTTCAAGCTTATTACCTAAACATTAAAGACAGATGTTACATTCATTTAATGCACAGAATATCAAGGATGCCTTGAAGGTGTTGTCTAGGTACAATATAACTCCCAGAGCTGCAGTAACTGGCTACAAGAGTACAGACCTTGTGGCTCTTGAGGCTCTATCTCAGAGTAGTCATGGGCAGTGGAGTCATCGGCTAGGTAGCCTCCGTCTAGCTGAGGAAGCAGAGGCAGAGGTGGCAATGTGGAAGGTGGTGGTGGACGCCCCAGAGCCAGTGGGGACCTAAAACAATTAATCTATGAATTTACTTAGAAATTTCCCTTAACGATGAATGAAAACAAGAAAATATATACTGTATTGAAGTGTACACAATTTCAGTACAGTACAAGATATGTGGAAACGCAGACTAAATTAACAAGGATTACAGAAGGCTCTGTGATGGCTTCACATAAATTTAAGTTGAAGTTTGTTTATGGTTAAATAACAGTAAATTCAGTGCTAAAGGTGAAGAATGAGAGGCTATAACATAGGATATAAAGAAGGGGCAATACCATAAGTAACTAACCTATGTGGTGGCGGTGACAGTGGTAAAGGTGGGGGAGAATGAGGCACTGCTGGTGGTGAGCGAGGACGAGGATGAATTCTTACACTTCTTGAAGTTGTGCGTGAAGTTCGTGAAGCCTGGCAGGCAAAGAAAAATGATAAATTACTATATACAAAACTAAATTATAACTAAACAAACTCTACAGAACGTACAGCTGGCTAATGCCAGCTGTATGTTCTGTTGAAAATGGTTTATTTCCTTGAAATTAGGATTACCTTAATTACAATAACAATTAATTTGCAAACAGTACAATGGGTTGGTGAAATTACATAGGATTGGTATTTTTTACATTCATGCAAAGTCACTAACACGCATAGCGTTTCGGGCAGATCCTTAATTTAACATACCGGGTAAGATGAAAGGGTACATTGTAGTGTTTTATTTCAACAAATAACTACAATATAAGTTGACAAGAGGTGATTACACTGGCAAGGATGTGTCTTGAGTACTAATATTGGGAAGTGCGTAGTACAAGATACAGTGCGAGTTTGAAGCACAAGGTAGGAAACTATGAGGATGAAATTAGGTACCTTTTGATTTTACTTTTGAACAGGGCATGGGTTGGAAATTTTTTTAATTCATTAGGGAGTGAGTTCCAAAGATTGGGCCCTTTTATTTGCATGGAGTGTTTGCACAGATTAAGTCCAACTCTGGGGATATTAAAGAGATTTATTTCTGGTGTGGTGCTCATGGGTTCTATTACATCTATGAAAGAAAAGTTTCAGATCAAGATAAGCATTTAGAACCAAGGTTTTGTACATGAAGATAGCACATGAGTATGAGTGGAATGAGTGTATGTTCAGTATGTTAAGGGACTTGTGACTACATATTGGTGTGTGTCACTGAGATACAATGAATAATGAAATGTGGAATGTGGAATGACCTTCCCAACCATGTTAAAGACTGTACCTCTCTCGACCAATTTAAGATAAAAACGAAGCACTACCTAATAAATTCCCTGTAAACTACCTTACCCCTCTATTGTCAATCCATGTCTTTTTTTTTTTAAATAACGCTGTTTGCGACTTAATTGTATTTGTGCTGCTTTTTCAGCCATGTTCCCCCCTTTTTTGTCTATTTTTATTTGTTCTCAACACATTTTATTCTTTTTACTCAATTTGTATTAAGCTTTAGTCATTAATGTTTTTCATGCCCGAAACGCTTTGCGAAATAGTGGCTTTAGGCATTGTATGTACTAGCTCTATCTATAAATCCATCAATCTTTGTAAATCTCTTGTATGTATGTACCTTACCTAAATAAACATTTATTATTATTATTATTATTATTATTATAATATTGTCCAGAGCAAGGCTTAGAATACCATAGTGGTGAAGTTTAAGTAAGAGGTAGCTAAGGTTTACAGTATCAAAGGCCTTTCTCAGGTCAATGAAGAGGCCAACTGGGAACTTATTTTTGTCAAGGGCAGTGTAGATTATATGAAGCAGACTAATAGTGGCATCACTGATATTTTTTTGGAAATGGAAGCCAAACTGGCAGGGATTTAAATTGAGTTTTACAAAGTAGGAATAGAGCCGTTTGTAAATATTTTTTCAAATATTTTTGAAAGTATAGGTAGATTTG
>WNGS01001312.1:52101122-52112948 GCA_020271785.1 Procambarus virginalis
GGGATGCATGTGTATTGTGCAGGCGAAGAGTCACAATAACATGGCTGAAGTATGTTGACCAGACCACACACTAGAAGTTGAAGGGACGACGACGTTTTGGTCCGTCCTGGACCATTCTCCAGGCGACTTGAGACATTCACAAGCGACTTGAGAATGGTCCAGGACGGACCGAAACATCGTCGTCCCTTCAACTTCTAGTGTGTGGTCTGGTCAGCATGTGTATTGTTATACCTTACATGAAAAGCCTTGCATTTTTCAACAATGAAAAACATTTGCCTGTCTTTTGACCATTTGTGGAGGTCGTTATGGTACTTTGCATGGCCTCAGTGTTTTTACTTCACACTTTACCATAGATCTTTGTCATCTGCAAGTTAGATGATAAGGATTGTAAATTTTCTCATTTATGTCGTTCATCTATATTCCAAAACGGCTTGGTCCCAAAATGGAATCCTACAGTAATCAACAGCATTTTACAAGTCGGATTTATTTCCATTTAGAACGATCCTTTGCTTTCTTTGTTTTCCCATTGTTTATCTATTTTAGTATTTTGCCATTTACTGCATGTGTTGCAGTTTGTGCCTAATCAAAATCTTCAGAGAAGTCCATGTTATACATCATCTACTGGAAGTCCTTAATCTGACCAGTTGTTTACAATTTTCATCAATATCAGCAGGTTAGCTAGACAGGATTATTACTTTTTTTTTTATAAATCATGCTTTTACAAGAAGGTACACTGAGATGGTTAATGATTTCCTCTCTAAGGCTCATGAAGATTTCCTCTTCATGAGCTTCCAGATATGTGAGGTTAGGTCGATTAATTTGTCTGTAATTATCCTGCGTTCCATAACATTTCATACCACTGACATTTTGTCCAGATGTCTCATATGAGAATAATCATCAGCATGAGAAAGCAGTGTACAAATAAAATAAAACAAGAAAAACTTTTGGAAATGGCTAGAATTGGTGTAAATAATATGAATACTATATACAATTAAAATATTAATATACAGTATACAAGTAATGAGGCAGTCTAACCTTCCAACTGAGTGACATATTCAGCTTGACCTTTATTCGTGACTTTGAGAAATTTTGGAAATAGGCTTGGTATAACGACAGGATTTTGAGTCAGGTTTCCCTCTAAGATGTGGACAAACTGCTCTCGAATTGGATTCCTCTTTGTACCTATAAGGAAATGAGTCGGCATAAAATATAGTTGCAGGTTTATATTACAGTCCAAATGATAATAGCATAAAATATTGAACCAAGTCAATAAGAATATCACCATTCTAAGCAGAAGTAATTGCTTTCTCTCAAAAGAAAGATCCCACTCTTTGAGTGATAGAACAGCTTCATGATCTGTGGCTTAACAAGGATTTTCAGGAATATATTGATGTAATATGGCCTGACATTCATTAACACTTGGAAATGTTTTTGCAATCTACTGTACTAAGTATTTATAATTTTCATATTTTTGTACAGATTTAAACAATAAATTACTGATGTAATTAACTGATAGATTTATCACTAATATCGCCATGGTGCCATAACAATGTTATAGCAATGGATAAACAATTAATTTCACCTTTGCATTAGATACACTAACTTTGGTACAACTCCTCAACATGAAGAGTCCAACCTGAGGGAAGAAGGCCCTGTAGTCCACTGAGCAGGACTACAAGGAATACACTTACAGAATAGAATACACTTAGTCTGTCTCCTCTCCTTCAGCCAAACCACAGGCTTCACAAGTTATGCTCAACACTCAGGGGTGTTGGAGCATGCACTTTCCTCATGATGTAGTGTTTCAAGATGGGGACGGCAGAAATATGTGCATTCAAATTTAATAGTGTGACACATAATGGTAAACAAGAGAATAGAGTGTGTGATATAATTACAAACAAAATACAGTGACAAACATGTGGAAGTACTGTATACCAAAAGTATCTATTCTAATTTCTTAGATACTGAATATAAATTTACAAGCCCTAAAATACCACACTCAAATAGTAACAGGCAAAGGTAAACAGAAAATTAATTTATGTTTAATACCTTCATAAGCATCAAGATTCACTTCAACTTGGTCTTTGCATTCTGCAGATACATCAGGAGAATTAGATGGACGTTTTACACTCCAATTAACCTTCACTCGAATGGTATGATTGCTTTGAAGTTCTTCAATCAAGCTTCTCTGTTAAAAGATTATAAAACAATAACAGCAAAGAATTAAATGCCTTACATTCCTAAATAAGGCCTCTCAAAAATACTCTTCACCAAGTGGTTATTTATCACGGCAGAAGGTGATAGCAGAGTGGTACCCGTGCCCTAGCTACCCGCGGTGCTACCCGTAGCGGTGCTACCCGTGCCCTATATAGACATATAGAACGTTGTGCAAGGAGCCTATGCTACTCTTTCTAATTTCAGAATTGCTTTTAAATATATGGACGACAAAATATTAAGGAAATTGTTCACGACTTTTGTTAGGCCAAAGCTAGAATATGGAGTGGTTGTATGGTGCCCACATCTTTAGAAGCACTGCAACAAAATGGAAAAGGTGCAAAGACATGCCAGTAAGTGGCTACCAGAACTGAAGGGCAAGAGCTACAATGAGAGGTTAGAGGCAATAAATATGCAATAACTAGAAGCTAGAAGAAAAAGAGGCGATATGATCCCTACGTACAAGATAGTAACAGTAATCAGTAAAATTGATAGGAAAGAATTCATGAGGCCTGGAACTTCAAGAACAAGAGGTCATAGATTTAAACTAAACAAAGCTGCCGAAGAAATGTAAGAAAATTCACTTTCGCAAACAGAGTGGTAGATGGTTGGAGCAAGTTAGGCGAGCAGGTAGTAGAGGCCAAAACCGTCAGTACTTTCAAAGCGTTATACTACAAAGAGTGCTGGGAAGACAGGACACTATGAACGTAGCTCTCATCCTGTAACTACTCATAAGTAATTACTTGGGTAATTACATACTGTGAACTGTACAGTATGAGACATCATACTCACTTGAGCCGGAGGAGAAATGCCCCAAATGGCAGTGGAGTTACCATTAAGATTTGCAACGACCACATCTTGGAAGTCATAGTTGCTTAAGAAAGTCTGTGCCTGTCGGTCAGACCGATAATGGTAGTTGAACGCATCCCAGTCCTTCTGCGTGAACCTGCAATTTTCAAAATTATTAGTATTAGATTTTTGGATTTCTAAGGAGAGATGTCAGATGAAAAGCCTCTCAGTTATGTTTCTTATGATGCATGATTACAAAAGTGAGAAGATGTAGAGATCATCTTTACCTGCTCTATTTATTCTACTCTACTAAACTGCAAATAAAGTTATTGGTAAAAAATATAAGAAGAATCTTCCTGTAGACTATAGGGTAAAACTTATAAACATAACTATGAGGACTTCCTTATAATGAAAAACTGTATCCCATAAAAATGATAGAAAGAATTTAAATTATATATATGCAAATTATTTGGCTGCATATATTGGGAGAAAGTGGTGCCACAAGAAAAATGTACTTAGTGTATGTTAACCCCTAATCTGTACACAAGAGAATGAAAAATGACAAGAAAATGTGGACAGTAGCTGAACAAAAATTAAGCCTCATTACACAAGCAAAACCTGGGTAGGGAATAGTCATCACATGCCAACATGCAATGGAAAAAATGAGCACCGATCCTTAACGTGGATTTAATAATTTGATGCTCGGTGCTAAGGTGCAGCTGAGCTTGGGACAGCCATAGGCACCATAGGTACAGCCAAAGCTGTGGAATAACTCAAAAGAAGTCAGTTCATGCTAAAACTATGACAAACAACTTAAGAAAAGATACATCTGGGGCAGTTGGTCTTCAGTAACCTAGAAAACTGGGAATATAACACCAAACTACAGCTAAAGTGGCTAGCCATATCCAGTGATACACAAACAAAACTAATTATACATGCCATGAAGTGAACCTGAAGAACTGGATAATCCCTTGCACCGAGACCACAGTCTCAATGGAAAAACTAGCCAAAAATAATAATAATATATTTATTTAGGAAAAGTACATACATAGATGCAGTTACAAACATTCTGATTGATTTATAGATAGAGCTAGTACATACAATACCTAAAGCCACTAGTACGCACAGAATTTTGGGCAAGGTGAGGTGGGGAAAAAACATTTAGACTAAAACTTAATAGTAATTGAGCTTAAAAGTATAAATTGCATTAACAAAAATATAAAAGATAAAAAAGGGAGGGAACATGGTAGAAAATAGCCAATATACAAGTTGGTCAGCAAACAGCATTGTTTAAAAATAGTAAGACATGGGTTGACATTTAGGGGTAAAGTAGGTTACATGGAGTTAGTTAGGTAGTACTTAGTTTTCATCTTAAACTGGTTGAGAGAGGTACAGCCTTTGACATGATTAGGAAGATCATTCCACATCCTGGGTACCTTGATTTGTAGAGCATTTCTAGTTTGATTAAGTCGTACTCTTGGAATATCAAATAGGCATTTGTTTCTGGTGTGGTGCCCAAGGGTTCTGTTACAACCTTCTAAGAAGCTTTTAAGGTCAGGATTGACATTACAAAAATGTACCATACTGGCTACTGCCGAGTTTGCTGAAACCGAGTGTGGCCTGTCAACCACAGGAGGATCATTAAGGCAACAATACTAGCTTACTGACCAACCAGAAAGTATAATTTAGTCATGAACATAGTCACATTCTAAAATGAGGTGGTGGTGCAGACAAAATCCGTCGGATTTTGATTTCGGATAATCAAAAATATAAATATTATATATTTATATAATATGTAACAAGAATCGACTTGAGAATGGTCCAGGACAGACCGAAACATCGTCGTCCCTTCACTTTCTAGTGTGTGGTCTGGTCAACATTCTTCAGCCACGTTGTTGTGACTCATCGCCTACTACAGTAGTTGTGCGAATTAAAAAAGGAATGATCACTTTTTAATAACACAAAGGAGCTTTGCAGCTGACGTTTGCTTTTATTATTCAATGATATTTATATATATTTGCTTGAATTTACCTAAGGGTTACTGTCTCAAGTGGCTTCAATAAGGATAGGAAGCCAGCAACTTGTCAAAGATCCCCCATTTGTCCTGATGACTTTATTGAACTGTATTCTGCATGTGTCAAATGTTTACATTAACCATTATGGTATGTATTTCCTTTAGTACCATTTCCCTTGGAGATGGTGTTAATGCTAAAAAATTGTTGAATTACATTGTCATACAAATAGGTGGACCTTTGACAAGCCACTAGTGTCCTGTCCACATAGAGGCCACTAGTGTTAGTGGCCCTCAGGTAAATTCATGTAAATAAGCAAATGAACATGTTGTACCTGTAGAGAGATTGTTGCTGGGCCGTCATACGGAAAATAGGTTGGTAAGCTCCCATTGTAATTTGGACTGTGACGTCATATGGTGGGTTAGGCTGACCAACAGTGTTGCTGAGGGCAAACAGTACCAGAGGAAACCAGATGAGGGCAATCACTCCAAACAGGGCACACCCACCCATTCCATATTTGATTATTTTGCGTTTGCTCTCACCACGGCCTTGTGGATATTCAATCTCTGCTCGCCGTTCACACTAGGCAAAGAGTAAAATGATACATGAGTATTTTTCTATAATTTTGTTATGATGAAACAATTTAATATTTTTTTGTCTTGGTCATCTAAAGTATGTTTTAATTTAAATATTGAGTAGATCATGAAAAACTCTTAATTTTTGTTACAGCATATAGACATTGAACAAACAATTGTATAGGCATAATAATCACCACCGATGCTAAAATTTTTTCATACAGTATTTTAATTTTCACATATGTTAAACAACACACAACAAACCTTCAACTGGAATATGTGGGAGAAGATGTCCTCCATCTTAACCCAATCACTGAGACTCATGCTTGTGTCCGTCCATATCCAATCCATCAATGTCCGCAGTTCAAACAGGAATGGCACGGTCATGAACCTGTCCAAGAGTTAAACAGATTTGAGGAAGTATTTGTAGGTCAAATATCTACTGGGTAATAATTTTACTATTCATTTTTGGGTAAGCCGCCTCAGAAATTCCCCTTGCATAACAGCACTGGCACCCTGGAACCATATTAGATATGCTAGGCCCTTTTGTGACAATCTCCATTTACAGTACCAGAAGTAAGTGCCATTTAACATAATTACACTTAGGTAATTACTGATTCTCCTAACACTAAGAGGCAGAAAATGTAGATAGCTCAACCCACTATCTAGGTTAATTGCCTATAAAACAAGTTATAAAATTACCTCCAAAAATAATTTACAATTCAAAACTACCAAATAAAACTCTGCAAACAAGAAAATTCTATCAAAACTTCCCCACCTGCTACTAGGTGACTGATATCGCACCTCAGGGCACCTGTAAAAATAGAGGAGGAATGCAGAATCCTACAGGAAAATCTTGACAAACTCCAAAAATGGGCAAACAAATTTTTGCTAGAGTTCAATCATAATAAGTGTAAAGTAATGAAACTGGAGAAGGGAGAAAAGTACAGAAAGTCTCTATACCATAAATGGAAGGCAACTGCAGGAATTGGAGAAAGATTTGCGAGTTGATATAATTTCAACACCAGAGGCGCACACAGGTAGGGTGACAAGAGCATATGGGATGTCATTTGGAAACCTAAATCAGGACACTTTCAAGGCAGTCTACACAGCTTTTGTTTGACCAATATTGGAATATGCAACACCAGCCTGGAATCCATGCCTTGCGAAGCATAAAACAATTTGGAAGAAGTTGATCCGGACAATTTCTTTACAAGGTCAGATGTAACACAAACAAGGAGCAACGGTTTCAAGCTCAACAAGCCACAATGTAGGACTGAGAACAGGAGATGCTTTTTCACCCACAGGGTTATAAACCCATGGAACTGCGTACCTGCCAAAACCGTAAATGCCAAAACTATTAAATTTTAAAGTCCAACTGGAAAAGATCATTAAGGCAAATGGAGGACCTTCAACAAGCCACTGGTTTCCTGTCCTCATCGAAGCCACTAGTGTTAGTGGTCCTCAGGTTAATTAAGTAAAGCATGGGTAGTAAAAGAAATTTCTGGTACCAATCAGAATTGACCACCAAGAACAGCAAGTGAAGTGTGGCACTACCTGGGACCCTGGGTGACCTAGGCTGCCATCTGGTGGTGGCTGAAGAAGCCACCATCATTTGAACAGGTGTTTACATGTTCAAATGATTGGTGTGAAAATTTACTCATTATCTTCATTTTCCATAGAGCAACCATTTGTTTTGTAATACCTTTGACTTTCTGCAAAGCTCACATCAGTTGTGCGGGTGATCTCTGATCCCCACAAGCTCTCCTCGCCTCTTGAGGAGGGTGGGGTCCAGATTCTAGTCCTCACTTCGAACTGGATAAATTTCTAGCACCTTATATAATTATACTAATTATGTATGATCCAACACATTTAAAAAGAACTGTAGAGTGTCATTAACTAAATGTTTTCCTGCCCCACTGTTCAAAATCCACTGTGACACAGTATATATTTACCTTAAGAAAAACTAAATATGATAGCTCCATAAAGATAGTAAACGAAAATATACTTACAGTCGAAAAGAGAAAAGATTGAGGTAGTTAAATTGTTTACAGAGGAAGTTGCCAAGAATTCTTGTTGGATAACCACAGCGAATCTGATATGCAGACAGCAGCAAGTTAAGACATTTCACCATGTACCAAATTTGGGGAGGCCGCTTCGCATTGAACTCTCTGAAAAAAATATTAAAATTACAAAGTACAATATGGTGCTATCAATGTCCTAGTGTATGGTTTTATAAATACACAAAGATAATGTAAGAACTTGTTAGAATTTTTGTAAACATGTATTGATGGGATCAGGAGTATCTGGATGCATATAAGCAATAGTGTTCACAAATGACCATTTTGTCTCATTCTAAATCCATGACACTTCCACAGGCCTGGAAGGAACATAGTCACTCAATCCTTTATTTATAACAATTAATTGCAAACTGTGTAAAACTCTTAAGCAGATGGTAGGTTGCCTTTATTAGTTTTTCTACTAAAATATTGAAAACACCCTTTGGAAATAATTTATGGGATATTTTTACAACTGTAGATTAAATTAGGTACATAAGAGGAATTGGACTAAAATTCATCAGTCGGTGTGCAGCGTCCGCGTGGAGTCAGTACAGTGTGTGTTTATGCATGAGCAGAATGACAAATACCGAAACAACAATATCCATTATATTTTACAGAAAGTTCTACTAAAGAGTAAAAAACCAGCATTGAACATAATGAAATGCCATTTTCTGGGTGAGCCCCAGAGGCTCCCCGGAGCTATCCAGGATGATATGTATATTATTAGACTTTGGCATCAATCAGGATGAATGGAGTTCTAGGACGACGGGGGACCATCAGGCAGAACCTGGATCCTTCAGAGAGAGACGAGGAGCTTATAAGAATTATAGGAATTAAAACTAGCATTGAATGTTTTGAAACGCCATTTTCTGGGCGAGACCCAGAGGCTTCCCGGCAACCCTCGCTCCTCTCATTCGGTGTTTTTTCGAGTGTTTTGACATCCAGCCTCGAACTGGGGTATGGATAGCCAGTGCGAGGGGTCTGGGGCTGCGGGAGCTGCGCAGACAAGCGGTGTGGTCCGTGTGACGTCATGCTCCTTTGCTCATTTTCAATTGGGGAGTTCTGTCCACTTATTAGTTTTCAGTAGTACTTTTAATGAGAATAGGGGTTTGTTTTGAAGCGTTGACCTTTCTGGATGCCTGGCCTGGTCGATGGTAGACATAGATTGTTCCAAATCACATGTGCACTTCTATAGGCCATTGCTCCTGATGCTTCTCCGAGGGGGCCAGGTTCTGGCTCGTGGTCCCCGGTAGGCCTAGAACTCCATTCACACTGACTGATGCCAAAGTCTAATAATATACATATCAGCCTGGATAGCTCCAGAGAGCCAAAAGGGCACCCCCCAGAAAATATAATAAATGGGACATTCCTATAGGCAAAGAAGTCTAATTACCTTTCTGTGACAGCTGGTAGAATGAAGAACATCCAGATATGTATTCCAAATGTCAGAGCCACCTGTGGTTCAACCAGGAAATCAATTTATATGAATCACCATCTTAAGATAGATAATTTTATTTATGGAAAAGTACATATATACACAATGAGTTACAAACAGAATGTTGGATTTCTAGATAAAGCAAGTATATACTATGCCTAAAGCCACTAGTACACACAGCATTTCGCGCAATATATAGAAAAATTAGCTTAAAAACCTAAGACTTAACGCTATCCTCCACTAATGACGAAGTATGGTGTAAAAAATTTAGTAGCTGAATGTCCACTAATGACTCAGTATGGCATCAAAAAGTAAAATATTTGCTAAAAAAAGAAATGCTATGTCCGAAAATGCTATGCGTGTTAATGGCTTTGCAAGAATATAAAAACAAAATGCTATGTATTCTAAAACTCATTGTACTACCTTGTATATATATATATATATATATATTATATATATATATAATATATATATATATTATATATATATATATATAATATATATATATATATATATTATATATATATTTATATATATATATATATATATATATATATATATATATATATATATATATATATATATATATATATATATATAAATAATAATATAAAAGAAAAGCATGAATTGAACCTAAGTAGATTTAGAGTACTGTATCATTATTTTATTTTGTGTGTTATCCAATTCTTAAATAATGCATTAAATGAAGAAAATCAGTGTCAAATTTAAAGGGCCATTGTGAATGTAAAAACCTATTTTAAGTATAAACCTATTTGGTCCCCCCCTCCCCCACTCCCATAAAATAATATACATTTTCCTGTTTAAATAGCATAATTGTAATGACTAAATATAATTGTTCATACCTGAAAGACCAATTTGCCCAAGATAAATTTCCTGAGAAGAGGGCTCGATCCACAATGATGAGACCAAACTGCAGGATAAGCATTACTAAGAAGGGATGGGTACACGATTATCCTCCAGATAAGCGCTTACACCACCATCACCTTGTTGTGTCTGCAATCAAAACATTTTGCATTTCATATAGATCAGCTAAATACAAATTATTTAGGGACACCTGAAAGTAAATTTTATAATCAAGATAAATACATCATATTGAAAATCATTTTACCCCTCTGTTCATACAGTACTTTCATACGTGTATTAAAAACATGTTAAACAAATAAAATCAGTACAAAAGCTTACACCAAAAGCTGAGAATCCAAATATGAGCACAAAAAAATTGAAGAAATCACAGAAGAACATATAAGCGTAGACATCAACCGAGACCTGAGATTCTTGATGAAGAAGGGAACGCATGAATGCACCAATCTTCTCAGTCAGCCGATGGGCCCTGAGGGGGGGGACAACAAGTATTAGACTAACCTTAACACCATGATGTTTCAATCATTTAATCATCATAATCATCATCTCCTCAATGAGGACTGATGATCTTTAGGGGACTGCAGTTATCAAAATGCAATTTCAATTATTGTCTGGGTTTTACATGTTTGATGCAAATATGGGTATAACAGCCCTTTGTGGATGTAAATAAAGAAAATTAGTGATAACACTATCGGTGAAACATCTGAGAATAAAACAAAGCATCAGCAGAGTCGAGCACCAGACGTTGACAAGTGCCAGACACAGCCTTGCAGAGCACCTTCACCCAGTGAAATGATAAATACTCAATTATTTTTGTGTTTTGCTTACATTTTGCATTCAATGCAATAATTCTATAATGAAAAATAATTTTTTTGTACTTTTTAACTTTTTGTGCATAGGCAGGAATGACCATTTTTCCATAGCTGCTGTCTAAGGGTTAAAACTATTATTGAAAAAGTTGACTCACCCTCCTTTAGCCAATTTTGGAAGTTGTTGAATGTTCTCCTTTACTTCCTCCATGTCAGGCTTTTGGAAATTTTTGAGTGCCTGTAGATTACAAGCAGCACAAGTCACATGGACAGAATCAGAAGCTGCAGACTGAGAAATGTGTGTGCAATGAGAAGTTACTGATGTTCGCTGGTTGAAGGAAACGTGCGATCCTTCCGATAAGTGGCGACGATGTTCAGGCCGCACTACTAATGATGATGCTCGAATACCGACTCCTCCTCCGCCTGGTACCTGAGAAACCAGTGATGAATGACGAGCATGGTACTGGTATGGCGACCAAGTCTTCCTGTAGCCAGCCTCACTACCAGATCTATGATGAGATGCTCTTGACATATCTGATCCAAAGCAGGTAGCAGTCTGACCATCTTCGGACATTTGTCGGTAATGTGTTGGTGTAGACTCTGGCAGGGGTTCCGATGCTCGGGACATTAGAGAGTCATCGTTAGTGTTTAGTAAAAGAGAGCTTTCCTGTTCCTGCCATGTCAATGACCCCTCTTTTAATGTGGTTGGAAGAGAACTTTCCTTTGTATTAGACATCAAGGAGGTGTCTTTTGCGCTAGAAAAAAAGGAGCTGTCTTTAGTATTGGATGTCAGTGATATATCTTTAAAATCTTTTGATGTCAATGAACTTTCCTTGGTGTCTTTGGAATTTAAAGAACTCTCTCCCGTGTCCTTGGATAACAGAGACGTATCTTTCGTATACGAGAGAGTGGATCCATCACCCGACTGTGAAAAATGAGAACCGTCATCTTTACTGGTAGGCACTGGAGTGGCGGACACACCCATCTTTCTATGTGGCCGAACAGAAGAGGTGTGACTGGGAGTGAAGGATGATGGGGAGGAGGAGGGAG